>BSBK01001129.1:0-2500 GCA_027943335.1 Chamaecyparis obtusa
GCAGTTTGCACCAAGACTGTGGTTAGGGTTTCAGCGAGAAGTGCAAAAATGCCTCCATGAAGGGAACGTGGTGGAAGAGCTAGTGTTGTAACACCTGAGGTTAGGGCACTGCAGAGACAAGTGCGAGCATTGCAAGAGAAGATTTGCAAAGGAATGAATCTTAATGTCAGAAATGAAAGCGAGGATGAAGCCAAAGAAGAAGATCAAGAAGGAGAAGTCAAAGCTGTGAACCAGGAGGAAGAAAGACTTTTTCGAGCCATTTTTAAGATCAGAAAAAGACCTAAGATTGAGGTTCCTACATTTTTAGAAAATCTTAACCTAGAGGAGTTGATCGAATGGATCAATGAATGTGAAGAATATTTTGAGTATGAAAATATTGAGGATCCTGATAGGGTCAAATTCACGAAGGCCAGACTAAAGGGTCATGCAAAGATCTGGTGGCAAGAGATTCAATTGGAGCAAAATAGAAGAGGGAAAGATAAAATCACAAGATGGGATCGAATGGTGGATAAATTAAAGTGGCAGTTCATTCCTGTTGATTATGAGCTTGACCTATTGAAGTAGATGCAAAGTTTGAAGCAAGCAAGAAGATTTGTTCAAGAGTATACAGAGGACTTCTATTGAATCCTCATCAGAACAGGCCATGCAGAAGTGGATAAGGAGAAAGTTGCCCATTACCTTAATGGGTTGAGGCTGAGCATTCAGGAAGAGCTGAATCTAGTTCAAATGAACAGTATTGAAGAGGCATACCAGTTTGTCCTAAAAGTAGAGGAAAGACTAAACAAGAAGTTTGAGAGCAGACAAAATGGAAGAGGTCGTGGTGGATGATCTAGTGGATGGTCATATGGAGGCCAAAATGAAGATCTGAAAAAGAAGGATGAGGCCAGTAGAAGTAAAAATCAGAGAGGAAACAATTCCAATCATTTCTAAGATTAGAACAATAGAGATTAGAGAGGAAGAGGAAAAGGACAAGGTACAGGAAGAGGAGGCTTCCGTGGAACATGTTTTCACTGTGGAGAAGAAGGTCATAGGGCATTTGAATGTCCTCAATGCCAAGGAAAGATGGATAGGAGGAATGAAGGCCAGGCCAGAGTTGCACATGTAGATGAAGATGCCAAATCATCAAATTCTAAAGATGCTGAAAGAGGAGAAATGCTAATTAATAGAAGAGTCCTGTTGAGTGGTGAGAATGAACCTGAGCAAAGGAGGAGCCTGTTTCACTCTAGATGCAAGTGTGAGGGTAAATGCTATGATGTGATTATTGATAGTGGAAGCACTGACAATTTGGTGTTAGAAGAGATGGTGACAAAGTTGAAGCTCAAGAGATAGAAACAACCACATCCATATTGGATTTCCTGGGTGCAGGATGACCACAAGGTCATGGTCAGTGAACAGTGTCTGGTAAAGTTCAAGATTGGTGGGTACCATGATGAGGTACTATGTGATATCATACATATGGATGCATGTCACATGTTGTTAGGTAGGCCATGGCAGTTTGACAGATGTGTTGTACATGATGGTCATGCAAATACCTATTCCCTAACAGAGGATGGAGTGTGACATAAGCTAAAGCCATTGAAGGAGACCGAAGAAAAGGTATGCGGTAATGCAAGAATAACATTTGTTGATGGAAGAAAATTTCTAAATGGTATGAGGCATGAGCATGTGTGTTTTTCTTTAGATTCCAAAAGCTGGTAAAGAGGAAATAGAGGATATACCTGTAGAGGTTGTAGATTTGTTGAATGAGTTTCATGATATTGTATCTGATAATGTACCTGATGGATTACCACCGGTAAGGAAGATCAATCATTACATGGATTTGATTCCAAGAGCCAGTTTTCCAAACAAGGCAGTACACAGAATGACACCAGCAGAAAGTGAAGAGTTGAACAGACAAGTACATGAGTTATTGTAGAAGGGGTTGATTCAGGAGAGTCTGAGTCCATGTGATGTACCAGTAGTATTAGCACCGAAGAAGAATGGAGAATGAAGGATGTGTACAGACTCCAGGGCAATAAAAAAGATCACAATCAAGCACAAATTTCCATTGCCACGAATGGATGATATTATGGATTGTTTGAGTGGAGCTGTGTATTTCTCAAAGATAGATCTGAAGAGTGGATATCACTAGATTTGGATTAGACAAGGAGATGAATGGAAGACTGCCTTCAAGACAAAGGACTGTATGAGTGGTTAGTCATGCTTTTTGGGCTAACCAATGCACCGAGCACTTTCATGCGGCTCATGAATGAGGTTCTAAAAGAATTTTTGGGTAAGTTTGTCATTGTTTACCTAGATGATATTTTGATCTTTAGCAAGACATTGGAGGAACATATGATGCACATTCGTATGGTGTTTGAGAAGATGAGAGATGAGAAATTATTGATTAATTTGAAGAAGTGCAGTTTTGTGAAGGAGTTAGTATATTTGGGCTTTGTAGTTTTAGCAGAAGGTCTAAAAATGGACCCAGAGAAAGTATAGGCTATCTTTGAATGGCCTA
>BSBK01001129.1:7500-527500 GCA_027943335.1 Chamaecyparis obtusa
TAGAAGAAGGTTCAGTGCATGCACACTTGAAAATGGATCATTCTATGTATATCAAAGTCACATATGAGAGTGCAAGTTTGTACGACATGTACGGAAGAAGATATTAAAGATTTATAGAGACGGTGTTGAGCCGACCTAAATAGATCAAAAGATAGAATATGATCACAATAAGTTAAGGGATTATTTTGTTTATCAAAATAATGACTTAACCGTTATAGGGACAACATCCTAGATGTTAACCCCAAGGAAGAATGAATTGATTTTATATTTTGAGAAGAGTTTATGTATTGTAAGCTAACTAGAAGTTATTAATTGTAATAACTTGTATATATGTAAGAATTATGTAATGCAAAATGAACACATGATACATATAGAAATTGTAATAAGTTGACATATGATGCGAAGTACTATATTGTAAGAAGGAAGAAAGAATATCTATATGTGAAAGCGAAGAGCCTACAAAGCTACATCAGAATATAAAAGCTATTCGGCAATAGTAAAAAGTTTTGTATTCTACCTTTGTATCAGAAGCTATTATTGTATATTGCATGTTTGGGCAGTGAGCTCATCTTGCAAACACTTGTTTTGTAATAGAAACTCCTAATAGGGTTGAGGCTTCTAACAAGGCTTAAAGTCCTTTAACTAGGATAAAGACACTATATGTATGTAATAGACTCCTAATAGGGTCAACATCCTTAACCAAATATCTTTTGATTAGTGGATCAGTTGTGGGTATCATCCCCACCAGGGTTTCCTCCAGAAAAAAACATAGTTTTATGAGTTTATTTTCTTTATTTGCTATGCTTGTTATTCAATTTACTTAGTTTAGTTTCTTATGCAAGCTTCAGGTTAATTTTTTTTATCCATAATTGGGCAAAAGTAAAAGTTTGTGAGAATACTGATTCACCCCCCCTCTCAGTATTTCCTATTTCTAACAATTGGTATCAGAGCATAGTTACTCAGAACAAAGTTATTCAGGGAAATCCTAACAGCTTGAGTAAGATCTTTATGGATATGGATCAACTACAGAAGAATCTTGAAGAAGCTCTTGAATAGATTGATATTCTTACTGACGAAAGAGATACTCTGAAAAGAGAAATATGATGATGTGAAAAGACTACATTGAGAAACTAAAAGAAAAGATGGAAGATCTAAAATCAAAGAAAAGAACCTACAATTCAAGTCAAGGACTGTGAATGAAGTTTCAAAATTGAAGAAATAAAATGAGATCCTTAAACATGAGTTAAACATTGTAGATCTAAAGTTAATCCCGAAAGATGAAAATAGCAAAGATGAATCAAATTCTGAAATCTGAGAATGTTAATTTGAAATTTGAACTTACCAAAGTAACATCTGAACTTGAGAAAAACAAAATTTGCAATATGCTAAACTTGAGAAGTATAATACAATTATGAAAGGAGAACTAACTTAGTCTAAACAACATCTTGAGAAACTATATTCCAGTAGTGAAAATATTGATGAACAAAATGTCTTATTAGAAACCATCTTATGATAAAATTGGTCTTGGATATATTGAAGATAAGTTTCGTAAGAAGATTGAGGAATGCAAAGAACCAGATTCAGAACACCCTAAGAGAAAAGATGAAAAGAAGCCTGATGAATCTAACAAATATGAAGATATACCTAATCCACCTAAAGAAGATGAACCACTTGAAGATATTGTGAAGAGAATTCAAAGGTAGATGTTTTTTCATGCAATTCTTTTAGAACACATGAAAAGAGATTGTACAGGTAAACAATTTAAACCTATCTCTGATTATTGTTATAATTGTCATGGTTTTGGACATAGAGCTATTGATTGTAAGAAACGTAGATCTAATGATAACAATGGTAGTAGAATTGATGCAGGAGCATCCTTGGTGTAAGAGCAATCTTGCATCACCCCAAAAATATTTCTATTTTCTTTTCAATAAGGGCTATCTTGTGCAGAGCTACTATTTATGGAAACTATACTATTTTTAGTAAGTTGGTCATATGATAATCAAGAATGTTTTGATTTCACAGTTGGAGGTTCATCCTAGTCATTTCAGCCTACTAGTTGAGTTTCATTGCCACATCATCAGTATTGGTGAAGTTATTGAGGTTTTTGGGTACAAAATCTTTCAGGTCAATTTTGAAGGCCTTAGAGGCTTTGGATCGGCGATCGACCCTTGGTTGACTAGCCGCTATAGCGCATGTCAAGCGTTGTAGATCTTGTCATGGTGTTCTCGAAAAATGGTTACAATAGAAAAAATAGAGTTATGGTTAAAAAGTTATGGCCTTTGGAAGTTGGGTTACCTAAAAATCATATTTTTTTTATTTCTTTTGAGCCGACCCTATTGTAATAATTGTGAAAAATAAATAATTCTATGTCTAGTTGGCCTAAAGGGCTAAATTTTTAGAACCTTCTCGGGCAGTAGAAATTGCCTATATAAGAAAGGTCTCCAGTGAGTTTCTTAGGCAGTTTCGGAATAGTTCTGGGTGGTAGATCTGGGTAATAATTCGAGGCTTTGTCCTACAGAATATTTGTAAGGGAATGCCCATGTGGCTTTGCATATTGTAATTCTGAAAGTTTGTAATTCCACATTTGTGGAGATAATAAGAAGCCAATTTTTTTGTTCTTGCATATTGTTGTTGTTTCTCTATTTCTGTTATGTATTTGTGGTATTAAGGGGAGCACCCTTCATCAAGTGGTATCAGAGTAGGAGTTCTTGAGTGTGTAAACAGAATCACCAATTGTGAAGTGGTTTGCACTAGGGACCGTGAGTTAGGGTTTTCTATATAAACAGATCACCGACTGTGAGGCAGTTTGTACCAAGAGACCGTGGTTAGGGTTTTCAGTGAGAAGTTGCGAAAATGCCTCCACGAAGGGAATGTGGTGGAAGAAGCTAGTGTTTGTAACACCTGAGGTTAGGGAACTACAGAGACAAGTGCGAGCATTGCAAGAGGAGATTCACAGAGGAATGAATCTTAATGTCAAAGATGAAAGCGAGGATGAAGGCCGAAGAAGAAGATCAATAAGGAGAAGTCGAAGTTGTGAACTAGGAGGAAGAAAGACTTTTTTGAGCCATTTCAAAGATTGGGAAGAGACCTAAGATTGAGGTTCTGACATTTTCTAAAAATCTTAACCTAGAGGAATTGATCAACTGGATCAATGAATGTGAAGAATATTTTGAGTATGAAGATATCGAGGATCCTGATCGAGTCAAGTTTGCGAAGGCCAGACTGAAGGGTCATGCGAAGATTTGGTGGCAAGAGATTCAGTTGGAGTGAAATCAAAGAGGAAAGGATAAAATCACAAGATGGGGGCAAATGGTGGATAAATTGAAGCGACAGTTCATCCCTGTTGATTATGAGCTTGACCTATTGAGAAAAATGCAAAGTTTGAAGCAAGAAGAAAGATCTGTTCAGAAGTATACAAAAGAGTTCTACCAAATCCTCATCAAAATAGGCCATGCAGAAGCTGACAAGGAGAAAGTTGCCTATTACCTTAATGGGTTAAGGCCGAGCATTCAGGAAGAATTGAATCTGGTTCGATTGAATAGTATTGAAGAGGCATACCAGTTTGCCCTGGAAGTAGAGGAAAAGTTGAACAAGAAGTTTGAGAGCAAACAAAGTGGAAGAAGTCATGATGGAAGATTTGGTGGACGGTCATATGGAGATCAAAATGAAGATCCATAGTCAAAATCATAGAGGAGATAATTCTAATCATTTCCATGATCAGAATAATAAAGATCAGAGAGGAAGAGGAAGAGGACAAGAATCTGGAAGAGGAGGCTTCTGTGGAACATGTTTTCACTGTGGAGAAAAAGGTCATAGGGCATTTGAATGTCCTCAACACCAAGGAAGGATAGATAGGAGGAATGAAGGCCAAGCCAGAGTGGCACATGTAGATGAAGATGCCAGATCCTCAAATTCAGAAGATGTTGAAAGAGGAGAAATGTTGAATAATAGAAGAGTCCTGCTGAGTGGTGAGAATGAACCCGAACAAAGGAGGAGCCTATTTCGCACTAGATGCAAGTGTGAGGGTAAATGTTTTGATGTGATTATTGATAGTGGAAGCATTGAAAATTTGGTGTCAGAAGAGATGCGAAAAAGTTGAACCTCAAGAGATAGAAACACCCACATCCATATCAGGTTGCCTGGGTGCAGGATGACCACAAGGTCATGGTCAGTGAACAATGCCTAGTAAAGTTCAAGATCGATGGGTACCAAGATGAGGGTACTATGTGATATCATATCTATGGATGCATGTCATATGTTTTTGGGTAGACTATGGTAGTTTGACAGATGTGTTGTACATGATGGTCGTGTGAATACCTATTCCCTGACAAAGGATGGAGTGTGACATAAGCTAAAGCCATTGAAGGAGACCGAAGAAAAGGTATGTGGTAATGCAAGAATAACTTTTGTTGATAGAGGAAATTTTTCAGATGGTATGAGGCATGAGCATATGTGTTTTACCTTAATTCCAAAGGCTAGGAAAGAGGAAGTAGAAGATGTACCTGTAGAGGTTGCAGATTTGTTGAATGAGTTTGAGGATATTGTATCTGATAATGTACCTGATAGATTACCACCAATAAGAAAGATCACTGATCAGATGGACTTGATTCCAGGAGCCAATTTTCCAAATAAGGCATCACACAAAATGACACTAGCAGAAAGTGAAGAGTTGAAGATAGATTTGAAGTTTAGTTCATCACATCATCAACAAATTGTATATGGAAGTAGTCCCAGAAATGCATCTGAGTTGAGGACGATAGATAAAGGAAAAACAAGTAGTGCTGAAGCTGAGGATTTTGCAGAACATTTGAAGAACATCCATGAGGAGGTGAGGAAGCATATTACCAAGATGAATGTGCAGTATAAGGCTAAGGTAGATGAGAAAAGGAGGCATAATGAATTTCAGGTTGGGGATGAAGTCATGGTTCATTTATAGAAGGAAAAATTTCTGGTTGGTACATATAACAAGTTGAAAATGAAGAAGTTTGGGCCATGTAAGATATTGAAGAAGCATGATTCAAAAAATTCATATGAGGTTGAGTTGCCTACTGAGCTGAATATTTCACCAGTATTTAATGTTTCAAATTTGACAAAGTATCATGAAGGAGGTGTTGAAGATGAGGTTAGAGCAGCACAGTGGAGTATTCTAGCAACCAGTTCAGATATCAAGGAGATTGAAGACATACTAGATAGTCATGTTGGCAGAAGCACAAGGAATAGGACATATGAAGAGTATTTAGTCAAATGGAAAGGATGACCTATTGAAGATTCATCATGGCTAGCAAAGGAGGAGGTTAACCATCTTGGTTTTCCTCTGTACACTTGAGTCGTGACAGGGTCACTTCTCAAATTACCCCGGGTGTTTGATGCAGGAGCATCCTGGGTGTAAGAGCAATCTTGCATCACCCAAAAATATTTTTGTTTTCTTTTCAATAAGGGTTATCTTGTGTAGAGCTGCTATTTATGGAAACTTACTATTTTTAGTAAGTTGGTCATATGATCTCAGGATGTTTTGATTTCATAGTTGGAGGTTCATCCTAGTCATTTCAGCCTACCAGTTGAGTTTCATTGCCACATCATCAGTATTGGTAAAGTTATTGAGGTTTTTGAGTACGAAATCTTTTAGGTCAATTTTGAAGGCCTTAGAGGCTCCAGATCGCGATTGACTCCCAGTTGACTAGTGCTAGCGATTGTAAAGTGTTGTAGATCTTGTCATGGCGTTCCCAAAAAGTGGTTACAATAGAAAAATAGAGTTACGGTTAAAAAGTTATGGCCTCTGGAAGTTGGGTTACCTAAAATCATATTTTTTTATTTCTTTTGAGCCGACCCTATTGTAATAATTGTGAAAAATAAATAATTCTATGTCTAGTCGGCCTAAAGGGTTAAATTTCTGGAACCTTCTTGGGTGGTGGAAATTGCCTATATAAGAAAGGTCTGTAGTGTTGTCTTAGGCAGTTCAGAATAGTTCTGGGTGGTAGATCTGGGTAATAATTCGAGGCTTTGTCCTATAGAATATTGTAAGGGAATGCCCATGTGGCTTTGCATATTGTAATTCTGAAAGTTTGTAATTCCACATTTGTGGAGATAATAAGAAGCCAATTTTTTGTTCTTGCATATTGTTGTTGTTTTTCTATTTCCGTTATGTGTTTGTGGTATTAAGGGGAGTACCCTTAATCAAGAATGTTTAGAGATACTAACCCTACAGATAAAAGATCTATTGGAGACATGAACAAAAGGAAAGGAGTTGTGTGTTATAGATGCAACAAGATTGGACATATTGCCAGAAATTGCAGATCACAAATCAGTCAGACAAGACTGAGATATGGAAATAATGGAGTAGTTTGTCAGATATGCAACAATTTTGGTCACATAGCAAGATTTTGCAGAATGAACAACATGAGAAACCCTAATCCTAGAAACTATACAAGGAGAAATGTGAGCACTAATAGTTCAGTCAGAGAGGATGTTGTAGTAACTTGGAAGAAGTTGAATTTGTTAAAGCCATAGATCAAGTGAGCACACTCAGTATACCAAGAAATTAGACAGGTGAAGTACCTGCTAGTAAGTGTGAATCATTTCCCAATTCATCTCAAAGTGCTTAAGTAATTATTTCATGAATTATGTATTAGAGTAAAGTATTAGAATAGTGTAGAAGTTAGAATAGATTGAATTGAGTCTTGTGAAGTTAATATGAGCTAGTATATGATGTAATAAAGCTATGGTTAAGAGCGCATGAATTTATGAATATGTATGCGAGTACACGAAAAGAATGAAGTTTTGCAGGTAACCAGGAACAACTTTTTGGCTTGAAGCAGTTAAGAAATTTAATGCAATGCCAAAATCTTGAAAGATTTGAAGGATACAAGTCGATGATCGGTATTAGTTGATCATTCAAGTGATTACAAGTGATAAATAGAGCTAGTTAGTGGAGATTAAGAGCACTTTGCAGGATTTGGAGACAGATTTCTTGCCAGATCTACGCAAAGCCCTAAATTGTGATTCTGAGGTATTTTGGTAAGTATTCACTATCAAATCAATTGTGTTTTTATAGAATCATGGATGCATCACTAGTTCACCACATCAAAGATTTAGTCAGACCTAGAATGAAGAAGGAACCTATAGAACCTTTGGAAGAAGACCCTAGTTTAGCCTTGTCATCAGTTCCATCTAGAGTTTTGTATTTGGAAGATGTAAGAGGTTATCTGAAATGTAAGTTTGAGACCATAGGAGATGGTAGCCTAATCATGGAATATGATAAGATCTATAAATAGGATATGTCATACAAAGAAGGGTTTGAACATTTGAGTGAGATTGATGTTATCAAGTATACACTTCACTATGAATTTCAAAATGATGAATGGACCAAGATAATTTTGAGCAGAATTCATAATGGACAATTTTGGTTAGATGATAGAGTCATAGACATTGCCGCAGACATTATTCATAAGGTAACTGGTTTATCTAAATCAGGAGTAATTCCCTTAAATGACAAGAATGTCAAGAAAATAGTGTTAGACAACACCAAATCATCATACAATGGAAGCGATATTGTTATAAGTAAGATTAAATAGGATGATGTTAGATATGTATGCAAAATTTTGACTTCAATGTTTTGTGCAAGTTTTAGAGAAGATGATATGGCAGCTGGCATGGTACATGTAGCTTATCTTATGTGTGTAGAGAAATTATAGGTAGATATGTGTGAAATTTTGAGAATTCAGTTGACAAAGAACCTTGAGAAGATCAAAAAAACCAATAACTCACAATTTAGATTTTCATCTCTGATCACATACATGTTTTTTTCATTTGCTGAGAAGATTCCCATACACTCTAGGAGTTGACTAGAATGACAACAAAAATTCTATGGAAAGAATCAACAAAGTGTACTTGAGACACCCTATAGACAAAGTGAATGAAAGTGCTACTTTAGTAATTAAAACCTTTCAGAATGAAATGAAGAAAAGATCAAGGATTCCACCATCTATTGTGGAGAAGTTCAAAGATGAGATATGTTTTTTGGTTGATGTAGACTTTACCTATGTTGATGCAATTGAGCCAAGAGTAGAATTTGTAGATCCTCTTGAGTATGAAGTTTCACAAGTTGAAATTGAAGGTTATGTGAGAAGATTTCTTAAGAGTAATTTGGATGCTAAGAGTCCTAGATTTGGGACACATGAAGAGAACTTCAATTCCACACAATCATCACAAGCACATAAAATGGAAAAGAAAAGAGCTGATAGTGTTAGAAATAGGAAATACTGAGAGGGGGGGGTGAATCAGTATTTCACAAAATTTTTCTTTTGCCCACTCATGGATATAACAGATCACTTTAGTGCATACAAAGATTATCAAGCTGATTAATAAACATAGTAGTAAATAGAAAGAACTCATAACACATAATATGTTCTCGAGAAAACCCTGGCGAAGGGAAAACCCCAATGGGGATGGTACCCATAAAGATCACTAATCAAAAGTATCCTATTAGGGATATTGGACCCTGTTAGGAGTCAATTTACAATATATAGTAGATCTGTCCTAGTTAAAGGACTTTAGGCCTTGTTAGAAGCCTTAACCCTGTTAGGAGTTAGATTACAAAACCTGATCACCAACTAAGCTCACTGCCCAAATAGGTAATACAAAATGTTTCTGACTGTAATATGGTACTACTTACAACTTCGTATCAATAGCCTTTGCTGCTATCACAATATACAACTATTGCAAGTTATCTTTTCTTTCTTTTTACATATCACATATATTTTTTCATTACATTTCAAGTATGCCTAATATATGAGTTATTAGAGCTAATAACTTTACATGGTTAGCTTCCAAAATCTTTATCCAAGAGTAAACATCTAGGATGTCATCCCTTCATAATGTTAAGTCATTATTTTGACAAGCAAAAAATAATCCCTTAACTCTTTCACTAATACTGTCTCCAAAACTATTTTGTCTGCAAAAATTATCTTCAGTAAACTTCAAATAACTTTGTCCGTACTACTCCAAAATTTATGTGCACTGAGATGGGGTATCCTCATACTCTATAGAAGCTTCAGTTAACTATGCAAACAAAAATATTGCTCCAGTGGATGTCGCCAACTAAATCTTCATCGGGTGCTCTATCAAGATCATTGTATCCATACTTAGACAATTTCTTCCTTCAACTTGCCATACTTGCATTCCAGATTCTATGCTCTCAATAGAGATCATATGTTTCCATAATGACAACATCTATGCATCCACATTAGCCAAATTGCCAACAATCTCCCCCTTTGTCATTGGTGGCAACATATGGGAAAATTGGCTGTGTGCAAACAAAACTTCAAAGTATTTACACAAAATTGTGGCCAGAAGTTATACAACACATATACAATATTGTAATCCATAGAATAGCTCCCCCTATGAGTATCCTTCCTCAACATATATTCAATTTTCTACTCTCTCTCCCCCTTTGACAACAATGACAAAGATAGGGTGTACAAAAATTTCAAAAAAAACTTTATACCTTGTTATCAGCTATTGCAAAGCTGGTAGGATTGCAACACAGTCACCAAACTCTGACTTCCATGATTCAAAATCTTTCTCCCATATCTTCCTGATAGATTTAGCAACATTGAGTAGAGTACTCAATCCATATGCTGCTATCTGACAAGCTTGCAGGGAATTGAAGCTAAACTTCTGAAAAGATGTCTTTGCTGAAAGACACTGCTCAATTTGGTCTTCAACAATTGAGGTCTTGATTGAGATGTGCTCTCTCAAGATGTTAATCCTAAGAATCTTTTTGCTCTTCTCCTCTACTAACATTCTAATTTCATCATTTAACTTCCTTATGTTCTTCTCTATAGAACTTATTTTTACATTTGGGCTTGACAAGGTGTTTGTTTCAGCTGTAATTGCATCTATCTTCTCTCTGATCTTCTTATCTTCTTCAGCTATTAGGATTTTTTATTTTGTGCATTGTATATACAAACTCTTTCCAGTCTCAAAATGTTTCCTCAAATTATTTATGCATACATCCAAATTACCAATATCATTTCAAATATTTACACTTAAATTTTGTTGCATTTCTGCTTCAAAGTCTTCCTGAACTTTTATTCTAGCAATATCCTTTAAGTTAGAAAATTCAAAGTCAAAAGAGTTTATTACTGTTTTAGCTTTCTCAAGTGGATTCGATTCAGATACCTTAGTGTTGATCACACTCTCAAGTTTCTCTGTCAAAACTCTAACTTTTCCTTCAAGGTCCTTCACCTTCTTATTCTTTCCAATAATTTTATTAAGAGATGTGATGAACTCAAGCTGATCATCATCTTCAACTTCTTTTCCAAGGTCTTCAAAAAATGAACCAATTTGTCTCTTCTTACTGTCAGGTGCACTAGGGGTAGTGACCTCTGTCAAAATTTGTTTACCTTTAACTGTTTGTTCTGCTGGAACTGATTCTAATACTGCTGGTGCTTCCACTACCTCTGTATTGATTATGTAATCTTCTCTTGCTCTTCTAAAGCCAAATTGTAAACAATGTTTCCTAGATCATGAAATACTACATCATCTGACTCTAGTTTCACTTTGGTTCCTTCAATGTCCATTGATTCTTTGCCAATATTGATATGTGAAGAAGATGGAACTTCTTCAATACCAACTTCCTCTGCATGTGGTTCCTCTGATTGCTTCTGCTGAGGGTCTGATTCAACATGCTTTCTTGCAACTATATCTACAAGAACTTGTATTACTGCTTTCTCTGTCTCTTTCTGTACTTCCTCCTTTTTGCCTCCCATTATAAGGATTGTTCTTCTCTTAGTTCTCAATAAAGTTCCAAGAGACTTCAAGAATCTCTTCAAATGATCTTCATCCTCAACTTCACAGAACTGTCTGATTACATGTTCTCTCATCTTTCTTCTTGTGCTCTCTGTTTTCTATTCACAAGTCTGTTATACAAATCTTCTGGGATCTTACCATGAATAGTGCTAAGTTTCTTATCTGTCACAATCATATGTGTAATCATTGCATTTTCAAAATTCAATCTATCAAATGATCCATATAGATCATAGAATTTATTCAACTTAGTGAAGTCTCCATGCTTCAATATATCTTCATTAACTCTTTCAATTCTTGGTTTCCAATTTTTCTTCTTGATTGAAACTACATCATCATCTTTAATTACTGCTACATTTCTAGGTACGGGTGGTACAATCACTTTCTATCTCTTGCCGGGTCCTATTGCACTCCCTTTTACTCTTTTGCTAGAAAAAGGAGAAAAAGATTTATCTCCTTCATCTTTTTCAGGTACTTCAACTTTTACCTTTGCTACAATAGGATCAACAGGATCTACACTAGATGCCTCAGGTGAAATTACAAGATTTTCACTTTGCTTCAAGGCTTCTGCAGTCTTCTTAGCTATGTCAAACTCATGACTTGACATACCTGATTCTTTCAGTATTTTCTTCATAGTAGATTCAAATCTCTTACTAGATTGCTTCTTTTCTCTCAAACTTATTGCAGAGTTGAAATTCTCTTCATAGGTTCTAAACCTATTTGCATGACCATCCAACTTACACTTTAACAATCTATTCACATATCCTACTATTTCTGCTTCAGATATTTCATAGCCAAGAGGGTCTATGAATTCCATTCTAGGCTCAACTACTTCAATGTAGGTGAAATCAGTGTCTACCATAAAACAAATGTCATCTTTATGCTTTTCAACTAACGATTGAGGAATCCTTGATTTGTTCTTAACAATTTTCTAAAAAGTCTTCAATACAAGCTTCACACTATCATTAAATTTATCAAAAAGGTGCTTCATGTAGATTGAGTTTATTCTTTCCATTGTGTTCACATTTTCACTCCAATCAACTATGTAAGGAAATCTTCTCAAAATATGGAAAAACATATAGGTTATCAGAGATGAAAACCTAAACTGTGTGTACTTAGCCTTCTTAATCTTTTCTAAGTTCTCAAATAACTGAATTTTCAAAATTTCACATAGGTCTACTTGTTTCTTCTCAATACACATAAGATAAGCTACATGAACCATTCCTACAGCCATGTCATCTTCCCTTGAACTACCATAGAATTTAGTTGTTAGGATCTTGCAAAGGTACCTAACATCATCTTGCTTAATCTTACTTATCGAAATTACTCTACCATTATAACTAGATCTAGTGTTGTCTAAAACAATCTTTCTCATGTTCTTTTCATTCATTGGAATTTCTCCAACTTTTGATAATCTAGTAACATCATGAATTAGGTTGGCAGTTATATCAATAACTCTATCCTCCATCCAGAATTTCCCATTGTGGATTCTACTTAAAATGATCTTGGTACATTCCTCATTATTAAATTCATACTTCATGGAATATTTGATAATTTCATTGTGCTCTAGGTTCCCAAGCTGGTTTAACTGACATGTCTTGATTGTACAATTTCCTGTAATCATCACTAAAATCTGCATCTCCCAAAGTTTCAAACTTGCAACCTAAATATCCTTTAACATTCTCAATGTGCAATACTCCATCTGGTAAGGATGATAGTGCTAGACTATTATCAATTTCAGTTGGTTCTACTAGTTCTTTCTTAATCTTAGGTCTATTCTTATCCTTAACATTATGAACCATAGAAATATCCATCTTATCAACTGATTAAAGATCAAAAAATACCTCAACTTTGCAAATCTAGGGTTTCGGTATGATCATCGCTGCAAAATGCTTCCAAACTTCTTCAAATCATCCTCAACTCACTTTTTCTTCTTTCAAATCTCTTTTCAATCACTTTGTAATCATGATAAATTTAATTTTGACCTTATAACACTTCACATTAACTCGATCTGACATCGCATTCATTCATTTTGCTGCTAAAACCTCAAAAAGTTGATTCTGCAAACCTGCAACCATAAAAAAATTTGCGACCTCGCAAAACACAATATTTTCTTTTGTGCACTTAACCATAGCATTAGTACAATATAATAGACCTATATCTAATTGTGCAAAACTTAACTCATTCAAATTCCTAATCTACACTAATCCTAAGTCCTAAACTACAGAAATTTACATAATTTAAGTACTTAAAGAAGGGTCAGGTAAAGATTCATCCTTACCATTAGTTAAATTACCTTCCTAACTACTTTCAGTGCTGACTATATCTCCTTGATCTATGCCTTTATCAAATTTTACTTCATCTTTATTGCTACAACAACCTTTCTCTTTGTTTCCTGCATTTTCATTCCTTCTTGCATTGTTCCTAGGGTTAGGGTTATGATGATAACCTCCATTGTTCATTCTGTAAAATCTTGCTAAGTGTCCAAACTTGTTGCATATATGACAAATGATTCCATTGTTTCCAAATCTTTGTCCTTGCTGGTTAATCTGTGACCTGCAATTTCTAGCAATATGTCCTACTTTGTCGCATCTAAAACATACTACCACTTTTCTTTGATTCATTTCTTCAATAGATTTCTTATCTGCATTGTTAGTATTCCCAATCATTCTATCATAATTAATTAAAATTACCTTAGGTCTTCTACATTCATTAGCTCTATGTCCAAAACTATGACAATTATAACAATGTCCATTAAGAGGTTTAAATTGCTTACCTGTGCAATCTCTCTTCATGTGCCCAATAGTATTACAAGAAAAACATCTACCTTTGAATTCTCTTTGCATACCTTTAGATGATTCTTCCTATTTTGATTCTTCTTGCTTTGATTCTTCTTTCTCTCTAGGTGGTTCTTCTTTAGGTGGATCTTCCAATGTGTTCTCATCTAGCTTTATTTCCTCCACACTTTCAAATGTCTTTAGATCTGGCTTCTTACTTTCATGGATTGTTCTAAACATACTAAATCCAAATCCAATCCTATCAAAGAATGGTTCTTCAAAAGAAATTTGTTTTCCAATCTTATCACTATTTGAATATAGCCTTTCAAGTTGTTGTTTAGATTGAGTTAATTCACCTTTCACAATTTTTTTATACTTCTCAAGTTCCACATACTGCACTTTTACTTTTTCAGATTCGGATGTTTTCTTTTCAAGTCTTGACCTCAGATCTTCATTCTCAATTTTCAATTTTTCATTATCAGATCTCAAATTTACATCTTTCATACTAAGCTTCAGATTTACTGTCTTCAACTCATGCTTAAGGATCTCATTTTCTTTTTCTAATTCATCACAATCTTCAACAAGCATATCAGATTTCTTTTCGGATTTCAGATCTTCAATCTTACCTTTTAATTTGTCAATAGCATTCTTTGCATCTTCATATTTTCTTCTTAAGGAGTTTCTTTCATCAGTAAGCATATCAATCTATTCAAGAGCTTCTTCAAGATTCTTCTGAAGTTGATCCATATCCATAGAGATCTTACTCAAGCTGCTAAGCTTTCCTTGAATGTTCCTTCTCCAAGTAACCTGGCTCTGATACCAATTGTTAGAAATAGGAAATACTGAGAGGGGGGGGTGAATCGGTATTTCACAAACTTTTTCTTTTGCCCACTTATGGATATAACAAATTACTTTAGTGCATACAAAGATTATCAAGCTGATTAACAAACATAGCAGTAAATAGAAAGAACTCATAACACATGATATGTTCTCGAGGAAACCTTGGCTAAGGGAAAACCCTGGTGGGGATGGTACCCACAAACATCACTAATCAAAAGTATCTTGTTAGGGATATTGGACCCTGTTAGGAGTCAATTTACAATATATAGTAGATCTATCCTGGTTAAAGGACTTTAGGCCTTGTTAGAAGCCTTAACCCTGTTAGGAGTTAGATTACAAAACCTGATCACCAGCTGAGCTCACTGCCCAAATAGGTAATACAAAATGTTTCTGACTATAATATGGTACTGCTTACAACTTCGCATCAATAGCCTTTGCTGCTATCACAATATACAACTATCGCAAGTTATCTTTTCTTTCTTTTTACATATCACATATATTTATTCATTACATTTCAAGTATGCCTAATATATGAGTTATTAGAGCTAATAACTTTACATGGTCGGCTTCCAAAATCTTTATCCAAGAGTAAAGATCTAGGATGCCATCCCTTCATAATGTTAAGTCATTATTTTGATAAGCAAAAAATAATCCCTTAACTCTTTCACTAATACTGTCTCCAAAACTGTTCTGTCTGCAAAAACTGTCTTCGGTAAACTTCAAATAACTTTGTCCGTACTGCTCCAAAATTTATGCACACTTAGATGGGGTATCCTCATACTTTGTAGAAGCTTTAGTTAACTGTGCAAACAAAAATATTGCTCCATTGGACGTTTCCAAATAAATCTTCATCAGGTGCTCTGTCAGGATCACTGTATCCATACTTAGACAATTTCTTCCTTCAACTTGCCATACTTGCATTCCAGATTCTGTGCTCTCAATAGAGATCATATGTTTCCATAATGACAACATCTATGCATCCACATTAGCCAAATTTCCAATAGATAGAACCATCAAGAAAATATTGAAAGATAATGGTATGACAGAACATGAATTTATCATGGAAAAGTAGACAACAATAGAAATCAGGGACATTGGACAAAAAGAAAAACTATCAGTTCCACTTGACATCTCTTGCAGCCCCTACTGAAGAAATTTAGGACATTGATGAAGAAACTAAAGAAGTGTAAGTATAGGAAGTAAGGAAAACCATAAGATCCTCCTCCACCACACCAACCAAGAGAGTTAAAGAAATGGCAAGTGGACCAGGTAAATAATAGATAACTATCTTTAGCCCAGTTCAAAGAAAAACATCACCAGTTAAGGTAGATGAAGAGGCAGGAAGCAGAAAGAAGAAATGGAAGCCCCAAATAGATAAAGTGAACCCTTTAATCATTAATGAAGGTGATTTCACTAAGTTAAAGAAATACTATGAGACGTATGAAAACTTTGAGAAGTTGAATCTAGAGAATGCAATTGTCAAACATATGATCCTTGCACACAAGAAATTTGATGATATAAAAGGCAAGATCCCTAACAATATTTATAATAAATTGGTTAACAGAAAGAAGAGAGCTACATAAGAAGATAATGTAATAAGAGAGAGATTTGTAAGAAAGCTATGTGGTACAAAAGATGAATAACATTTTAAGGAAATTATGAAAAATCTAAGTACCCATCTATGGAAGAAAAGAAGAACAATACTGATAATGGGAGGAAATTATGAGGAAATTAACAAAGAAATAGAGGAAGTAGTTGTGAAGGTAATGATCTCTAGACTAGATGAGAAAATTAGTGAATCTGATCAAGTGGTTGAAGAAGAATATTAGACTAAACCATCACCAGCTCCGCCACCCTCCATCAACATTGAAGATTAATCTATGAATGTTGAAGGAATAAATGTCACCTTAGACAGTGAAGAAAATCCCTTCAATGACCAAGAAGCTGATGTTGGAAATTTGACAGAGAATAATGAGCAGAAGGACACATCAAAGAATGAGGAAGAAGAGATTGAAACAAGCAAGGAAGAAGGAAAAGAGGAAACAAAGACTGATACAACGGAAGAAGAGCATGCAGTTTTATAGGAATAATCAGTGATCATTCCTAAACCTTAGGACACATCAAAAACATCACAAAAACCATAGTTTGAATCAATATTTGAAAGCTTAGGACAAGAAGTTGATGATGATGATCAAATAGAGTTGATATCATCTCTAAACAAGATTATTGGAAAGAACACGAAGGTAAAAATCTTGGAAGGAGCACTACTTGAGGTAACAGGTAAACTTTAAAGTACAATATCAAGTCAAGTTAGTGAAGCTAACCCCCAAGAAAAAGAAAAAGAGGTTATGAAATCCTTTGACATGGAATTCACAAACCTATTTGATATTGTAATAGTAAAACCCCAAGCATCCCATGATGGACATATATTTCAAGTTGTATGCTAGAATATCAGAAATGATCTAGACAACTTGGATATATGTATAAAAGAGTTGAGAAGATGCATAGAGAGAGGGAAAGAATTGTACATTCATTATACACAATCCTAGAGCCACACATCTGAGATGTCAGAGAAGCTGAAGGTAAAAGAAGAAGAACTACAAGTGGCAGCAAATATTTTGCAAAGCCCTAATGCAAAGATCTCAAAAATTTTGAGGAAATCAAGCAAGATTTTTTATGATATGAGACTTCTGAATGATGAGAAGGATAAGAAATTGAAAATATTCACTCTACTTAGAGAGCATGTATCACTAAAAATCATAATTTTAGAGAATCAATTTGAAGAATGTATTTCTTCGAAGACATCTTATGGAAAATTTTCTTATGCAAACCTTAAAGCAGTTGAGATTGCATCCTTTGGCCTATGTGCATTGCTTAGTGTTTCTGATGTAGTGAAGAAGTCATAGGATAAGGAGATAGAGAGCTAGAAAATCAATTTTACAGATTATGTTGCAAGCCTTCCGGCCTTGCAATATTGAAATCTGAGGTAAAAAAATTTTGTTACAATAATTTTTAACACCTTTGTCATTGTTGTCAAAGGGGAAGTAGTATAAGCTGAAAATTGTATAGATATTATATCTATAGCATGAATCATACTCTTAGGGAGAGTATAAGTATTTTGGAGGAATAAGGATTTTGGAGAAATAAGTAGTTATGTAAGATCCACATTTTTGTATGGCCACAATTTTGTAATTTAAGTTTTTTTGGGGACTTAGCCAATTTTCCCATATGTTGCCACCAATGACAAAGGGGGAGATTGTTAGCAATTTGGCTAAGTAGGATATCAAAATTTTGTCATTATGGAAACATATACTTAGTATGAAGATAGCATAATAGTTGGAAGCAGTCATGTATGAGCGCACTAGAAAATTGTCAAAGTACAACAGTGTTTACTAGTCTAATCAGAGATAGTTTTGATTAGCAATGTTCACAGAAGAAGGTTCAGTACATGCACACTTGAACATGGATCATTCTATGTATATCAAAGCCACATATGAGAGAACAAGTATGTATGACATGTACAGAAGAAGATAAATTAAAGATTTACAGAGACAGTGTTGAGCTAACCTGAACAGAGAAAAAGATAGAATATGATCACAATAAGTTAAGGGATTATTTTTTTATCAAAATAATGAGTTAACCATATAGGGATGACATCCTAGATGTTAACCCTAAGGAAACATGAATTGATCTTATATTTTGATAAGAGTTTATGTATTGTAAGCTGATTGGAAGTTATTAATTGTAATAACTTGTATATATGTAAGAATTATGTAATGTGAAATGGACACATGATACATATAGAAATTGTAATAAGTTGACATATGATGCAAAGTAGTATATTGTAAGAAGGAAGAAATAAATATATGTATGTGAAAGTGAAGATCCTACAAAGCTACATCAGAATAGAAAAGCTATTCAAAAATAGTAAAAGGTTTTGTATTCTACCTTTGTATCAGAAGCTATTATTGTATATTGCATGTTTGGACAGTGAGCTCATCTTGAAAACATTTATTTTGTAATAGCAAATCCTAATAGGTTTGAGGCTTCTAACAAGGCCTAAAGTCCTTTAACTAGGACATAGACACTATATGTATGTAATAGACTCCTAACAGGGTCAACATTCTTAACCAGATATATTTTGATTAGTGGATCAGTTGTGGGTATCATCCCCACCAGGTTTTTCCCTTGGATGAAGTTTACTCAAGAACAAACATGGTGTTATGAGTTCATTTTCTTTATTGCAATGGTTGTTATTCAGTTTACTTAGTTTAGTTTCTTATGCAAGCTTCAAGTTAATTTGTTATATCCATAATTGGGCAAAAGTAAAAGTTTGTGAAATACTGATTCACCCCCCTTTCAGTATTTCCTATTTCTAACAGGCCCTTCATATCCCATCTTTATAAACCTATCTTTTGTGAGAATTTTATTTTGTAGGGATATCTAGGAAAATAGTCCTACTTTCTAAAGGCAATATTTATTCCATCATAAATTAAGACGTATATCAGTTCTAGGTCTAAGCTTTTGTTTATTAACAGGTTGTAACCATCCTTAGTGTTGTATTGTCTGGACTTGAATTCATCCCAGATCAACCCATTCTCATCCTTTTTGAAGGAGATATTCCTTTTATTAAGGATTTCAGTGAGTGTCTTCTTTTCATTTTCTGGAAGTATGATTTTGTCAAGTGATTTCCATTTCCATCCAAGATTTATGTCTTCATTTGGGAATTCATTATAGTCATCTACATATTTACCCCAAATATTTTCTAAATTCTATTTGTGGTTTCTAGGCTTGGATTCTTCCCTAGAATTCCATAACCTCCCATAAATCTTTCTAGAATAGTGCTTTCTTTCCATCTCCCAAGTTCTAGGAAAGTTTCTTCATTATAAGATATTTACAACTAAGCATAAAGTTCCATAGTTTGGAACCCTTGTGAGGGTTAGCCATTCTAGAAAGTGATGTTGGTTCCTAACCTCTTAGATATTTGTGTCTAATAATTTTCACCAGTATTAGGTTTGAATTGTAGTATAGTCTCCAAATTAGTTTAGCCCCAAGGGATTTACTTTGTTCTTTGATATTTTTAATTCCTACCTCCCCTTCCTCTTTAGGAATGCATATTTTGTCCCATGCAATTAGGGCCAATTTATTCTTATCCTCAAACCCCTGCCAAAAGAAAGTCTTTAAATCCTTATTAATATCTTCCCATTTTTCCACTGGAAGGTTCATGCATGATAGTTGATATGTGGGTATAGTAGAGAGAACTCATTTCAACATAGTGGTTTTTCTAGCAAATGAAAGACACTTGCCTTTCCAAGACTCTTTTTTATTTTTTATCTTAGAGATAATGGGATCCCAAAGTTTCTTGGATCTATCACCTTTTTCAAGTGGGAGACCTAGGTATTTGCAAGGTAGATCCCCTTTTTTTGATGTTAACAATATTGCATATCTCCTTTTTAGTGTTATGGTCAATATTAAAGAAGAATATTTCTAATTTGGCATTATTAACTTCTTGATCTCAGGCCTTGGTAAAGGACTTAAGGATTGATTTAAATGCCTTTGATTTTGGAATACTGTCATCTCCATATAGCATAGTGTCATCTAAAAATTGTTGGTGGGTAGTAGGGTCAAGGTCAGAGGTTATTTTAATTCCTTTGAGTTTACCATCTTCCCTAGCTTTAGTAATTTTTCAGCCTAAGGCCTCAGACATAATAATAAAGAGAAAAGTGGATAATGGGTCACCTTGTCTAAGTCCTCTTGATATGATGAAGAATCTCTCTAGTGTTCCATTAATCAAAATGGAGATCTTTTGGGTAGATATGCATTCATAAACTAGGTTAATTTGTTTCTTAGAAAACCAAAAAAAATCCAATATTTTACATAAAAAGCACCAGGATACTTTGTAATAGGCCTTACTAATATCCAGTTTAAGCATCATGCTAGGGTTTTAATTCTCTTGGATGGAATGGATAGCTTCTTGGGCTATAATTACTCCATCATATATGGATCTTCCAGGGACAAACCTAGTTTTTGTTATATTATGGTGATTGATCAGGGAAATACTATATAAAATGGCTTAGGGTTAGGGATTTCATTATGATGTATGTTTTAGTAGCTTCTAGTTGTGGGGGTATTGAGCTATAAGGGATTGTAGATTTTAATAAGGTTGTAATCACTAGATAATAATAATATTAGACTTGTTGTTGGTGGATGTAGCCTAGGGATTGGGTGAAGCACATTAAATCTTTGTGTGTTCTTTATTATTGACTGATATTAGTTATACTTGCATGTAACTATTATTTCTATCTTGTTAATCCTGGCAAGTTGTATCAGAGCGAGGTTGTTTTTCAATTATCCTCTACATGAAGATCTCATAGTTTAGTGGGAGTCTCATAGTTGAGTGGGAGCAATGGCAGATGAGGGTAAGCTGAAGGTTGAGAAGTTTAATGGGCATAACTTTCAGTTATGGAAAATACAAATGGAGGACTATCTCTATCAAAAGGATCTATGGTGGCCATTGGAAGGACAATCCAAGAAACTATCAATAATGTCTTATTAGGATTGGGATATTCTTGATATAAAGGCACTTGGAAGTATTCAATTGCGCTTGACATAATTAGTGGTTTTAATATTACAAAAGAAAAGATAACTAAAGAGTTGATGGAGCCCATAGAAAGGTTGTATGAAAAGCCCTCCACTTCAAACAAGGTATTTCTCATGAAGCAGCTATTAATATGAAAATGGAAGAAGGTGGATCTGTTACTAATCATTTGAATGAGTTTAATACAGTTACCAGTCAATTATCTTCTATAAGTGTTACTTTTGATGAAGAAATTAGGGCTCTCTTGATTTTGTGTTCTTTGCCTGAAAGCTAGAATGGCTTGGTAATGGTGGTTAGTAACTTTGTTTCTAGTTCTAATACTATAAAATTTGATGATGTTATTAGTGTGATTCTGAGTGAGGAAATTTGTAGGAAAAGCTTAGGTGGATCTACATCTGGAAGTGTCTTGAATGCACAAAGTAGAGGTAGAATGAATGAGAGAGGAAAAAATTCTGGCAATCATGGGAAATCAAGAGGAAAATCAAAAGGAAAGAGGTCTAAATCCTAAGGACCAAATGATTGGTGGTATTGTGGAAAACTAGGTCATAAGAAGAAATATTTTTGGTCTCAAAAGAATAAAGAAGGAGAAAAACAAGAAGGTAACAAGAAGGCAAATGTGGTAAGTAATAAATATGAAGAGGATATTTTTCTTCTTTCTTTAGAAGTGTTAATGATTCATGGGTTTTAGATTCACGGGCTTCATTTCATGCTACACGCCATAGGTTATTTTCTTGATTATGTAGAAGGGGATTTTTGGCTAGTTTATTTGAGAGATAATGAACCTTGTCAGATTGTTGGAAAGGGAAAAATTAAGATTAAGTTGTAGAATGGGAGTCATTGGCTACTACAAGAGGTAAGAGATGTTCCAAGGTTGAGTAGAAATTTAATTTCAATAGGGAAAATAGGTGATGAGGGTTGCACAGTTACTTTTAATGATAAGAATTAGAAGGTTTCAAAAGGTTCCTTAGTAGTAAAAAAATGTGTGAAAGTAGGCACCTTATATCTTTGTATAGGTCATAATGTTCCTCCTACTTTAATTGTTTTAGAGGAAAATGAATGTTCAAGAATAATTGTTGCGGTTGAGTAGGAAGAACATCAAACAATTGTTATAGATTCTGGCACAACACTTGGGCACATGAGTGAAAAAGGTACAAAATTAATTCATTCAAAGAAAGTTTTACTAGGTTTGAAATGTGTCAATATGGATTTATGTGAAAGTTGTGTGTATGGAAAATAAAAGAGAGTTAGTTTTGTGAAGAGTGGGAAGGAAAAGAAAAATGAGAAATTAGAGCTTGTGCATATAGATGTATGGGGACTAGCTCATGTATCTTCCCTTGGTATCTCTCTGTATTATCTTACATTTATAGATGATGCAACAAGAAAAGTATAGATTTATTTTCTTAGACATAAATATGATGTATTTGAAACTTTTAAGAAATGGAAATGCTTGGTTGAGAATAAGACTAGTAAAATGCTAAAATGTCTCATATATGATAATGGTGGTGAGTATTGTAGCGCATAATTTTAAGATTAGTGTTCCTCTAATCGTATTATTATGCAGTCAAGGATGGTGGATCCAATGAAGGACAATCCCAACCTTGCAGCCAAAAGAATTACACAGTAGATTACTCAACAAAAAGACAACAGCATAAATGTTTCAATAAATTTTCATTAACATGCCTGGCTGTAAGGCCTTCCAGGTTAGGGCCAAATACAAAATGAAACAATTCTACAAGATCCAATACAATCTCAACTAGTTCAACTTTGAAGACAATCAGAAGCTAATGGAAACCCTAAGGTAGATCTAAACTTGAGCTCACAAGCCTCCAAGTAATCTCCTTGTCTCCAAGTATGAAAACCCCTAGCTCTACTACAAAGGACTATCAGATTACAATATGATATGCAAGAACATCAAGAAATTTTCCACAACTTCACCAACTCTAGTTTTTAGAACCTCAAATCTAACTCACTATGTTTTCCAAGTCATGAACCTTTCGTTCTTAGTTCTCTAAGTCTGCCTCTAAACATCTACCCAAGCCCTCCTTAAATACTAATCATCAGCCACAAGTCGGCTGGATGAAACCCTTAACTCCCCAAAAATAAATAATTAAATGACATACAAGTCAGTTTAGAAATGTATACAAACATTTAATTCTACATGTCAACCCAAGACAATGGCTACCAACATTTAATTCACCAAGTCAGATCACAAATCACATAGAACTCTAGTTGATAAATCTGAGCTACTGAGCAACAGTAAAATTATCAAGCATGCCAGGAATCACCAACCACTAGTATCGACTGAGCACCATAGGCATGACTGAGCAACCATTTCACTGAGTTCCAGAGACTACTGAGTTCCTTCAGTGACCGAGCTTCCTTCAATGACCGAGACCATTGGTTAAGGCTACAACTAAGTAAAAAATGGCCAAAACACAAACACTCCATGTAGTTTACCAAGGACACAGAATACCCCTACCTTAAGCTTGGATGCCCCTACATCAAAGACCCCATGTTCCAAAAGATGTGCATATGTGAGAAGAACATCTTTCAAGATTCATCACATAAATCCCAAACTGGTTCTTCACATACAAGTCCTCCACCTTTTCTTCTTGCAAAGTCTTCCAATTCAACTTCCTCTGTATCTTCAAGTCTTTTCTGGACAATGTACAGGTTGGTTCTCCATGTTGATCATTCATTTTCTCAGGATCCACAACCTCAACTGGGCTACCAATACTTAGGCTTCTCCTATCAAGTGTTGCTTCCATCAAAGGCATCAGTGAAAACTTCCTATCATTCTTCTCAATAGTAAACACATTTCTGACACAGTCATAAATAGCTCTGCAATCATACTGCCAAGGTCTATCAAACAATATATCACAACTATTCATCTTCACAATGTTACAAAGCACAAGATCCTTATACCGGCCAATCTGAACATCAATGAAACATTGTTCTCTAACTTCCAAAGCATGAACATCTTGCAGCCAGCCAAGCCTATAAGGACAAGGATGTTTCATTCTACTCAAACCAAGTTTCTAAACCAAGTCCTTAGCAGCAAGGTTATCAGTGCTACCACTATCAACAATAACATCATAGAGTTTACCTTCAGTCTTGCATCAAGTCCTAAACAAGTTACTCCTTTGACAGGGTTCATCCTTTGTACTGAGAAATGTTCACCGAAGTAGCAAGTTCTCTAATACAGGTTCATTCTAAATGTTCTCATTCATTACAACAGTTCGTTGGTCAACCTTCTTTTGTGTACACTCAAAAGAACAAAGTCCTTCCTCTCCATAGTTATAGCAAGTACCCTTAAAGATAAATCTACCTTTCTTCTTCTTAGGTTCCACGGGTTTCTATTCATCTTATGCATCAGTCAGTTTCTCCTTCACTGAGTGATCAATCTTTTCTTTCCCTCAGGAGTTACTAGGTTATTTCCTCTTCAACTTATATTCTTCCTTTAGTGCATACTGATAAGTATCTTCAACAAAATCAATCTTCAACATACCAAGACCATCCTGAATATTGAATCTCAGACCATTCACATACCAAGCTACCTTTTCCTTACCAAGCTCTCAGTGTCTAGACCGAATAGTAAGTTTGTGGAACTCCTCGGTATAATCTTCAACAAATAATTCCTTCTACTTCAGATTCTACAACTTTTTAAACAAGTCAAGCTCATAGTCAGTTGGTATGAACTTATCTTTCAACTTAGTCACCATCAATCTCCACCGATTGATCTTTGTTTCACCTTCATCTTCTCAGTCTCTCTGTAGTTCCTTCCACCAAAGAGAAGCATGTCCTTTCAACTTTGTTTGTGCTAATCTCACCTGAAGAGGATCTTCAATTTCTTCTAGCTCAAAGAAATCTTCAAGTTCACCAATCCAATCAATCAGATTGTCAGGCTTCAAAGTACCAGAGAAAGTAGAAACTTCCATCCGATAATTACTAAATTGAGCAATAGATCTAGGCAACAGAGCAGTTTTATCTTCACCAAACCTATTCCTTTGGTCATCACCACTAGATCCAATAGTTTCAAATTCTTCACCAGCTTCTTCATAGCCATCCTCAGTACCAACATTTCAAGGTATACCAACAACAGTTCTCATGATCTCGGCAACCATGTCATTTTTCATCAATTCCAACTCAGATTTGAAATCTAATTTCACCTTCTCTGTGATCTGGGATTCAACAATATCACAAAGATCAGAAATAAATCTAGGGTCCAATATTCTTAGAGGAATCCTTAAAGATAAGAGAAATCCTTTGCAACAAACCCTCACTGACCACCTTGTGACAATTTCCAAGTTGCAACAAGTCAGATCTCAACCTGCAACCTTGTAAACAACTAGGGCACAATTTCAAAAGTTCAATGCTTTGGATTTGCAATCTAGATTGCACATAATCTCTTCTCTAATAAGATTAACTTCGCAAGATCCACCTTGCTAGGACAAAATTTTGCTTCAAAAAGATCAACTTTTGCTCCAGTAGGAACAAAACTTTGCTCTAATGCCACCTTATGCAGTCAAGGATGGTGGATCCAATGAAGGACAGTCCAAACCTTTCAGCCAAAAGAATTACACAACACCACAAATGTTTCAATCAATTTGCATTAACATGCCCAGCTGTAAGGCCTTCTGGGTTAGGGCCAAATACAAAATGAAACAATTTTGCAAGATCCAGAGCCAAATCTAATAAAATCTCAGCTAGTTCAGCTCTGAAGACAATCAGAAGTTGATGGAAACCCTAAGGAAGATCTAAACTTGAGCTTGCAAGCCTCGAAGTAATCTCCTTGTCTCCAAGTATGCAAACCCCTAGCTCTACTACAAAGGACTATCAAATTACAATATGATCTGCAAGAACATCAAGAACTATTCCATAACTTTGCCAACTCCAGCTTTCAGAACCTCATATCTAACTCACTAAGTTTTCCAAGTCATGAACCTTTCACTCTTACTTCTCTAAGTCTACCTCTAAACATCTACCCAAGCCCTCCTTAAATACTAATCATCAGCCACAAGTCGGCTGGATGAAACCCTTGTTGGCAAGTTGTCTATACTGAAGTATATGACTAGATATAGTGTTGTCATTATGGCAACAAAGTCCTATAGCAATTTGGAGTTAGTGCACTTAGTGTAAAGATCAGAATTAAGTTAAGTATTCAAGACTGGACAATATACAGAGTTCCAGTAGCTCAGAGCATCATCACACGTGTGTACGGATGAATTATGGTATGCACCCTGTCATGCCCCGCAAGGGAACCAGGAAGAGAACAAAGATTCTCTTTGTAAAGAAAACCTAAGCAAAAATTTATTTATTTTTTTAAAATTTTCAAAACAATAATATGAACAAAACCTAAACTTAGTTTCCTCCAAGGTTCCCTTTTATTTAATGCATGATTCATTTAAGGCCATTAAGTAAACTAAGAACAAGATAAAGTTCTCAAAACAAATTACATCATATCTTTAAGAAATACAAAATATTTTCATTTCAACTTTCCATTTAAACATCTATATTCCTAAGTATCCTTTATGAACAATATAAATTTTTTAAAATCAAATAAAACTCATCTAAATACATTGCACATATACTACATAACTTGGAATGTTACAAAATCCTTTTTATTTTCCAACATACATCTTAAACATAAAGTTCACATTTCCCTTTTCCCTTTTTCCTAAGTCTACCCATACATCATTTTGAATCACATCAATGATTACATTACATTCATCTCCTCATGGGAGGTAACAATAATTTTACAAAATGAAATATAATTACAAAGCCTTCATTCTTCAAAACTGGTACATAAGCAAGCATGAATCTCCAAACACTGCATTCGCCAAAAGATACCTCGATAAAAGATTTACCACCCAACCATGTGGATACCTAAAAGGCCCACTCCCCCGTGCTAGGAGATAAACACCAAGCCCACAAAGAAGTAACTTACTAGGTTTTTACAAAGGGTTGAATAACAATTCCACAAATGAGGTTCACTTCACAAGGGTTCTAAGGTTTGGGTAGAAAATCCTAAGCAACAACCTAAGTGAGTGTCATCGCATAGCCCTCACCCCTTGGGTTGTCCTGGTACTAGCCACACTGGGCCCCGGCCCCCAAGTAGGCACATGCGGAATCGAATGCCTTTCGTACAGACAAGCACCATTCGATCGTACCTACGCATAGGTACCTTCTCCCACTCCCATCCATAGCCTTTACTAGCACTAATGGCATGGGCGAGGCACATTTAATCTTTTTAATGTTTTAACCCATTCCCATAAGTTTAATTAAGTTTTCACTTGTTAAATAACTCTTCAGTCTGTTATCCTGGTCTAGCCACTTTAGGGCCCCGGCCCCGCACTGAGAGCCACTCACTTAGGGGTTCTTAGGTTTCCTACCCTTAACCCACATGTCACAATCACATCAAAAACATAGTAAAACATATCATAAAAACATTTGTAAGACTGCATCAAAGAGTAGAAACTAATAAGATAGTTTATGAACGTTTAGGGAAATTAGGAACGTTTAAGGATATTTAGAATGTCTTGATCCTTTAGACAACCCTAACCCTAAACTACTTCCTAAACACATCCTAACCCTATTAAGGCATCTAAATGCACTGGACATAACCTCTGCCAAACACATTTAAGGTTTTCACAAATTTCCATACGCCAAAATAACGCTTCTTAGATTTCAGTCTAGGCCTGACATTTGACTAATCTTGAAATTTGGCTAAGTCTGGTTTTTATGAAAATCTAAAATCTAAAAATCACAAATTTATAAACTAAACTATACTATGAAATTCCTACTAAATAATAACTAAATTTAATAGAAATTTCAATATTCCAAATTTAATATTCACTAAAAACAAGCTACCACAAAATAATAAAAGAAAACAAAATAGATTTAAAGTCATTTTTAAATAGGCTATTTAGTATTTCATTATTTTATTTTCCTCCTACAATCTCTCCTTATTTTTCTCCTATATTTCCTCCTTATTATTTTCCTATAATTTTTCCTATATTTCCTCCTTATTATTCTCCTATATTTTACTAAAAGTTTAAATGATTTTACTAAATGTTATTGACATTTTATTTTATTATATTTTTTTAAAAATAAAAATAAAACATAACTCAAATGTTTTATTGAAACATATATATTTCAGAAACCAAAATAATATTTATATTGTATAAACGTCACCAAATGAATTCATATTAAAATGTTAAAATGTTTGTATTGATAGAATATTAAATGATGAAATAATATAATAATATAGCATTTGTATTACACTAATACAACATTTGTATAATGTACAGACGATTGACAAAATAATATCATACTACACACACTATTACCAATAATGCAATGATGTTTCACATATTATAATAATACATTTAATACTTCAACATTCTGTAATAATACGTTATTGCAGAATACATTAATCTATCAACCGTTTGCAATAATATACTATTACAGAACACATTAATATATTCACCCTACACCATACAATAATAATACGACATTACACCTATGTTTTGCAATAATAACACACATACAGAAACTTTCAACCAATCTAAAAATCACATTCATACTATTAAATTAAACCTATTTCTCAGGATGGAATCCAACCTGGAGTCCTGCGGAATCCGGTTGATGAAGATGAATCCTTCCTCTCTGTCTCTTTCCAACAAGCCTCAAACTCTTGCTGGATGAACTCTCCAGCCTTTATTTTCCAAAATCCAAATGCCAAACTTTTCTGAATCTCCCCAAATTTTTCTCTGGCAATCATAATATATATCTCTCTCTATATATATATATATATATATATATATATTTTCCTCCCCTCCCTTACACAAGAAATCTTCTGGTAAATAAAATGGAGGTGGTGGTTGCACGGGTAAACCAATTGTGCAACCATCCCAACCTCTCACCCGTTAATAATATAGTTAATAATATGGTTAATAATATGGTTTGTAAAACCATTCCCGTAAGGGGTAATCATATTTTATTTAATAAGGTTTTAATTTTATTTTTTTTTGTCTCCTAAATTTAAGGATGACAAAATAGAGAATATATTCTTAAATATTAATTTCCTAACTTACTTAGCCATGGTAATAGAATTTACCAATCCTATTTACCACTAATAAGAATAACATAAGAATAATTTCCTTCACACAAATAATTAATTTATTATATAATAATATATATTAATATATGTATTCATAGGCATATGTGTGCACCCATATGCTTATGGTACATATACCATAAATTATACACATTATTATTAATATTAAATATTAAAATAACATTATTATAAAATATATTATTTATTATTAATGATATTAAATCTCACGATTTAAATCACATACCAACTCGTTCACACTAGTATGCATATACGTAACTTTTAATAATGATAAATTACTAAGTCATACCTATCAAAAATCTACTTACAACTTTGAACATGCCATGAAGACAAGACCTAGCTACCAGATCCACAAATCAACCAACTACAAGATCACATAATGCATCCACACAAGGGACTAACTCGACACCTCCCACCTAAGGGTAAAAGGATCAAAGGTGAGGTTTCTTCCTATGGAACCTAGTGATATCTCCGTAACAACAACAACGATTGAGGATTTTGAGAGATCGCTCAGACCTGTGAAGCCAGGTGGAGACGATACCCGGTACCTGCAATCCTGCATCACCAAGAAGAGATACATACATATACATATGGATATACAAATCAAATATATGCAAGTAGATGACTAGGATCGATACATCGTGTGGACCTCAACTGAGTGAGTAACTACGACTTCATCCTGAGTCATAAAAACACATCAGTCACATATCCATGCAACATAGAAGATCATGATAATGGTTAGTATTTAAATCATTGGGTTAGATCCATAAGACATATAAAAATAGATGATTTTCAAACCTCATTAACATATAAATGATATAACCATAAATGAGCATATTAATCATCTGATAAACATAACATCATCCATAAAGCATAAACGTAAATGTATAGTCCTAACCATCACAATAGAATGTCCAAATCAGAAAGTCCAAGTATCAGCATAGGAGAGGTATTACATCCTCCCCCCCTAGAGTTAGGCTTACTCCTGGAAGCCTACAAATAAATATGGATAGGCATCTCTAAGCCTAGAAGCATCTTCCCATGTGGTGGAAGACTCATCATTGGGGTCCCATTGGACCCTTGCCTGCTCTATGGTTTTACCCCTGAGGGTCAGTGTCTACTGCTCCAAAATGCATACCGGCTCTAAAGCTAGCTACCCGTCTGCTACCTGTAATGCATTCCAATCCACCTTCATTGCCTAGCATTGAGATTGGGTTGGGAGAAGATGTACTGAAGACTTCTATGATATGTTTGGAGTTCAAACTTGTGACCCAACAGAAAGTGTCTCCATTTCACCAAGGCATGTACGACTACTGCTAGTTCGAGGTCATGGGTGGGGTAGTTGAGCTCATGATCCTTGAGTTTCCTTGTCTCATAAGTCAGGACTTTTCCTTCTTGCATAAGAACTACCCCGATCCCTTCTAGAGAAGCATTTGTGCATACTACAAAATTTTTGGATGGTTCAGGAACTACCAAGATTGGGGCACTGGTTAATCTGTCTTTCAAGGTTTGGAAAGCGGCCTCACATTTTTCTGACGAAAAAAAACTTCTTACCCTTCCTTTGAAGTGAAGTAATGGGGTGAGCAACCCGAGAAAAATCTTTGACAAACCTTCTGTAATACTCGGCTAATCCCATAAAACTGTGAACCTCGGGAACATTAGTTGGAGTTGGCCACTCCACTATAGCTTGAATCTTATCTGGGTCAACAGTAATGCCATTTCCTGATATGACATGCCCAAGATACTTAACCTCAGTCTAAAAGAATTCACACTTTTCAGCATTAGCATACAGTTGGTTCTCCCTAAGGCACTGCAATACTTGCCGAAGATGAACCTCGTGTTCTTCAAGAGTTTTGGAGTAAACCAAGATATCATCTAAGAATACTATCACAAATTTGTCCAAGTAGGTTCTAAACACTCCATTCATCAGGCTCATGAATACGGAAGGAGCATTTGTTAACCCAAAAGGTACCACAGTGAACTCATAATGGCCATACCTGGTGCGAAAAGCTGTTCGATGAATATCGGCTGCTTGAATCCTGAGTTGATGATAGCCTGACTTGAGATCTATTTTAGAGAATATTTTTGCCCCCTTCATCTGATCAAATAGGTCATCAATGCGAGGTAGGGGATACTAATTTTTTATGGTAACCTTGTTCAGTTGACGATAGTCAATACATAATCAGAGGGATCCATCTTTCTTCTTTACAAATATCACTAGCGCTCCCCAAGGTGATACACTAGGTCTTATAAACCCTTTTTCTAAAAGTTCTTCTAGCTGAACCCTGAGTTCCTCAAGTTCTTGTGTGGTCATACAGTACGGAGCTTTGGAAATGGGTTCTACTCCCGGCACCAAATCAATTCGGAAATCTATGTCTCTCTTAGGTGGCATCCCTGGAATTTCTTTTGGAAAAACATCCAAGTATTCCTATAAAAGGGGGTGATCTAATGATATCTCCCTAATCTCTTCTTGATATAAATCCTCCATTGTGACTACAAAAAGTTGGCATCCTTTGCGCATGCACCTCTTAAGCTGCATCGCAGAAATCATTTGGAGAGAGATGGATGATTGAACCCCAATAATCTTCTTAGGTTTCCCCGAGTCATCAGTGCATTGAACACTTTTGTTTCGACAATCTAAAGTGGCTTTGTGAGCATCCAACCAATCCATGCCCAACACTACTCCATATGATCCTAAAGGAATCACTCTAAGATCCACTAAGGTAGAGAAAGGTCCAAGTTCCAAACTACAACTTTGAACGCAGGAGTCAGAGACTACGCTTGCCCTGGAGGCTAGTTCAACCTGCCACCTATCTTCCTGCCTTATTGCCTTCAGCCCACATTGCTCTACTAAAAAGGATGAAATAAAAGAATCTGTTGCTCCTGAATCAAACAAAACAGTGGTAGAGATACCCTTTAACAAACCTGGAGTTTCAATGACTGTCCCCTGACGATTGGCTTGCCCATGGTTTACAGTAGAAAACACTTGATGAGATCTGCCTGAGTTACCTACTGTAGGTTCAGAAGTGGCCTGTCTAAAACTAACTACTGGAGAAGATTTCTGAGGGCAATTAACTGCAATGTGCCCATGCTGTCCACAAGAGTAACATCCAGTGTTTTTGACAAAATTTCTTCCTGCAGAAGGTGCACTAGATTGCTGGTAGCTACCCCGACTAGAGTTCTGGGGCATACTCTGAGCTAGCTGGCGGTTTGGGAATTGTTTTGCACATTGCCAATTGCGAGGATTATTAAATTGAGAACCCCCACTTTTATTTTTGTTTCCATTTTGATTGTTGCTATTGTTGTTGCTGACGAATTTCCTTTTCTGTTGGTTCTGATTCCCCTTAGGTGGATAGTTCTTAGGTGTGCCTTGAAATTGATTCCCTGGCCCAACCTGGAAAGTATTGCCTCTTTGGCCACTGGTTCAGCTTCCTAACCCCAAGGCTATATTTTGTTCTTCAAGACATGCCTTAATGACTGCATCATTTATAGTCTGAGGTTCAAACATTCTTACACTAGAGGCCAAGCGACTATTGAGCCCTCTAAGAAAGTGTTGAGTTAACATAGGTTCATCATCCTTAAACCCTGAATATGGCTTGAGTTCCAAGAACTTCCTCTCATAGTCATCCACTGACATATTAAGCTGTCTTAGAGTATGAAATTCTTCGGCTCTTTCCCGCCTCCAATGGTCAGACAGAAATTTAGCTCGAAAAAGTTCTAGGAATAGTTCCCAAGAGAGGGTGGTGATGTCTAAGTGAATTTTCTCTCTCTCTGTTTCCCACCATGTGGATGCAAAGTCTCTAAGATGAATAACTGCAAACTGGGCTTTGGTATTACTGTGGTATGGGTGCATGGAGAAAAGCCTTTCTAATTCTAGCAACCAAGTTTGTGCGGAAGTTCCACCTTGTGTTTCCTTAAATGGGTTTGTCTTGGTTCTAAGGAGATCCCGCATATGAGAAGCCCGTAGGGCATCCTCTTCCAATGTCTGGTCTCTCCTCCTAGGACTTCTTTCTCTTTCCTCATTGTGAGTGCTACTCTCCCCATGCTGGCCTCTATCCTGCCCTGCCTCTAACCTCTGAAGGATTTTTTGTAGTAACTCTGCTACTTGGGCTCCCTAAAAACCTCCTGATTGATTGTTAGATTGTTCCCCTTGTTCCTCGTATTGTTCTTCTTCATGAGAACTTTCATGTTGAGATCTAGGAGGGGCATTTTGGGCACCTCCTCTTTGACCACGGGTTACAGGTGGCATCCTGCCATGAGTTAAGAAGAATGATGAGTTTTAGGGTTTTGATTTTCATTTTGAGTTTTCCTAAGATGTAGTGCAAGTTTAAGGTACATGGACCCAATTCTTTAGGCCCCAGTGTAGCAACTTAGGGCTCTGATACCAAAAGATGTCATGCCCCGCAAGGGAACCAGGAAGAGAACAAAGATTCTCTTTGTAAAGAAAACCTAAGCAAAAATTTATTTATTTTTTAAAATTTTCAAAACAATAATATGAACAAAACCTAAACTTAGTTTCCTCCAAGGTTCCCTTTTATTTAATGCATGATTCATTTAAGGCCATTAAGTAAACTAAGAACAAGATAAAGTTCTCAAAACAAATTACATCATATCTTTAAGAAATACAAAATATTTTCATTTCAACTTTCCATTTAAACATCTATATTCCTAAGTATCCTTTATGAACAATATAAATTTTTTAAAATCAAATAAAACTCATCTAAATACATTGCACATATACTACATAACTTGGAATGTTACAAAATCCTTTTTCTTTTCCAACATACATCTTAAACATAAAGTTCACATTTCCCTTTTCCCTTTTTCCTAAGTCTACCCATACATCATTTTGAATCACATCAATGATTACATTACATTCATCTCCTCATGGGAGGTAACAATAATTTTACAAAATGAAATATAATTACAAAGCCTTCATTCTTCAAAACTGGTACATAAGCAAGCATGAATCTCCAAACACTGCATCCGCCAAAAGATACCTCGATAAAAGATTTACCACCCAACCATGTGGATACCTAAAAGGCCCACTCCCCCGTGCTAGGAGATAAACACCAAGCCCACAAAGAAGTAACTTACTAGGTTTTTACAAAGGGTTGAATAAAAATTCCACAAATGAGGTTCACTTCACAAGGGTTCTAAGGTTTGGGTAGAAAATCCTAAGCAACAACCTAAGTGAGTGTCATCGCATAGCCCTCACCCCTTGGGTTGTCCTGGTACTAGCCACACTGGGCCCCGGCCCCCAAGTAGGCACATGCGGAATCGAATGCCTTTCGTACAGACAAGCGCCATTCGATCGTACCTACGCATAGGTACCTTCTCCCACTCCCATCCATAGCCTTTACTAGCACTAATGGCATGGGCGAGGCACATTTAATCTTTTTAATGTTTTAACCCATTCCCATAAGTTTAATTAAGTTTTCACTTGTTAAATAACTCTTCAGTCTGTTATCCTGGTCTAGCCACTTTAGGGCCCCGGCCCCGCACTGAGAGCCACTCACTTAGGGGTTCTTAGGTTTCCTACCCTTAACCCACATGTCACAATCACATCAAAAACATAGTAAAACATATCATAAACACATTTGTAAGACTGCATCAAAGAGTAGAAACTAATAAGATAGTTTATGAACGTTTAGGGAAATTAGGAACATTTAAGGATATTTCGAAATTTCTTGATCCTTTAGACAACCCTAACCCTAAACTACTTCCTAAACACATCCTAACCCTATTAAGGCATCTAAATGCACTGGACATAACCTCTGCCAAACACATTTAAGGTTTTCACAAATTTCCATACGCCAAAATAACGCTTCTTAGATTTCAGTCTAGGCCTGACATTTGACTAATCTTGAAATTTGGCTAAGTCTGGTTTTTATGAAAATCTAAAATCTAAAAATCACAAATTTATAAACTAAACTATACTATGAAATTCCTACTAAATAATAACTAAATTTAATATAAATTTCAATATTCCAAATTTAATATTCACTAAAAACAAGCTACCACAAAATAATAAAAGAAAACAAAATAGATTTAAAGTCATTTTTAAATAGGCTATTTAGTATTTCATTATTTTATTTTCCTCCTACAATCTCTCCTTATTTTTCTCCTATATTTCCTCCTTATTATTTTCCTATAATTTTTCCTATATTTCCTCCTTATTATTCTCCTATATTTTACTAAAAGTTTAAATGATTTTACTAAATGTTATTGACATTTTATTTTATTATATTTTTTTAAAAATAAAAATAAAACATAACTCAAATGTTTTATTGAAACATATATATTTCAGAAACCAAAATAATATTTATATTGTATAAACGTCACCAAATGAATTCATATTAAAATGTTAAAATGTTTGTATTGATAGAATATTAAATGATGAAATAATATAATAATATAGCATTTGTATTACACTAATACAACATTTGTATAATGTACAGACGATTGACAAAATAATATCATACTACACACACTATTACCAATAATGCAATGATGTTTCACATATTATAATAATACATTTAATACTTCAACATTCTATAATAATACGTTCTTACAGAATACATTAATCTATCAACCGTTTGCAATAATATACTATTACAGAACACATTAATATATTCACCCTACACCATACAATAATAATACGACATTACACCTATGTTTTGCAATAATAACACACATACAGAAACTTTCAACCAATCTAAAAATCACATTCATACTATTAAATTAAACCTATTTCTCAGGATGGAATCCAACCTGGAGTCCTGCGGAATCCGGTTGATGAAGATGAATCCTTCCTCTCTGTCTCTTTCCAGCAAGCCTCAAACTCTTGCTGGATGAACTCTCCAGCCTTTATTTTCCAAAATCCAAATGCCAAACTTTTCTGAATCTCCCCAAATTTTTCTCTGGCAATCATAATATATATCTCTCTCTCTCTCTCTCTCTCTATATATATATATATATATATATATATATATATATATATATATTTTTTTTTTTTTTTTCCTCCCCTCCCTTACACAAGAAATCTTCCGGTAAATAAAATGGAGGTGGTGGTTGCACGGGTAAACCAATTGTGCAACCATCCCAACCTCTCACCCGTTAATAATATAGTTAATAATATGGTTAATAATATGGTTTGTAAAACCATTCCCGTAAGGGGTAATCATATTTTATTTAATAAGGTTTTAATTTTTATTTTTTTTGTCTCCTAAATTTAAGGATGACAAAATAGAGAATATATTCTTAAATATTAATTTCCTAACTTACTTAGCCATGGTAATAGAATTTACCAATCCTATTTACCACTAATAAGAATAACATAAGAATAATTTCCTTCACACAAATAATTAATTTATTATATAATAATATATATTAATATATGTATTCATAGGCATATGTGTGCACCCATATGCTTATGGTACATATACCATAAATTATACACATTATTATTAATATTAAATATTAAAATAACATTATTATAAAATATATTATTTATTATTAATGATATTAAATCTCGCGATTTAAATCACATACCAACTCGTTCACACTATTATGCATATACGTAACTTTTAATAATGATAAATTACTAAGTCATACCTATCAAAAATCTACTTACAACTTTGAACATGCCATGAAGACAAGACCTAGCGACCAGATCCACAAATCAACCAACTACAAGATCACATAATGCCTCCACACAAGGGACTAACTCGACACCTCCCACCTAAGGGTAAAAGGATCAAAGGTGAGGTTTCTTCCTGTGGAACCTAGTGATATCTCCGTAACAACAACAACGATCGAGGATTTTGAGAGATCACTCAGACCTGTGAAGCCAGGTGGAGACGATACCCGGTACCTGCAATCCTGCATCACCAAGAAGAGATACATACATATACATATGGATATACAAATCAAATATATGCAAGTAGATGACTAGGATCAATACATCGTGTGGACCTCAACTGAGTGAGTAACTACGACTTCGTCCTGAGTCATAAAAACACATCAGTCACATATCCATGCAACATAGAAGATCATGATAATGGTTAGTATTTAAATCATTGGGTTAGATCCATAAGACATATAAAAATAGATGATTTTCAAATCTCATAAACATATAAATGATATAACCATAAATGAGCATATTAATCATCTGATAAACATAACATCATCCATAAAGCATAAACGTAAATGTATAGTCCTAACCATCACAATAGAATGTCCAAATCAGAAAGTCCAAGTATCAGCATAGGAGAGGTATTACACACCCTAGAAGTTAAGGTTGTTAGACTATACCTATGCTTAGTCTATGAGTGCATAAGTAGATATGTAAAGATGTGAAAGTTACAGTCAGTTGAAGTTGCACAGCCAATGTGTGCCACCAGCGAACAGAGCATAGAGCCGACCGTTAGCTTTTTGGTTTGCAATTATAATTTAATGTTGTAAAGGCTATGTTCCCATTGTATTTAGGTTGCTGACATATGTATATGTATAATTGTAAGCATACTTAAGCCAATTCATTTGGAAGCATTGTTTGTAATTAGTTATAGGGCTGACCTAATTGTTTTGTTTGTATAAGTGCATAAATATAATATGCGCCCAGTATTCAGTATGGAAGTAGAAATAGAGATGTGATAAGCAGAGAAGAGGTATGTGAAATGATCATAAGATGTATTACAACTTTGATAGAGGTCAAAGCATCAGCGCACCAAAGGAACTGATCTGACAAGCAGTGTCACAGTGAACAGTTCACCTGCAGATATAGTGTGTATCTGAATCAGAAGGTTGTAGCCTTCACCATTTGAGCAGTGAGCTCTAGGAAAGTGAGTCCACTCCCCTAATAGGGATCATTGTAAAAGACTCCTAACAGGGTCCGACCCTTAACAAGGTCTATTGTACTTAAAGCATTGTAAAGCTACTCCTAAAAGGGTAACAGATCTTCTAACAAGGATCACAAAAAACTAGTGTAAATTATTAGTGGGTATCAAGTCCCATCGGGGTTTTTACCTATTTGGGTTTCCCCGTAATCATATTGGTGTCATGTGTTGATTTCATGTTTCATATTTATGTGAATGTTTAATTCATTTCTTAAGCATTTATGTTCAGCATAAAGATTAAAGTAAAAATTTAAAATACAGTGAACACTGATTCACCCCCCCGCCTCTCAGTGTTCCCATTCCTAACAATTGGTATTAGAGCTCTGGTCCTCAACACAAAAGTTTAACCACTTTAGGAGATCATGGACAAAGAAAATATGAAACATCAGAAGAAAAATCTTAAAGCCGCTCTTGAAGACCTGGACAATTTAGAAAGAGAAATTGAAGAACTAAAAGAAAAAGTTAGTGATGCTCAATTAGTTATCAACAAACTAAGAAAGGATTTGAAAGGACGCTCCAATAGTGAACTTGAAGAAAAAGTCAAGAAGTTGAATGAAGAAAATGCATCCTTGTTAAGTCAGCTTGAAGAATTTGATGACAAACTGATGAACAATCAAGATGTCTACAATGAACAAGTCAAGGAGAACCTTCAACTCAATGAAGAATTAAGGGAAGCCAATTTGGAAATCTTGGATCTAAGGAATCACCAAGAAAGATTGGAGTCTAAATTAAAAGAAGAAAAGAATCATATTGACAAATTACACACCAGTGTTGATTTGGTAGAATCTTAGTTGTATGCAATAATCAAAGGAGACACTAGCTGCATTGGATTCAATGAAGCACAAAATCAGATTGACAATATGCGAGCAAGAAAGGATTCACAAAAGAACTCTACTGATGATGAGAAGACTAAAGATCAAACCAAAGACAATGGTGGTCCTCCTAAGAATGAGAACAAGCAAGTAGAATGCACTTGTTTTGCTTGTAACAAGCATGGACACATTACAAGAAACTGTACAAAGGTAAGACCTTTTAATGGCTACTGTTATTCATGCAATAGATTTGGTCATAAAGCTATGAATTGCAAGACTAGTAAGAAGAACAAGACTCAGAAAGATCAAAGAAATCAAAATCAGACAACTGTTAGAAGTTCTCAGAATGTCACATGTCAAATATGTAACTATAATGGTCACTCAGCTAGAATATGAAAAATGGTGACTCATGTCAATGCACTGAGGAATAATAGACCTTTAGTCATTTTTCACTCTTGTAACAAGGCTGGACATATCTCAAGGTTTTGTAGATCAAGGGTGCAAGGTCAGGAAAGCCCCAAAAAGATTGAAGAATCAGTGTTGGATCCTGAAGCAGAAGTCAAGTTTGTGAAAGCCTCAAAGGATATGAGCTTGATTTGGTTAGAAGGAAAGAAGGACAATGCTGATGAGAATGTATTGGATGCATCCCAAGTGGACGCACCCTCTACATCTACATAAATGACCCTCAGGGTCATAGGGGGAGCTAATTTAGCTCTAGACCCCTGTGTGGCTGGTATACTCATCATCAGAGTATACACCTTTAGAATTAAGCTTTTGGAGTGTATAGGAACCTTCGTGCAAGAGCACACATGCTGATTGTTTGCGGAACTCAAGTTTGAAATTTTGAACTGATGGCCTGGTTTGTGTGACGTGCATTAATGGTGGATTTTTCAATTTAAAGTACATAGAAGTCTTTTCATTTCTCATTGCATTCAAATTCAAAGTGATAGGAGAGCAGAAAGAGCCTTGCAAGTTGCTGTGAAGTCTTGGAGATTGAATCTATCAGAGACTTACTGTAGTTATCAGTGCATTTGATCGGTTGCAGTAAACCTAGCTCATTGCACCAATTTAGAAGCCGTCAAATCATCTCTAAGTTTAGTTTGAAAGTGATTAACAAGTAAGTCATGGCCACTCCCATAGTTTTTGATGTTGCTGAAAAGAAGAGATACATTTTCAAGAGGCACCCATTTAAATCAACCCTAGATGATTTAGAAGGAGCATTCTCTCGCACGCCAATGGGCATCATGCATGTAGAAGACATAAGGGCTTACATCTATTGTAAGAAGGAACTTGTTGGACTAGATAGGTTAAGGGCACACATGGACACAATTTTGAAACCAGAAAAAATGTTCATGGATGAATACACCAAATGGAATGATCACCCCATTGTTGAGTATGCTACGACATATGAATTCTATGAGACAGAATGGATAAAGATCTTATTGAGCAGAATCCATGATGATTTGTTTTGGATTGGAGATGTTCCAGTGAGAATCACAAATGACCTAATTCATGAGATGACAGGCCTTTCTAGAACAGGTGCCATCCTTCCAGCGGGAAAGGATGTCAAAAATATGGTTGAAAAAGTATGTAAATCTAGAAGTGATAGGCATGATATGTCTATTGATCCTATAGAGCAAGCAGACATCAAATTGATGTCAATGATATTGGGTTACAAGTTTCATCACACCAGCAGGGTGAATAGTGTGTCTACAAGCACTATTCTAGCAGCCATCTGACTTGTGCAAGAAGATGGAGAGTTCAACTTGTGTGAGATCTTGCACACACAGTTTATAGATAACATCAAAGCTATCGAACATGACAAAAAAAAGATATTCAAGTTTGGGTCCCTAATCATCTACATGTACCTTCATATTGTTGGGAAGATATCATATTTGTACTTGAACAAATCCATTCCTACCATGACATAGATATCAAACAAGGCATGCACTAAAAGCACCTTAAGAGACTATATAACCTGGGAACTGAAGACCTTTAGAGAAAGAATGCAGATGAGGTACAGGATTCCTGAGAATATTGTGAAAAAATATAAAGACACAATATGCTTTATGGTGGAAATAGAGACTACATGTATGGAATCCATTGAGCCTAGAACTAAGTGGATTCATCCACTTGGGTATGAGGTAGAGGAACAAGTTCTTGAAGCTTATGTATAGGTATTACTATCAGCCCCTAAAGATGATAATGAACCTAGGTGGGAAACCTATGAAGAAAAGACTAGAGAAGTTGATGCTAAGTTGAACAGTGCTGCAACAAAAAAAAAAGGTTGCAAAGGTCACATCTGAAATCTTGAGAATACATGGTGTGTCTCAAGAAGACCTTGATAAAGCAATGGATGAAAAGATTACCCTAGAATTGAAAGGTGCAGTAGCAAAGGAAGAACAAGAAGATCCTAAGTTGAAGAAGATAAAAACTGAATCAGATGATAGTCAGAAGAGTAAAGAAGATAGTACTCCTTCTACACCCAAAGATACTCCTCCAGAGTATAAGCCTTTATTCAAGAGGAAGAAAGAAGCTAGCACTAGTCATCCATCCTCGTGAGCATTGAGGAGCAAGAAAAACACTCAAGCACCTCCTTAGGCAAGATTCAAACCTAGCCTTAAAGTTTTGAATGCAAGAATTGTTGATGAAGGAAGAATTGATCAAGTAGAGAAGTATTATGACACATACAGTGAGATTGAAAAATCATAAATTCATAATATGATTGTCAAACATATGATAAAATTCAAGAAGATAGTCCTTGAGTTGAAAACAAAAATTCCAAATAAAGTATGGGATATTTTAGAAAATCTAAAGAGACAAGCAAATGAAGAAGATCTAAGGATTAGAGAAAAAGTATTAGAAGATACTTTTCCTGTGTGTTCTAAAGAAGAAGTGGCACTAATATTGAATATGGTGAAGCCACACCTAAGAACTAAGATGAGAACTCTTCACATCATGAACAAAGACTATGAGCTAATTTCGAAGGAAACAAAAAAGGCTTTCGAGAAGGTGTTATTAGAACAATAGATAAAACCACCTACTGTGCCCATCTCTCATGCACCCATTAAGGAAGATAAAGTGGGAGAGCCCACTAATGTACCTATGACAGGTCCTCGGGGCTCATTTTCCTTAGCAGAAACTCAAACAAAGGTAGAAAAGTCTGTGCCCATGACATAATCACACAAACATAGCACTATTATCATAGATAATGTGGAAATAGCCATGGTGGATACTGATAAAGATTTGGACAAGTTTGAGGAAGCATTTGTCAGCACTAAGGAAGCTGAAATCCTATGCAGTAGTACACCTCCCATTTAGCAAGAAGAAGTACTCATAAAAGATGTTTCTGATGAGAAAGAAGAAGAGAAGAAAGAAGAAAGAAAAGATGAAACTATTGTTGAACTGGTCATAGTAAAACAAGAAGTGGTGATGGACAACACTCCCATCACTCCTTCCTCTACATTGTTGTCAAGTTTGACACCAGAAACAAGCAGTTTGGATTCTTGGAAAGAAGAAGACCTAATTAAGTTCAACATCCTAGCTATGGAGAAGGCAAAGGAGAAACAAGTCATGAGAAATCCTCTCCTTGTAGAATCAGTGAATATTTTGAACAGTTTGTTGCCTAAAGATAAGAAAGTGCAAAATATACATTCGGTTGATGATGTGAGCTCAGTCATCTCATAGTTCAAAGTCAATTTTTCTAGCTTAGAAGAATCTATGACCATAGTGGTAGAAGAGAAATACTTGAAGAAGAGACTCCATGAACTAATGAGAAAATTTGCACTAGACTTGAATTCTCTTAAGTCTAGTCAGGCATTCTCGAAGGAATTTGCAGATCAAGGAAGGAAAGTCATTGTAGAATCCATGGATTAGGATAAGCTCACTGATGCACATCTTAAGAAGATCAAATATGTAGAGGCAATGATTGAGAAGGTGAATAATTTAGTGCTAGACACATCCACTAATGTGAACATGTGTAACAATGTCTATCAAGGTCAGTTGGACATAATTGAGAAGGTAGAGAAAGAAATGGAGAAGATAAGGTCTAGACAGACTCAATTGAGGAATGCTCTTACATGCTCATTAGACATTCTCAGTCAGAACATAAAGGAGATTTATGTGACCATGATAACCTATGATCAAGGTCCGAGAACAGAATTGGGGAAGATGGAGAAGCTTCAATATGCATTATGCTCCCATCTATAGATAGTCAATTCACTGATAACCTTTTGGAAGAAGGAGATCTAGAACCTCAAAATTGCATATCTAGATGTTTTCCCTTAGTGAGTAAGTGTACATATAGTTTTTTGATGCACCTTTGTCATTACTATCAAAGGGGGAGTTGTGTATAGAATATGGAGTATATCTATGTATAGGAGATATAAGGTTATGTATAGAAGATGTATAGAAGACAAAAAAATTTGTGTAAAGGTACAGTTAGCAACTTGGCCATATTCCTTTGTTGCCATCAATGACAAAGGGGGAGATTGTTGGCAAGTTGTCTATAATGAAGTATATGACTAGATATAGTGTTTTCATTATGGAAACAAAACCATATACCCATTTGGAGTTAGTGCACTTAGTGTAAAGATCAGAATTCAATTAAGTATTGAATACTGGACAATATACAGAGTTCCAGTAGCTCAGAGCATTAGTGCATATGTGTATGGATGAATTATGGTATGTTCCCTAGAAGTTAAGGTTGTTAGACTATACTTATGCTTATTCTATGAGCGCATAAGTAGATATGGAAAGATGTGAAAGTTACAGTCAGTTGAAGTTGCATAGCCAGTGTGTGCCAACAATGAATAGAGCATAGAGCCGACAGTTAGCTTTTTGGTTTGTGATTATAATTTAATGTTTTAAAGGCTATGCACCTATTGTATTTAGGTTTCTGAAATATGTATTGTATAATTGTAAGCACGCTTAAGCCAATTCATTTGGAAGCATTGTTTGTAATTAGTTATAGGGCTGACCTAATTGTTTTGTTTGTATAAGCGCATAAATATAAGGTGCACCCATTGTATTCAGTATGGAAGTAGAAATAGAGATGTGATAAGCAGAGTAGAGGTATGAGAAATGAGCATAAGATGTATTAGATCTTTGCTAAAGGTCAAAGCATCAACGCACCAAAGGAGCTGATCTAACAAGCAGCGTCACAGTGAAGAATTCACCTGCAAATATAGTGTGTATCTGAATTAGAAGGTTGTAGCCTTCACCATTTGAGCAGTGAGCTCTAGGACAGTGAGTCCACTCCCCTAATAGAGATCATTGTAAAAGACTTCTAAAAGGGTCTGACCCTTAACAAGGTCTACTGTACTTAAAGCATTGTAATGCTACTCCTAATAGGGTAAAGGATCTTCTAACAAGGATCACAAAACACTAGTGCAGATTATTAGTGGGCATCAAGTCCCACCGGGGTTTTTACCTATTTGGGTTTCCCCATAACCATATTGGTGTCATGTGTTGATTTCATGTTTCATATTTATGTGAATGTTTAATTCAGCTCTTAAGCATTTATGTTTAGCATAAAGATTAAAGTAAAAAGTTAAAATATTGTGAACACTGATTCACCCTCCCCTCTCAGTGTTCCCATTCCTAACAATCCTTAACTCCCCAAAAACAAATAATTAAATGCCATACAAATTAGCTTACAAATGTATACAAACATTTAATCCTACATTTCAGCCCAAGACAATGGCTACCCACATTTAATTCACCAAGTTGGCTCACAAATCACACAAAACTCCAGTCGGTAAGTCTAGACTACCGAGCATCAGTAAAATTATCGAGCACGCCAGGCATCACTGACCACAAGTATCAACCGAGCACCATAGGCATGATCGAGAAACCATTTCATCGAGTGCTAGAGACTACCGAGTTCCTTTAGTGACCGAGCTTCCTTCAATGATCGAGACCATCGATCAAGGCTGCAACTAAGTAAAAATTGGCCAAAACACAAACACTCCATGTAATTTACCGAGGACATAGAATACCCCTGCCTTAACCTTGGATGCCCCTGCATCATATTCATAGGTAGAAAACTGTACCAAGGACACCACAAGAAAATGGAGTGGTTGAATGCATGAATAGGACAATAATGGAGCATGCAAGGAGTATGAGATTTCATGTTGGGATTCCCTTGAACATGTGAGTGGAGGTTGTTAATACAACAGTATGTTTAATCAATAGAGGTCCCTCTACTCCTTTATATTGTGGTATTCTAGAGGAAGCATGGACTGGTAAGAAGGTGAGTTATTCTTTTCTCAAAACCTTTGGTTGTGAAGCATTTGGACATATAGATTCTGAAAATAGAACCAAGCTAGAAGCTAATTCAAAGAAATGTGTATTTGTTGGATATGGCATTGGTTAATTTGGTTATAGACTTTGGGATTTGAAAATCATAAAATTCTAAGAAGCAGGGATGTCATATTCAATGAGAAAGTGTTGCACAAAGATCTGTTGTAGCATCATGAGAAGAAAGAAAATGATTGTATAGTACTAGATGATACTCCAAAAGATGATGTTCCAGTAGTTACTTATGATCCATAACAAAAAAACACTGAAAACAAAAATAAATACCTCAAACCCCAGTGAATTGTAGACAGTCAATAAGACTAAGTATACCTCCAGAAATATTTTCTCCCTCTTTGTATTCTATTTTATTAACAAGTGCTGGTGAACCTGAATGTTATAATGAAACTATACAGGTGGATACAAAGCTTCAGTGGGAGTCTTCCATGATAGAAGAAATGGACTCCTTGATGAAAAATAAAACTTGGGATTTATGTAAGTTACATGCAGGTAAAAGGGATTTACAAAATAAATGGGTTTACAGGTTGAAAGAAGAGGATGAAGGTAAGAAGATATTTAAATCCATATTAATCATAAAAGGATTGCATAGAAAAAAGGTATTGGTTTTGATGAGATATTTTCTCAAGTTGTTAAAATGACTTCTATTCATACTGTTTTAAGTATTGTGGCTACTGAAGATTTTTATTTAGAGCAGCTTGATGTTAAAACAACTTTTCTTCATGGTGATTCAGATGAATAAATATATATGGTACAACGACAAGGATTTGAGGTTAAGAGTAAGGAGAATTTAGTGTGCAGATTGCAGAAAAGTTTATATGGCTTGAAGCAAGCACCTCGACAATGGTATATTAAATTTGACACTTTTATGAATTAGCATGGATACACTTGGTGTCATTCTGATCATTCTATTTATTTTATGAGGTTGGATGATGATAGCTACAATATTTTATGTTTATATGTTGATGATATGCTTGTAGCTGGGTCTAACATGGATCACATTAAGGGGTTGAAACAACAGTTAGCACATTCATTTTCTATGAAAGATTTGGGGGAAGCAAAACAAATCCTTGGTATGAAAATTTGTAGAGATTGAAAAAATAGGAAATTTAATTTATTGCAAGCTGATTATATTGAGAAGGTGTTGCAACATTTATCTATTGAGAATGCCAAAGATGTCAGCACACCTTTGCTTGGTTATTTGAAATTGACTAAGGCAATGTGTCCAAACACACTAGAAGAGGATGCTAAAATGTCCAAGGTACCTTATTCTTCAGTTGTAGGGAGCTTAATTGACGCAGTCAAGGATGGTGGATCCAATGAAGGACAATCCAACCTTGCATCCAATCAAGAACACAGTGGAAATAACACAACAAGTTATGCTTAGAATCAGATTTTCATTAACATGCCTGGATGTAAGGCCTTCCGAGTTAGGGCCAATTACAAACAATAGTAATTCTACAAGATCAACAAGATCTATTCCAACTCTAGCTAGTTCAGTTCTAAGACAAATCAGCAACTGATGGAAACCCTAAGGCAGATCTGAACTTGTGCTTGCAAGTCACCAAGCAATCTCCTTGTTTCCAAGCATGCAAACCACTAGCTCTGCTCTCACAACTATCATAATTCAATCTGATCTGCTAGATCTCACAAGATCTAAGATCTTTTCCACAACTTCACTTTTTTGGTTCCCACCACTGCTTATGTCCTAAACAAATACCCAAACCCTCCTTAAATACCAATCTTCAGCCACAAGTCTCCTAGAAGAAATAATTAACTCCTACAAACAAATATTAAATGCAATGCAAGTCGGCTCTCAAATAGCCTTACAATTATTTAACTCTCCATTTCAGCTTCTAGATCTACAAAGGAGAATCCAACAAAAGATACCAACATTAAATGCACCAAGTCAGCTAGTCAAATCACCAAGAACTCTAGTCGGTAAGCTAGAACTACCAAGCACCAGAGAAACAACCAAGCACCTGAGAAATAACCGACCAATCCAAGAAACACTGAGCAACATAGGCATTACTGATCATTAGCTCCACTAAGCATCAGAAGTCTCACCGAGTTCCTTCAGTGATTGAGCTTCCTTCAATAATTGGGACCATCGATTAAAGCTGTAACCAAGTACCACTAGACCAAAATAGCACACCACCATGCAAATTTATCGAGTACCCTAGAATGCCCCTGCATCAGATCATATTTTCATTAACATGCCCAGCTATAAGGCATTCTGGGTTAGGGCCAATTACAAACAACAGTAATTCTACAAGATTAACAAGATCCAATCCAACTCCGGCTAGCTCAATTTTGAGACAAATCAGCAACTGATGGAAACCCTAAGGAAAATCTAAACTTGTGCTCACAAGTCACCAAGCAATCTCCTTGTTTCCAAGCATGCAAACCACTAGCTCTGCTCTCACAACTATCATAATTCAATCTGATCTGCTAGATCTCGTAGGATCCAAGATCTTTTCCACAACTTCACTTTTCTGGTTCCCCACCACTGCTTTTGTCATTCTGACCATTGTGTTTATTTTAAGAGGTTGGATGATGATAGCTACATTATTTTATGTTTATATGTTGATGATATGCTTGTAGCTGGGTCTAACATGGATCACATTAAGGGGTTGAAACAACAGTTAGCACATTCATTTTCTATGAAAGATTTGGGGGAAGAAAAACAAATCCTTGGTATGAAATTTTGCAGAGATAGGAAAAATAGGAAAGTTACTTTATCTCAGGTTGATTATATTGATAAGGTGTTGCAACATTTCTCTATTGATAATGTCAAAGATGTCAGCACACCTTTTCATGGTTATTTGAAATTGACTAAGGCAATGTGTCCAAAGACACCAGAAGAGGAGGCTAAACTGCCCAAGGTACCTTATTCTTTAGTTGTAGGGAGCTTAATGTATGCTATGGTATGTACTAGGCCAGATATTACACATGCAGTGGCAGTCATTAGTAAGTATATGAGTCACCCTGGGATTGAGCATTGGAATGCAGTCAAATGGATTCTCATATATTTGAGTGGTACATCTAGTAAGTATTTACACTTTGGGGGATCTACTACTTCTATACAAGGCTATGTTGACTCAGAATTGGCAGGAGATATAGATAGTAGGCATAGTACTATAGGCTATGTATTTACTATTAGTGGGACAACAATGAGTTGGATTTCTAGGTTACAAAAGGTGAATGCTTTATCCACTACAAAGGCAGAGTATGTTGACGCTACAAAGGCGGCCAAGGAGATGATATGGATTCAATTCTTCATGGAAGAATTGGGACATCCACAGAGGGATAAGTATCTGTATACAGACAACTAGAGTGTAATTCATATTGCAAAGAATTATGCTTTGCACTCAAAGACAAAACACATACAATTATCATACCATTTCATTCAGTCAGTTTTGGATGATGGGTGGTTAAAGCTACAAAAGATAAATATAGATGATAATCTAGTAGATATGTTTACAAAGGTAGTAACAAGGGAGAATTTGAACTCTTTTTCATCTTCATTTGGTCTACTAGACTGAATATAATAAAGGAACAATAGAGTCTAAGGTGGTTGGATCAAGTGGGAGCTTCATAGGGTAGTGGTTCAGCTACAGGATCACTCTCCAAGTGGGACATTATTGCTTTTTTTGGAGCTTGATCAATCCCCAAGTGGGAGATTGTTATATTATGGTTATTGATAAGGAAAGTATTGTACACTTTTCCCCCCATCCTTGCCAAGTGGGAGATTTTTATATTTGGGCCGACATGCTATAACTGATTCTAACCCTAAAGCCACAAAATAATCTTGTATAAAATGGATTAGGGTTAGGGATTTCATTATGATGTATGTTTTAGTAGCTTCTTATGGTGATATTGAGTTGTAAGGGATTGTGGATTGTAATCAGGTTGTAATCAATGGATAATAATAATAATAATATTGGACTTGTTGTTCATGGATGTAGTCCAAGGATTGGGTGAACCACGTTAAATATTTGTGTCTTGTCTTCTATTTCTATGTGGTTTATTGTTGACTGATATTAGTTATATTTACATGTAACTATTATTTCTATCTTGTTAATCCTAACATTTTTTTCTTCACTTATGATATGAGGTAAGACTTTATGGAGTCTGTTAGCCATAGTTTTAGTCAGGATTTTATATATTGTATTACAAAGCGAGATAGGGAGAAAGTCTCCAAAGTTATCCAGATTTTCTCTTTAGGGTATGAGCGTGAGGAATGTTTTGTTTACTTCTTTAAGGAGGTTACCTGAGTTTTTGACCCCTTCTAATGCATCAACAACCTCATCCCTAATGAAATTCCAACATTCTTGAAAAAACATAGCTTAGTAACCATCTAACCCTGGGGACTTATCTAGTTGTATTTGTTCGACAACCAACTCATTTATATTTTGGACAATTTGGTAGTGAGTATCATGTTTTAGTCCTCTGAAATCAGCTTTGGGATATTATTCAAAATGGTCTATTGGTGGGTAAGACTATATCCTTCCTGATTATTTAGGATGTTCTCCAAGTACTGAACAAACTTGTTTGCAATCTGTGTTGGATCATCCACCAAGGAAACATTTATATCCTTGATTTTGGTAATTTTGTTCACATTCCATCTTTGTTTACTAGTATTATGAAAGAATGTTTTATTTCTATTTCTAGCCTCTAACTAGGATTCCCTGGATTTTTGTCTCTAGAAGATTTCTTCTTTTGATAGTATGTCCTCATTTTTTTTTTCAATTATTTTTCTCTTAAGTATAGTTATGATTCCATGCCTCTTAGATAATTTTTTTTATTAATATCTTCCACCTCTTATTCTAATTTAGTTTATTCTCCAAGATATTTCCAAAACTATCTTTGTTCCATGCTAGTAATTTACTTTTAATAATTTTCATTTTTGAAATTAGGCAAAAAAGTTTAGATCTAGCTACCTAATTTTCTTTCCACCATTGCTCCATTAGTTTAATCATATTTTCATCCTTAAGCCACATTTTGTAAAATTTGAAGGGACATCTCATGGGTTGAGTGTCTTCCATTATGAAAAGTTGGATGGGGTTGTGATATGAGCCTGAGTATGGAACTATCTCTACCTTGAGATTATAGGGAAAGTGAGCCCCATTGCCTCTGAAAAAAGAGTTTGTCCAAATTTTCTGCAATATTCCTAAATCCCAATCTTCTATTGTTCCATGTAAAACCTTCTTGTTTAGTCTTGATTTCTACTAGAAATTTTTTTTTAACCCATTCTCTAAAGTCATATTTGTAGTCATCCTTACAGAGCTACCCCATTTATCTTTGGGGTCCAAGATGGCATTGAGGTCACCACCTATAATGCAAATCTGATCTTGTATATTATCCATAAAGTAATCTAATTCTCTCCAAACTATCATTTTATCCTAGTTTGAGGTAGGTCCATAAATATTAATAAGTATATAATTCAAGCTACTTCTAATTTTAACATATCCACCTATCTAGCTCTTCTTGGTGCCAGTGATTATGAAGGAGACCACTCTAGGATCTCAAATGAAGCCTAGGACTCTTCAAGCTCCATTAGTTGGAACTCCAGTTACTTCCCAAATCCCTAATCTTTTCTTTAGAGATTCTAACTCATCTATGCTCAATTTTGTCTCCTGAATCAAAGCATATGTCAGGTTTTGTTTTTGTTAAGAAACATTTTAGTATTCATTTCTTGTTAGGGGTGTTTAGTCCCCTAACATTCCATGTGTTGACCTTCGTGGATCTATGGGAAGTCTCTTCCCCTTCCATGCATTAAATAGTTTAGTGATTTTGGTTTGATCCATTGCTAATGCATCATTTTTTCTTAGTTCATAAAATGGTTTTCATCCTCTTTTTTTGTTAGTATTAGCACAATCATGGGTTTCTCTTCTAAAATTCATTATAGCTATACCTAGACTTTATGCTTCTTTATCATCCTCCTTGGATCACAGTTCAACCATTACCTCCTCTAACTCCTTTTGTGCTCTTTCTTGGTTCTCCAATTCCATAATCTTTGATATGAGTAGCTCCCTTTCTTTTTCTATTTCCTCTTATTTTATATTTTCAATAGCCTTCTTCAGGATCTCATCACTTACCTCCTCTAAGTCAACTTGGTTAATTCCTACCCCATTCTAATTAGGAATAGCCTATGATCTTAGACTCTTTTCTGAGCCATCCTTAGGAGTATTATCATTCCATTCTATGATTCATTCACCCTCTTCCATTTCATGATTAGTTTCTATCTCTAGGTTGATTGTAGGTTTTATTATTATTTCCTTTTCAAATTTATGGTCTGCGGATGCTAAGATACCATCCTAGCCTAGTTTTGAGTTAAATGATGAAAACATCCCTACATCAAGGGTTTCTTCCATTGGTAGTGCCCCTTCCTCTAAATCAATTCCTTTGTCAAGGAGGATCATGCGTCACTCACACCTCTCATCAACCGCCACCAAACTCATTCCTAGTTCTACTTTTGTAGATTCATTCTCATCATTATGATGATTGAGGTTCTTATTGTGATTCCTAGACATCTAATCATGCTTAGATGTAGGCTCTTGGGGTGTCTTGAGCATCGGTGTTGGCTCACATAAATATTGGTTACAATTTACAGCGTTATACATTCTTGGAGGCGGAGATGGGTCCATACTCGGGGATTTACCTTGAAAGTGGTTGTGCTCAACCAAATTTTCAATAGAAAAACCTCTAGTATTTTCAAAATTTGATATTAACCCCTGATTGATGGATTGAGATCCTAGGCTGAGGTTAAATAGGGGTTTCAGAATACCTCTTTCCTAGTTTTGGTTTATCACAAAAAATAGGTTTGATTATATAGGATTCATCTTCAATGTTTAGCTTAATAGTTTTGAGGATTTTAGTGTTGATATCCATTTTAACTGTAATAACAACATCAAAGTGTGCCAAAAAATTATCTTCTACTTTTAAAAATTTACCTAATTGGTTACCAATATATTTTAAAATCAGACTTTGCATTAATTCTATTGGTAAATTAGGCAATTTTATCCATCTTATAATTTCTATATTCCCAATTTTGCTAGAATTAAAATTAGGAAACTATTCTAAAAAATGAAACTTATGCCCTCTAAAATCTAGACATTTTCCTATTATAAAATTATTTTTAATGGATAAATCCAAAAAATCAATAAAAAAGAAATTATCAAACAAGATAGTAATACTTTCCACTGAAAGTTTCTTGGAACCATTTGGCAATTTCTTCAATCTCGGAATCCATCCCTCACCAGCAAGCAAAAAGACCATGGATTTTCCCATGCTTTTTTAGCCCCTATGTATATTTAATTATTATATGATCTTAGAGGGCATAGGATTTTTCTTTAGCTGAGTCAAGTTAATAGAGTCCTTGTCGATTCTAGTTGTTGCTTGGTTATGATTCCCTAGTGATTCTTGAAAACCCTTAGGCTATTAATGGACCCCTTTCGATGGAGATTCTTAAAGTTAATCCTTCTAGGGTTTTGGAAGGAAGTATTAATATTGGAATGTTTGATATTGGAGACCAGTTAAATATAGAACCCTCCATCTTATTCTATAGAGATTTGAGCCAGTTATTACTAGAAGAGAGTGTTATCGTGCTAAGGATATTTGGTTAGCACCAGAAGAAAATGGAGTATGGGATGTCATAGGAATAACCTATTGCTTATTCCTCATGTTGCTAGCTCTAAAAGTCTCCTTTTCCATCTTCCTACTTTTCCTCAACTTTACCAACTCCCATTCTAATTTGGCCTTTTTTAATGGAGGGGGAGCCCACCCTCGGAACTCTTTAGTAGAATGAGCTTCATAATAGACTGCATTAGCCCTATTATCCTCTTGTCTGACATTTCCAGAGTCAAGATTTCCCTGATTTCACCAAGTTCACTGATTTTGTAGAGCCATTTTTTATTTCTTGATTACTAATATCCTTTTACAACTAATTTAATCCTTTTAAATTAAATTTCATTAATTAGCTAGATTTAGTTTATTTTATTAGTTTTGGTTTTTTTCTATTTAGAGTATATTAATTAATTGGATTTAGTTGTTTTAGATTTTGTTAATCTTATTAAATTTAGTTTTTCAAAGTAAATTTATTAAATTAGTTAGATTTGTTAATTTAATTAGTTGTCAATTAGTTTAATTTTTTTAATTAGATTAGATTGTAAATTTAGAATTTTGGTAGTTTAGATTTAGTTAGCTTTATTTTTTTGTTAAACTATTTTTTGTTAGTTAGAGTTGTTTAGTGTTAAATTTGTTTGTTAGTTTGTTAATTAGTATAATTTGTTAGCTTGTTAATTCGTTCATTTTGGTAGTTTGGTGTTAATGTCTGCTTGATTCATGCATTGCATAAGTGGCAATGGTGATAAACCCTCACACAACTAGTTGGTTTCATATATTTTATTTCTATGTTCATTGCATAAGAGGTGATGGTGTCAAATCCTCGCTTGGTTAGATAGTTGCATGTTCATTTTCATGTTATTGCTTGCAGTTAGTTTCAATGTGAGCGGTTGTTTTAGTTATTGTGGGTGGTTCTAGTTTGTATTGGTGTGGGTAGCATTTTTCAATGGGATTTTTGGAATTAATCCTCTTTTAGAAGACTTACAATTTTTGTAGGTTCCCTTTGTGTGTCAAAGATTAATAGATATCAAACCACTAATGACATTTGGTGCAGGACATTTTTCGAAGACTTGATTTTGAAACCACTTGCCTTTTTAGTATAGCAAACATTTTATTTTTCTAATTAAAAATAACACAAGTGTTTGACATTTCTAGTGTGTTTGCACACATTTTATTTTTGTGTTTAGATCAGAAGATAGAAAAAATGTATCATCTCCCCTCACTTTTGTAAACCTTGGGTGTAGGAGAAATTTTCTCTATCTTCTAGAGGACCTACCTCTCGTGTGACTAGCACTTGTCAGAGGGAACAACCCAAAGCCATAACAGCTAAAGCCAAATAATATTGGTGTCTATATAAAATCTATTTGTAATTAATGTCACAATCAATAGGTGTTGATTGCGCTATATCGTGAAGAAGATCTCCCTCAATACCCATGTGGTACAATAAAACTTATAGAACGTAACTCCTTTAGGTTGGGAAGCCTCCATAATGGGGATAGTCTAATGCACATATATAGCTACTTGACTAAATTGCCTTACTAGAAATCAATATTTTTAGTGGCCAAAATCCTTCTACTTGTTGACTCAGAGACTATGATATGTGCATCCTGAAGATATCCCTCATGTAATCTTCAATTTAATTGAAAATTTCTTGTGATATTTGGTTCTTTGAAAATTTGATTCTTGGTGTGTTTGAGAAGTGGGTGTTGTAAGGGAGATCTAGTGCCACCAAGCATCTATCTATCCAATTGAAAGTAATATTTTTATCCTAAGGAGATTCAACAAGTATTGTCCTTTCCAAATCCTATGTTGTATCTTTGAGTGTGCTCTTTATTTCATTGTGAAAGGAAAAAAATAAATAAACATTATGTCTTTGTGTTTGAAGAGTATTCTTGTCACATTTGGTCATTCAAAACAAGACAAACTTAGGGACGACCTTGTGATCACACTTGCGCCACAACATAAACTTTGAAAAGTTTAGACTTTCCCAAAAATCCAAAACATATGCATGACCTCTTGCAAAGGAAAATTTCCTTAAAAAAGACCTACATTCCACTATTTCAAATAGAGATATAATAGTCCAATATTTATCAAAAAATGCATCTCAAAGAACTACCACAATCATAAAATATTGGTGATGTAATGTGGAAAATATGGAGATGGGGTTTAGAACAATGCACATTAAAACCAATATTTACCACACACATGAAATTCTAATGATAAGGAATATAAATCTAGAAATAATTGCAAGGAATAATGAAATTAGATAAAATGAAATACATACCTCATAACATAGCAAATTTGGAAATACCTATTTTCTGGTGTCAGTACTGAGTTTCTGGAAATTCTACAACTAGATCTAGAATAGAAACACAGAGATAGAGAAAACCAAAAAATATTTTCCTTTTCCGAGTCAGGTATACCTTGACCCAAATGAAGGTTGACCTTGACCCCTTTATGTCGACCTTGACCTGCATGACTCCAACAAAAATTCTATTTGCAGATCCCTGAAGTTTGTTGAAAAGGGTATCCATATCTGCTCTGAAACTCCTGAAACAACAACTATAGATATATCTGAAAATGGTGTTTTGGGGTGGATATATAGGGTTTTTCCTTAGTCAAACCCCCATTTTGGTGATCTCCACCTTCATGAATAACTAGATGTAATAGAATATGTGTGTGTGTTTTTCATAGGAAGAGCTTTGAATGTGCAATGCCATGATCTCATCCTCTAGATTGAAACCCTAGCATGAATTGAAATGAGAGAGAAATGCATAGATTTGAATATGATAAATAAATCATACCAAGACCCCAAGGCTAAATTACTCCTACCAAACTCACAATCCATAATTTCTACCCCATGATTGTATCTTTTGAATGCTTGAATGTTGTAAATTGTAGATCAAGGAAGAAGGAATCTTTCTTTCTCTAAATGAATGTCCACAATAACTTATCCACAAAATTCTTTCTTGCATCAAGGCATCATCAATATCTTGTTCTTCTATATCATCCTCTTGGAATATTGCATCATCATCACTTGTAGCTCCTCATGTGTAGCTTCTCATGACTTATCAAAATGAAGGCAAAAGAGAGTGCTTATATAGAGATTTCAAGGAAAGGCTCCTTGGGAAATGTAAGGGCCCCTAATTCAAATTTCACCTCAAATTATGGTCCAATTACAATAGCCAATTAAGGAGGGAAAATAATTAATTGAATTTTCAATAAAACCCTTCCACATTCAGATCCGGAGGACCATTTTTAATTTTAGGACCTGCTATGATCAAAATTTGGAAATGAGGACCAAAACCTGACAAAGCTCAAGGTCAACCTCAACCTTGACCTAGGTCAGGGTTGACCTCAACCTTGACCTAGGTCAGGGTCAACCTTGACCCTGACCCAAGGTTTCAGGCCCAGTCGACATTGGAAACAAAGAAGTTTATGGGTTGTCCAAAGACTTGGAATGATGGGAAAGTAGGACAAAGTGCCAAAAAAGGGCACATAGGCCTAGAAGAGATGTGATAAAGGCTAGGAGGGCTAGTATATAGGTCCTACCTAGAAAATAGAGCCATAAAGAAGGAAATCAAAGAGAATCCTCAAGATTCTAATGCTAATTTTACCTAGAAATGAAGAATCAAGTGCAAATGCATCCTAAATGCAAATCTATCATGAAAAATGCACTAAATGAGGGTGCTAAACCTACCAAAATGGAAGTGATTCCATTTTAAGATGATACATTTAGCCCCCACTTTATCTTAGATATGACACTATGTGAATATGAAAGCTAAAGTAACAAAACATCATAGTAAAAAAAGCTATAACCAAGTCCTCAATGTAGAGATCTTGTAAAAATCCATTAGTACCCGCAACCTATAGCACACAAGGTTAATAAAAATCCATAAATCACCTAAGACTTACTAAAATGAAATTTAGAAGTCCATAGTGTACACACTAAATAGTGCACTTCTCTAAGTCTTTTCTTCCAAGGGAATCCATGAATGGGAAACCTTGAAACATGACCTAGAGCTCCCTAGGCCTGGAGTGCAAGGCTATTAAGAGTGCTCTCAAATAGAGCTATTAATCCTACAACTTGCTAGTAAACCATGCAATGAGAGATTCAATGGAGACAAGGGCAAGGATGCCAATATCTTCAAGAATCAATATAAGAATGAAATGCAAATATGCTAGAAATGAGAATGCAAGCTAAGCTATGAAAAGAAAGATGCAAGTGTTACAATCCAAGCTAATTAATCTATGTGAGCTAATCTAGAGCATAGAAATGAAGCTAATCTAGGAAAGATAAATATGAAACTATGATGCAAGAAATGAAAGATGGATGCAAGAATGTCTTCAAAAAGCTCCAAAGTCTCCAAGAAATCCTGTAGCATAAGGTTAGTATTAAAAAGATGGATCCCTAGAATGACTAGAAGAGAGCTCTTCTTTTAAAGGAATTGAAAAGGAATGGACCATGGAGATTAAGAGGAAAAAGATTTAATCAAGGGTGGATCTTGAAAGAGGAGCAATCTATGTGCACAAGTATCCTCCAATGGGAAAATAAGAGTTGACTTTTGTGTCCATATGAGACAAAAAGTGATTTTTCACTTTTTATAAAATAGGAATAATGCTTTATTTGTGCAACTTAGGATAAGAGGAAAAGTGGGGGGATTTTTATTTAATAAAAGGGGAGGGAATTCCTTTTAAATAAATAAAGAATTTAGGATAAAATGGTTAGCCCATGGAATAATCAAATAAATGATAAAACTAGGATTTGATCAAGAATAAGCAATTGATGATTTTAGCAAATAATGCTAGCAAGGGGCTAATAGTCTAGATGACCATTTTTGGGTGATTATATTTGCCCCTCTTTGACTAATGTGTGATCAATCTGGGAACACATTACATCAAAGAATAGATCAGCCAAGAAGGCAATAGATAGAGATCTGACTCCAAAGAATGAAGTGTAGAGAGATAGAAAATCTTGCATGGTCAGCCTAGTATCGATAGTACTAAACACTTAGGAAAGAGCTGGACAATATCAGAACTCGAGACAAGAACTAATATGTCAAGCACAAATAGGTAGATAGATCGATTAGAGAAAATGGAATGGTCAAGCATATGCTCTGGAGAATAGCCAATAGAAATATGATGTGTCTGCCCCCTCGGGATCGAAAGTGAAATTAGGTAGAGGGAAGGCAGAAGCAAGAGAAACATGATCAAATCACTAGAAATCATAATCAAAGAGATGAAGAATGATAGGATGACCATCAAGCAATGAAGATATGCCCCAATTAAGACCTCAGAGAGATGAATGAAATACTAGAAGGGTGAGGGAGATGGAGATGAAGGAATGAAGAATGCCCAAACAAAGATCGAAGGATCAGGCCTCAAATGGTCACCCAACTGCACGGAGGAAGGAGAAATGTGATTTTGACAATGAAGGTGAACTTGGATTTTAGTTTTGATCCTGAAATGAATAGAAAATGATGTGATATGAAAGACAAAATGTGAAAGACATGATCGGGAAGAAGTGAAAGGTGAGCGCAGTTTGACTAAGAAGTTTGTAAAAGATGAAAGGAGAGCTCTCTCCATATGCAAGATGCAAAACTAACTAACATGAACCTAAAAATGAAAGCTACTATGAAAAGTGCTTTACTTTCAAGGTTACAAAGCTTTTAGACTCTAATATTCATCATCGAGCATTATTGGTAGTGTTGTAAGATCATACAATACACACTAGTATAACTATGTGAATCTAAATATGATCTATATCAGATAGGAATGTGGGAATCACACCTAGGCACAAAAAACATATAGGTGAAGATGACTAGTGTAGTGAGGTTCCCTAAGTTTGATATAGCAAGATTATACTCGCATCAAGACACAAGGAAGTCAAGATGACTATAAGTATGCACTTGCAAAAAATAATCAAGGATAATACATTGTAGATCCTAGTGTCAAGTGGAACAAGCATAAATGCTCATGATAGTGAGGATCAACAAGATATACCCACAAGGAGAAAGAAAATAAAACATGTCCTCATGCCCTAGTCTTCTAGCTTAGCATCATTGAAAACGATCAGGGAGAGAACACTCAGAAAAGAAATCATCATAGACATCACACAAAGAAATAAATTTAAAAAAATCTCAGCAAGTCAAGTGTTTAAGTGCGTGTGTGTAGGCCATAGAGTCAAACTTTGATTATCGCATCTACCAGTGAGAGATATTGCATCATTTGAGACTACGGGTAAGATATCTAATAAGTGTTGAGAAACACTTGATGCTAGGGTAGTGTTGAAAAACATAGTTGGGGTGGTGTTGAAAAACACCATTGGAACCAAGTGGCCCAAGAAACCTGAATGCACAAAGAGACCCAAGATAAGCTTAGAACAACATATGCCCCCTAGACTAAGACAAGAGTCAATTCCAGGCTAGGAGAGGCAAAGTGAAAAGTGGAGCGAAAGAGCACCATGCAAGACTGATAGACATAGGTGCAAGGGTCTCAAGCATCACCTATTTCTAGGTTTCCACCACTTGATAGATTTTTTCAGGACTTTATCTACTTTTTAGGATTTTTTCAGCATCATATGTGAATTTTTTTTTGGAATTTTTTCAGGATCATAAAGAATATGTACATAGAGCTCAAGAACCTTAGGCATAGAAATTTTTCAGATGTAGAACATTAATAGGCTCAGTAACCTCTTCTCCCTCAGGTGTAGATAGCTTATAGGCTCCAGACCCAAATGTCACTGTGATAATGTAAGGCCCTAACCAGTTTAGCTCAAACTTGCCTTTCTGCTCTCAATTTTGTTGGTTTTTAGGATATTCTTTGAGAACTAGTTCACCCACTTGAAACTCTCTAGGATGAACTTTCTTATTGTAAGTAGTAGACATTCTCTTCTGATAAGTGCACATGTGATCAAAAGAGGCCTTGCATCATTCTTCCAAAGTAGTGAGCTCATGCACTCACATGGCCCTCTAGTCTTCATCAGTAATCAAACCATGGAGAGAGACTCTCAGTGAAGGTATTTCAACCTCTAATGGTAAGAAAACCTCAAAACCATAGACCAAGGAAAAAGGTGTTGCACCTATAGGAGTGTGGATAGAAGTTCTATAAGCCCATAGCATAGGATTGATCTGCAGATGCCAATCCTTGCTTGATTTGTGCACTATTCTGTGTAGAATTTTTAGCAATGCTTTGTTTGAGGCCTCATCTTGGCCATTCCCTTGAGGGTAGTAAATAGAAGACCAATGTTGTTTGATTTTGAACTTTTTACACAAGTGTTTTAGGTCTTTGTTCTTAAATTGACCGCCATTATCCGTGACTATGGAGGAAGGAATACCATAGTGGAAAATAATGTGATTCAAAATAAATAGGGCAACATGTTTTCCAATAGCTATAGATAGTGGGACAGCTTCAACCCATTTGGTGAAATATTTAGTAGCTGTAATGATGAACTTATGCCCACTCGAAGAACTAGGACAAATCTTGCCTACCAAGTCAAAGGCCCATTTTTGAAATGGCCAGTAAGTAACAAAGGGAATGAGCTCATGTCTAGGAGCATGAATGAGATTCCCATGTAGTTGACATTTTTTGCAGGACTTGGCATATCGAATAGCATCAGCTTGCATAGTAGGCCAATAGTAGCCAACCCTAAGCAATTTCCAAGCTAGTGCAAGACTATTAGAGTGTGACCCACATATGTCATTATGAACTTCAGCTAGTGCCTTTTCTAACTCCTCTATTTCTAGACACATAAGGAGAGTTCCATCTAGACTCTTCCTATACAAGTCACCAGAGATGAGGGTAAATTGTGAGGCATTACAAATGAGCTGGTGCTTCTCATTGTGCGTTAGATTTTTAGGGATAAATTGATCACGGAGATAGGAAAATATGGTGGCATAGCGGGAGGAGTCATGAATGACTACAATGTAAATAACATGGTCATCAAGGGAATTGTAGGTAGGGTAGCACAATTCTTCCACTAGGAACTCAAAGCATGATTCGTGCTCTTCCAGTTGTAGAATGGATGCCAAAGTAGCCATGGCATCAACAGCCTTGTTCTCAGCTCTAAGAATTTGTTGGAATGTGACAGATGTAAAATAATTCATGAGTGAGTCTATCATCCTCTTGTAGGGAACCAACTTGTCATCTTTGGTTTGGTAATTATCATTTACTTGGTTTATGACAAGTTGAGAGTCTCCAAAAATATGCAACTCAGAAAACCTCCATTCAAGGGCAAGCTTAACACCATTCAACAAGGCTTCATATTCAGCTATGTTATTGGTGCATGGAAACATAAGCTTATAAGATTTAGGAATGGTGTATCTGTGAGGGGTAACAAATAGGATTCCAGCACCAATGTCATTCTGTGTATGAGAACCATCAAAAGAAATTTTCCATGTACGCCCTGTGATATTCATGATTGAGGCATCTAGGAAATCTATCTAAAGAGGAGCATTATCAATCATGGGAAACTCAGCCAATTGATCTACAATTGCTTTCCCTTTAATAGCTTTCCTCTCAATATACTGAATGTCAAATTCTGAAAGAATTAGCATCCACTTGGCAAGTCATCCAGTAAGCATAGCTTTACTTAGGAGATATTTTAAAGGATCAATTTTAGCAACCAGCTGTTTAGTATGTGCAAGCATGTAATGTCTAAGTTTTTGAGATGAAAACACCATAGCTAAACAAGCCTTTTCAATACTGGTGTAATTGAGTTCATAAGAAACCAGAGTGCGACTGATATAATAGATAGCTCATTCTTTTCCCTTATCATCATGTTGTGCAAGGAGAGCCCCTAAGGAATTTGTTGTAGTAAAAATGTATAATATCAAGGGTTTCCCTTGGATAGGTGGCATAAGAATAGGAGGTCATGCTAGGTAATCCTTGAGCTGGTCCAGGTTCTTTTAACACTCCTCATTGCATATACAAGTAGCTCCTTTATGCAAATTCTGATTGAATGGTTGAGCTTTGTCAGCTAGCTAAGAAATGAACTACCTGATAGATTGGAGACAGCCCTGGAGACTCCTTAATTGTTTGATGTTGGGAGGAGGTGGCATCTCCATGATAGCTTGCACCTTTTCTGGGTCTACTTCTATTCCTTTTGTTGATATTATGTATCCTAGCAGTTTCCCATAAGTGACACCAAAAGCACATTTCTTAGGATTTAATCTAAGTTGAAATCATTCCATGCAGTCTAATATCAAACTCAAATTAGACAAATGAGTGCTTCTTTGTTGTGATTTGGCAAGCGTGTCATCAACATAGTCCTCCATATTTTTGTGCATCATATCATGAAAGATGGTAGTCATGGCTCTTTGATAGGTTGCACTAGCATTTTTAAGCCCGAACGACATGACATTCCAGCAAAAGGTACCCCATGCACATGTGAAGGTTGTCTTCTCTTGGTCCTCAGGGGCAATCTTAATCTAGTTATATCTGGAGAAGCCATCCATAAGGGAGTACATTTCATAGCCTGCCTTCATGTCCACTATCATGTCGATGTTTGGAAGTGGAAAATCATCCTTATGACATGCTTTATTCAGGTCTCAAAAATTAGTGCATACACGAATGGACTTGTTGTGTTTGGAAACATGGATAATGTTAGAAATCCACTCAGTGTAGTCAATAGCTCTGATGAAATTGGCTTTTAGGAGCTTCTCAAGTTCAGCCTTAACTAGTAATGCCACATGGGGATGCATCTTTCTTAGTTTTTGATTGACAGGTTTTACCTCTGGAGTAATAGAGAGATGATGCACATTAAGCTCAGTATCTAAACCTAGCATGTATGAGTATGTCCATGCAAAATTGATCTTTTTCTCTTGAAAGAATGTAGCAAATTGTTCTTTTTCTTCTGCTGAGAGGGACTAAGCGACATGTATGATTTTAGGAGATTCTTCTATCCCCAAGTTGATGGGCTATGTAGGTTCTATTAGAGCTGAAGACCTTTCTTGAAAATATCTTGGTAGACTACCAAGTACCTCATCCTCAGGCACCTCAGCGAGGTTTTCACCCTTAGATACATCTTTATTTTTACTATTTTGAGGCTCAGATACTGCCACAATGTGGTTTTCACCATCTGACCATTACTTTTTTCTTTTAATTTTATGACTGAGGTACTTGATATCTGATTCAGTCATGTTTGTTGCTTGTTCATTGGTGGAAGAAGTAACAGGTTCAACGGCATTGAGGTAGCAGGTAATCTCATAGTCATTTTGAAAGGAAGGCAATATAGGTCTTTGATCTGGGCAGACCAATCTATGACATCTAAGTGTGTGAGGGAAAGTGAAATGATAGGTTCAAGGTTATTGATGCAGGGGATATCATCTTTGGTGACGAGAGAATTTGAGCCTATAGGGTAGGCCCCAAAAGTATCGAGATCTAAATTTTTCACAGAAGGACCAGCATGGTCCATTAAAGCAATATGTGGATTGAACTCATCAGACCCTACACATGACTCATTAACTACGTTGGGTTGGTCACTATAGGTATGAATCACATCAATGTCCATATCTAATGTAGAAGATCCATTTGAGAGAGTGTCCCATTCATACTCATTTGAATCCATCGTGGAACTTCTGGTGGGATGTTTTCACCAAGAAGGCTTAGGATGCCTAGAAGTAGAGGTACTCATGTCATTATGTGTGAGATCTCCTCTTTCTATCAACCATGCAATATTTCTACGCTATCTATCAAAGGTCAATGACTCATTAGGCACAAAATTTTTGGATGTGGAGGCTTCAGTTGTATCATCAGTAGGCATGCATTCTCCTCCCCAAAGAAGTGAAGTAGAAGGAAGGCAATCTTTCATTTGGGCCATAGTGCATAGTGGTGATTCCTTGACATTTGTATCTGAGTCACTAAGTATGGGAGTATTTCTAGAATATTTATGGATGTCATTGTCAATGCCATATCCTAGACCTATGGTATCCTTAGAAGGTCGGCCATCAGTATGACTCAAAGGTTCAACTAGAGTGTGCCCATTGTTATTTAAAGGTCTGTGACCTTGATAGCCCATTTGCTGTAGAAATTTATAGCCTTTACCATAGCACTTAGGAGAAATGGGAGTAGCAACTGTCATACTATCTTCTTCTTCTCTATAAATCCACTCCCTAACAACTTGTTCTTCTTTTTCAACCTCTAAGGGTACAAATGATTGGACAAATGTACCAAAAACTATCATGGCATAAGCAGAAGGTTTTGCCTTGTCTGAAGGTCTACCATAGGACTTAGGAGAAATAGGCATAGCAGCAATAGAGTCCAATGTATATTCCCACATACCAATACTCATCATCTTTAATTTTTTCTCAGTAGCAATAAGGGATGCATTATGATCATGAGAAGGTTTTTTTTGAGGAAAAAATGTCTTAGTAACAGTTAGAGTATTGATAGTGATAGCATTGTCCCCAGAAATCACAATCTTAGCTCCATTGTGTGGAAACTTGACACACTGATGATAGGTGGAAGGGACAGCTTGTATTTCATGGATCCAAGGTCATCCCATAAGAATATTATATGTGAGTGGGATGTCTAACATTTGGAACACAATATCTTTCATGACAGGACCCACTCAGACAAGTAGCACAACAAGACCTTTGGAAGATCTTTCTACTTCATTGTATGATTTTATGGTAATATTTCACCTGGGATCTATGGCTAATTCAAATAATCCCAATGGTTGCACCACATGGAAAGAAATAATATTTAACCAAGCACCATTATCTATCAGGACTCAGCGGACTCAGGTATGGTAGACTAGAACTTCAATGTGTAAAGCCAAATTATGAGGGTGACTAAGAGATGTGTCATCTTTTATAGAAAAGGATAGGTAGTGGGGAGATGTGATGTGGTTGACCATAGCCTGGAATCGATCTGGATCAATATCATTGGGAACATTTGTTGTACGAAGAGCTTTCTCAAGGATCTCTTTGTGCAAAGGGGATAGTTCAAGAAACTCAAAAATCAATATATGAGTGGGTGTCTGTTGTAATTGGTGCACAAGGTCATAGCTAGACAAGACTGAAGGAACTTATTTTTTGGAAGAAGAAGCTTGCTTGGGATCATGCGTGGTTTTAAGGACAATTTTGGCTTGCCCCGTAGTAACAACATTCAGTGTCTCACTTCGGAGGATGAACTATTTAGTGTTTGCAAGACCAACTTTGGCATACCATGATTGGCATTATTATCATCTTGAGATCTCACCATAAGAACACTCTCAACAGGCTCTATCATATTGATCACAGGTGAATCAGGAGTATATGTATAGTTGATCTTTGCATCATGATTCTTCTTATTTTCTTGAGAGGATTTTTCTTTCTCATACTCAGGTAGAGGAGTCTTGAAAGCTTTGTGATCAAAATTTTTAACTAAGCCATCTGTGAGAACTGTGCCTCCATCAATAAGATCTTGAATGGCGTCTTTAAGCTTAAAAAAATTATCTATCTTATGTCCCTTATTCCTGTGATAATGGCAAAAATGATCTTCTCTCCACCAATCAGGCTTAACTGGTGGATCATAGGGACAAGAATTGTTAGGAAGCATAAGATACTTGTTGGCAACTAAAGTCTTAAGAATCACATCGTATGGTTTGGCCAACTTGGTGTAGACCTGTCAGTGGTATGGCTTCTTTGGCTTGTCTGCATGATAAGGCTTAGGAGCATTGTGAATGTTGTGAGCCTCTTGTTGTTTTTCTATGTATATAGCATTAGAGAGGTTGAAAGTAGGCTCTTTGGCTTTTGGGACATCCACAACACCATCATTAACAACATACTTGTTTTTATTCCAAGGTTTGCTTTTGTCCTTCCCATTGCCCCAAGTATCTTTATTAATAACAATATCCCCCTTTCTTATGGCCACATCCTCAATCTGATATGCACTTTCAACCATGTTGTTGAAAGAGGAGAACAGTTGTTTACTTAGATCATAATATAGTTCTGGTACAAGAGTTTTGACAAAAATGTCAATCTTTTCCCTTTCGGGTAGCTGTCGAGGATATCGAGAATACAATGACCTCTAACATTGTAAGTAAACGGCAAATGGCTCACCTTGATTTTTCTTTAGAGCACTGAGATCTATCATGGTGATAGGTTTTTGGAGGTTAATTGAATAATGCTAGGTGAAGCACCTAGCCAACTCATCAAAAGTTTTAAGAGGTGGTGTCAACTTTGCAAACCATTCTAGAGCTTGTCCTCCTAAACTTATAGGGAACAATCATAGAAGAAATGTGTCTTCATGAAGGAAGTCCATGCTAAGAGTGTAAAAGTGTGCACATGGTCATGGGGGTCACCATTTCCATCATACTTGTGGTATTTGGGAACCTCAATATCCTTAGGAAATGGGACCATGTATAGACTCCTATCAAAAAGAAGAGCACAAATAGATTCTATGAAAGAAACCTTTGGAGGTTCCTTTTCTATTGCAAGTTGAGCAAGACATTGATTTTTTCATTGCAATTCATCCCTAAGGATTTCCAATTTAGTTGGTACTCTCTCTTGAATGATCTGGTGTACATCATAGCCAAGAGGGAGCTTGTATCCCCTAGAAGTCATGTATTGAAAGTATTGATCTCCATTTCGCTATAAAAGTTTAAGAATCATACATTGGGAGGCTTCATCTTGTTCAAATCTCATAAGCTCTTCACTAGAAACCTCATCATTGGCTTCTTCCTCATGCTGAGAGGGAGGAGGTCTAGGAGGTGAAGAAGGAGCAACAAAAGTCCATCTTGGAGGAGATCTTGGTGGCGTGTTGTTGCCATAGTTGCCCATAGTACCAAAAGGAGGGGGTCTATATTCGTAACCACTAATCTCAGGTTGTTCTTGAGACATTCCCTTCATACCCATGTGCCTAGTAGCATCCATTTTGTCTAAAAACACTTGGTTGTCCTTATGCTCAAAATGTTCTTGCAAATGGCTGAACTTTTCTTGTTCAGTCAGAGTGAGTGAGACACTATCTATGCTTTTGGATGTCTTGAATGTGGAAAAGAGGAAGCCTCCTTTGTACCACGAGGTGACTTTACAATCCTTAGATTGGTTAGGACTACAACTATCATTGCTAACTAGTGCTCATGAGCATCTTGTGGGTGAGGGTAACTGCGTATAGTTGAATGGAGGGTGACTCCCTTGCTCAAATTGAGACCGAGTTGAAACCGGCATGAAAAAGGAATGTTGGTTGACTAATAAAATGAGACAAAGTTTTTCAGATATTGAGATAAGAAAAGCCAAAGAAGATCACTTGTCAAGATAGAATAATAAAGATGGCTGGTCAAAAAGTGCTCAAGAACTTACAATAATCAATTGACTCAAACCGAGATATGAGCAAGAAAATCAATTAGCAAGTAGCTAGAGAGGTAACCATAATGTGACAAGTGATCAAAAGTAGCATTTGGGAAACTCAAATCCAATAGTTTTAACTTATTTTCTCAGTCTAGAATAGACTTAAACATGTAAATAACAGACCAGGGTCGAGTAAGAACAAGAAAAGACACTCAAAAAACTAAATTTCAAATTTGGCAGTAGTGAGACAGCAAAAGGATTCTGGGCAATAGTTTGCAGGGTACTGGGGTGATAGATTTTTACTAGGTGATACTTTTGACACAAGTTGGGTGATACTTTCTAGGTAGCCTATGCGATAGAATCCAGGCAAGCAGGGGGATGAAAAATTAGTATTGAAATATTGCATGATAAATCTTGAAATAATGTGTGATGGGTTTTCAATGTCATACGACTCTTGACTAGTGAATATAAAAAGTCTCTATTTTTTAAGGTAATTTTGTCAATTTTGCAATTTGATGGGTAATTTGTTGATTTCAAACACAGTGACAACAATATTCAAGAAGGTTTGCAAATAGTAGGTGATTGAACATGTCATCAAACACTTGTGCAAGAGCAAAAGCAACCTTGCCAAGACAAGCAATTGTGATAACAAAATGATAAATTCTATGAACACTACCGTGATGTTTGTATGTTCAAGAACATTTGCACGGGTAGATCATAGTGAGAACACTTCAAGCACTTACTATCCTAGAAGGAAAAAGGCTCAATACTTAGCAACTTGGCCCACACTTGATGTCCCATTGCCTCACACAAAGTGGTTGCCCATAATAGATGTTGGCTTTGTCGTGGAGGTGTCAATGACACAACCAAAGGAACACAGATGGTGATTAATCTTGGGGTGATCTGGGTTAGTCCACTAGGATCAATCCTTGCACTAAGATGCTAAGTGACAAAATAGGGTGGCCTCTACCTATGGTTCTTAGTAAGGGATTTTGTTCGTAATACCCCCCTTGCTCCTAGAAGGGACTCCTTACCTTGCGGCAAGTAATGGACCTCGCGGCCACAAGAGTACCTTAAGCATTCTTGCTCAACATTTTCCTCATGGTCACAATCCCACAAGTACTCACATTAAGCAAAGACAAGTACTATGTCTACCAAGGTTTTATGTCCTTGATAGCCTTGAGTTTATAGTGGGTCGAAATAGCCGGCAATAAGCTTGTCCCCACTTGGGTCGTTCCTCTTGATTGCTCAAGAGCAGGCCCACTAAATGATCCTAATGCTAAACAAAGAGTGGATTAACTTTTGAGTGTCAGGACTTCTGGTTCATGACAAGGGTGAAGAGCATAATCTCCTAGCTCAAAAATCTCTCCCAAACACACCAAACAAAGAGTTCAATTACCCTCTTGTTTTCAAAATCTAAAAGTGGGTTAGGATTTTTGGTTCACCACAAGGGTGAAGAGCATAATTTCCTACCACCAAAAGACTCCTACAACAAGATCTTAAGTGCCTAAGAAATGAAACAACTAGTATAAGCCTCACTTAAAAGGAAATTAATAAACAAGCACTTGTTTGTTTTTAGGCGTTGGGAAGCCCTGCAAAACACAATTAGTAGCCCCTTTGCCTTTGGAGCTTTGACATGTGATCTTTTTTAGAAAAATTTTCAAGCAATGTAGGTACCTAAAATCACAACTTGTTAGCCCCACAAAGAGTTAGCACAATAAAAGCAATTAAAATCTGCAAATAAACCACTATCTAACTACAGCAAATCAGAAAACCAGAACAATCAAGCCAAACTTTGCAAAGAAATGATCAAAACCAGTCACTGCCAGACTTGGGTGATAGTACAATCACCAGAAGAATTGTACAATAATTTCTAGTGTACTGGTGTGATATTTCCTTTCTGGGCGACACTTCTCACTATGCTCGGGTGATAGAAGAATGTATGATTGGGCGACAGAACCTACAAAGTCGCGCGATATTTTTACCGAAAAAATATCACAGTGCTATAGAATAAAGTATCACAAAATAATTGTTAGGAATGAATTCTAAAGTGTTTGGCACCCATTCTATAGTAGTTGTTGTTTCATTCATGACTATGATTGTCATTGATGTCAACACAGTGTTTTACCGAAGACTTGCAGAGAAGCAGACATTATTTTGATTAGCGCATGTGGGATATTGTAGTTGGAGCTATGTGACATTGAGGATATACTCTTTTATATGTTATATGTCTATGGTTAAGAGCATAGATAGTAATTATTTTATTCATGAAAGTTATGAGCATTTTGGTGGAACCAGTATTCAGGTAGTGTTCCTGAGTAGCGGTTTTTGGAAAACGGATGATATCTCCTAATCGGGATGGAAATTGGCTTTGCGTAGTTAAAAGGAAGTTAGAGACACATTGATAGTGATGTAGATGAAAATGAAAACTTTGAAGTCACATGAGTGAATATTTATTGTATTTGGAAGCCGATAGTTTTATGTAATTTTGGTGTAGCGTGTGGAAACTTTTATTTTGTAATTGTGTGCCAACTCATTTGTAATTATTTGAGTGTGGTATAAAGGAAGGAATTTTTTTCCTTTTTATGATAATGATGTGTGATGCATTATGCATGAAGTGAAGAAAAGATCTAAGTATGAGAGAGAAATTGTGAAGGAAGACATGCAAAGTACAGAGATCTAAAATTGAGATCTGATGTAGCAGTGAGTACGGTTTGGCACAGTCAGAGAAGAGGTAACATATTATTCTATTGAATAATGAAAAGATTATTTGGATAGTGAGTTCATGTTAGGAATGAATGTTGAAGCCTTTGGCAGTCATTCTCTAGCAGTGATTGTTGCATTCATGACTATGATTGTCATTGATGTCAACACAGTGATATTCTGGAGTTTAGCAGAGAAGCAGGCACAATTTTGTTTTGTGCACATGTTATATTGAAAATTGACCTATGTGCAGTTGATGGTATGTTCTTTGGTGTGTTATTAACCTATGGTTAATAGTGCAAAAATAAATTCATTTATTCATGAAAGTTATAAGCATTTTGGTGGAAGCAGTATTTTGGCAGTGTTCCTGAGTAGCGGTTTTTGGTAATCGGAGCATATCTCCTAACCGGGATGGAATCTAATTCTGCATAGTTAAAGGGAAGTTTGTGACTCATTGGTGGTGATGTGGTTCATAGTGCAAACTTTGAGGTCACACGATTGGAAAGTTATTGTATCTGGAAGCCGACAATTTTTATGTAATTTTGATGTACCATGTTGAAATTATTATTTTATATTTGGATGCTGACTCATTTTTAATTATTTGAGTGTGGTATAAAGGAAGGAATTTTTTCCTTGTTGTAAGATGGGAGTGTAATAGTTTTGATACGAAATTGTGAAATTTGTGACGCGAATATATGCATGAGGTGAAGAATAGAGCTAATTCAGTGATGAAGGAAGACTTGAGAAGTATAGAGATCTGGATTTGTGATCTTGTGTAGCAGAGAGTGCAGTTTTTACATAGTGTGAAGGAGGTAACATATTTCATATTATTTTGTTGAATAATCCTAAGATCTATTGACAGTGAGTTCAGAGATCTTACCTTGAAGTTGTTTGGGTAGTGGGTCATTCTGTCTTCCATAACTCCTAACAGGGTTAGAATCTTTTAACAGGGATTCAAAATCTCCTAATAGAGATTCATATGTACTGAATATATTTCATAAGACTCCTAACAGGGTCCATCTTCTCACAAGGAACTTTCATATTAGTGCATCATTTTGTGGGCATCATTCCCACCAGGGTTTACTCTTTGATCAAGAGGTTCCCTAGTTAACATATCTTGTGTTATTGTGTCATTGTGTATGATTATCTTTCTATGGTTGGTTACAGCATTGATTATATGGTTTAAAGTTGTTGAATTTGATAAATGGTTTAATTATTAGATAACTTTACACACCCCCCCCCCCTCTTAGTTATCTTGGGGATCATTGCTTTCTAACAATTGGTATCAGAGCGGCAGGTCCTTGAAAGAGAAGTTTAACAACTTAAGGAGATCTATGGTGAATTTTAGGAAAGAAAGCCCTAAGTTTGATGGAGTAAATTTTGACAGCTAGAAAGAAAAGATGAAGACACATCTCTTGTGTTTAGGACTAGGTTATTGGTTGATTACAAAAAATGAGAGAACTATAATTGAAGAAGACAGTCTTGAATCAAGTTCTAAAGATAAGGTAGATCTATTCATGTGTAACATACTTGTAAGAGAAGCAGTTTTATCAGCACTTTTAGAGAATGAATATAGTCAGGTAAAAGGTTTAACTAGATCTTATGATATTTGGAAAGCTCTACATTCTACTTTTGAAGGTGATGAACATGCAAAGAAAGCTAGGTTACATAATTGGATTTTTGCATTTGAAGACATAAGAATGATGGAAGATGAATCTATTAGAAGCTATATTGGTAGGATGTCAGAAATTGTTGCAGGAATAAAGTCTTGTAGAGGTGAAAAGATAGAGAATGAAGTAATATGGAAGATTTTGAGAACATTGACACCGGTATTCAGGCAGATTACATAAATGATTGAACAAGTGATGCCTTGTACACCAAACTTTTCAAGAGAGACTCTTCTTGGAAGATTGGAAGCAGCCAAGATGAATTTGAGATTATCAGGAGAACTACCTAGAGTGGAGACAGCATTCAGTGCTCTTAGCATCAGACCTACTTTGTCTAGAAGTACAAGTGTGAATGGATATTATGCCAGTAGTAGCAGATCCAAATCTGATGAAGATAAGAAGATTGAAGAAGGTATTGCCTTGCTTGTGGAAAGAGAACTAGATGGTAAGAAAATCTTTAAATGTTGGACATGTCAAGAATATGGTCATTTTGCATCTAAGTGTCCTAAGAGAGTTAAGAAGTATAGAAACAATTTTAAGCCTAGAAGATCTAAAGAATGTTATTATGCAAATGATGAAGAAATTGAAGCAGGAATTGAAAGACATTTGAGCGACAATGATAATGATAACTTTGATGACATAGGATTTGTAGCAATTAAGGAAGAAAATTTTGAATCTAATGTTAAGGAAGAGAAAGCCTTAGTTTCCCAAGTTGAAGAGAAAGATGATTGGATTATAGACAATGGTTGTTCACATCATATGACTGGTGATAAAGGAAAGTTCATAAAGTTTAAAAATTATGATGGAGGAGTTGTTAGAGTTGGTAACAATGCACCTTGTTTGATTAAAGGTATAGGATCTATTACTCTTGATGGAAAGACTAATACTGATGAATTTTACTTTGTTGATGGATTGAAACATAATCTTTTGAGTGTTGGACAGTTAGTGGATAAGGGATATCAAGTTTGGTTTACTGAGAAAACTTGTGTGATTAAGGATAAAGATGGAAATATGATTGGAACAGGATCTAGAACTAGAGGTAATGTATTTCAGTTGAACCCTACTAAGATGACATGTTTGATGACTAAGATTGATGACAGTTGGTTATGGCATAGAAGGTTCTGTCATATAAACTTTGATAATATTGTGAAAGTAAGTTCTACACTTGTAGTAAGAGATTTACCTAAGATTATGAAGCCTACTAACATGATTTGCAAGGAATGTGTGATGGCTAAGCAGAAAAGGAGTTCATTTCCTAGCAAGAAGTTCACATCTATAGAGAAGTTGGAGATTGTTCATACAGACTTGAGCAGTCCTACTAGGACTAGAGGATTCTATGGAGAAAGGTATTTTATGATTCTTGTTGATGATTTTACAAGAATGATGTGGATTGCATTTTTGAAAGAAAAATCTAAAGCATTTGATAAGTTTAAGGTAATGAAGAATAAAGTTGAGAATGAATCAGGAATGAGGATTAAATGTTTGAGATCTGATAGAGGTGGAGAATTTACATCTAAAGAGTTTAACACCTTTTGTGAAGTAAATGATATTAAGAGAGAGTTTTCAGCCCCTAGAACACCTAAACAAAATGGTATTGCAGAAAGTAGGAACAGATCAGTGACTGAAGCAGCTAGAGCTATGTTGTTTGAAGGTGATTTGGCAAAGACATTTTGGAGAGAAGCAGTGAATACAACAGTATATACAATGAACAGAGTACAAATCAAAGCAGAGACATACAAGACACCTTATGAATTGTGGTTTGGACATGCACCCTCAATTAAGTATTTTAGAATTTTTGGAAGCAAATGTTATATTAAGAGAGATGATGATATAGGAAAGTTTGATCCTAGAAGTGATGAAGGAATCTTTCTTGGATATTCTTTGAAAAGAAAAGCATATAGATGTTACAATAAGAGAACTAAGACTATTGTTGAAAGTGTAAATGTAAAAGTTGATGAGAAGTTTAAAATTCAAGAAAGAATGCTTGATTATGAATCTGATGAAGGAACTAACCCTCAGCCTAACATTGAAACTACTGAACAACTTTTTGAGACTGACAGTGAATTGTTGAATGAAAGTCATCTTGAAGAAAATAGAGAAGAATCTATAGTTGAAGAAATATCAGTGACTATGACACCTAATAGGTATATATCAAGACATCATCCTGTTGAACAAGTGATTAGAAGTTTGGATAGAGGAGTTGTGACTAGAAAGAAGGTACATTTATGTTTGATTTCTCAAATTGAACCTAAGTCTACTAATGAATCTTGTGAAGATGAACTTTGGATTAAAGCTATGAAAGAAGAATTGGATCAGATTGAAAAGAACAAGACATGGGAATTGGTCCCTAGACCTAAAGACAAAAATGTGATTGGAACTAAATGGGCATTCAGGAACAAGATGAATGAACAAGGAGAAGTAATTAGAAACAAAGAAAGATTGGTATGTAAGGGATACTCACAACAAAAAGGAATTGACTATGAAGAGACTTTTTCCCCTATGGCAAGACTTGAAGTAGTAAGAATATTTTTGGCTTATGTAGCATTTAAAAAATTCAAAGTGTATCAGATGGATGTGAAGTCAGCATTTCTGAATAGTGAATTAGAAGAAGTCTACATTGAGTAGCCTGAAAGTTTTCCTTTGACTCAAGAAGGAGACATGGTATGTAAACTAAAGAAAGCATTGTATGGACTAAAGCAAGCACCTAGAACTTGGTATGCTAGATTGGATAAGTATTTGTTAAAATTGGGATTTACAAAAGGAACAGATGATAGTAATTTGTATACAAAATAAATTGAGAATGGATTGTTAATTTTGGTTATTTTTGTTGATGACATTATTTTTGGAGGAGAAGATGAAGCTAGTGACAAATTTGCTGATGAAATGAAGATATAATTTGAAATGAGTATGATTGGAGAAATGAAATACTTTTTGGGATTACAGATAACACAAAATAAAGATGGTATCTTTGTAAGTCAGACAAAGTACTTGAATGATTTGTTGAAAAGATTTGGTATGGAGAATTGTAAACCAGTTGGAACACCTATGGTTATAGGACATAAACTATCTAGTAAAGATGAAACACTAGTAGTTGATTAGAAGAAATATAGATCCATGATTGGTGGATTGTAGTACTTGACACACACTAGACCAGATATACAACATTCAGTTGGAATGGTAGCAAGATTTCAAGTTGAACCTAGAGAGTCACATTATGTAGAAGTCAAGAGGATATTGAGATATCTTAGAGGCACAATGGACTATGGATTGTGGTATGAAACTTCTGATGATTTTACCCTATGTGCATATACTGATGCTGATTGGGAAGGTAGCGTTGATGATAAGAAAAGCACCAGTGGTGGAGCCTTTTTTCTTGGAGGAAGATTAGTTTCTTGGCTGAGTAAAAAATAGAATTGTATCTCATAGAGTATAGTAGAAGCAAAGTATGTAGTAGCAGCAAAAAATTGTAACCAGATAATTTGGATGAAGGAAATGTTGAAGGATATTGGAATTCAATTTGATGAGTCTATTGTTATACATTGTGATAACACCAGTACAGTTAGTATGTCTAAGAATCTTGTATTACATTCTAAAACTAAGCATATAGAGATCAAGTATCATGTTGTAAGAGAGAAAGTTGCAGATAGAGAATTTAGACTGGAGTACATAAGCAAAAAGGAGTAGATAGCAGATATATTTACAAAGCCTTTGCCTAAGGATACATTTGAGTATCTGAGAGGTATGCTTAGGGTTATGCCCCAGCCTACTTTTGAATAATGATGTAGTTGGTTGTATCCATCCAGTGGAATATGGTCCTATCTATTTTCTGGATTGGATGTCGGTACTTCCTTTATGGGGGAGTATGTGTATTTGAGCTGAGTCATTGAGGACTCTAGTGAATTTTTTTTTTTCTCTGAACAGTGTCTTTTGACATTGAGCTATTGTTTGACATAGTGAGAGAACTTCTATCATTGATGTCAATGGGGGAGAGAATCATGAAAAAAATTGAGGAACTACATTTGTTGGAGAGACTGAATAGGAAAATAAAGAAAGATTTGATTGATGAAGAGCAGCAGAGCAGTTGAGCAACAGTGATTGGATTTTTGGAACATTGGATATTTTTCATATATGTTGCCATCAATGCCAATGGGGGAGATTTTTAGGAATGAATGCTGAAGCCTTTGGTAGTCATTCTGTAGTAGTGGTTGTTGCATTCATGACTATGATTGTCATTGATGTCAACACAGTGATATTCTGGAGTTTAGCAGAGAAGCAGGCATAGTTTTGTTTTGCACACATGTTATATTGCAAATTGAGTTATGCATAGTTGATGGTATGTTCTTTAGTGTTTTATTAACCTATGGTTAAAAATGCAAAAATAAATTCATTTATTCATGAAAGTTATAAGCATTTTGGTGGAAGCAGTATTCTGGTAGTGTTCCTGAGTAGCGGTTTTTGGTAATCGGAGGATATCTCCTAACTGGGATGGAATCTGATTCTATGTAGTTAAAGGGAAGTTTGAGACTCATTAGTGGTGATGTGGTTCATATTGCAAACTTTGAGGTCACATGATTGGAAAGTTATTGTATTTGGAAGCTGATAGTTTTTATGAAATTTTGATGTAGCGTGTTGAAATTATTATTTTATATTTGGATGTTGACTCATTTGTAATTATTTGAGTGTAGTATAAAGGAAGGAATTTTTTCCTTGTTATAAGATGGGATTGTAATAGTTGTGATGCGAATATATGCATGAGGTGAAGAATAGAGCTAATTCAGTGATGAAGACTTGCGAAGTACAGAGATATGGATTTGTGATCTTGTGTAGAAGAGAGTGTGGTTTTGGCATAGTGTGAAGGAGGTAACATATTTCATATTATTCTATTGAATAATCCTAAGATCTGTTGGACAGTGAGTTCAGAGATCTTGCCTTGAAGCTGTTTGGGCAGTGGGTCCTTCTGTCTTCCATAACTCCTAATAGGGTTAGGATCTTTTAACAGGGATTCAAAATCTCCTAATAGAGATTCATATGTACTGAATGTATTTCATAAGACTCCTAACAGGGTCCATCCTCTCACAAGGAACTTTCATATTAGTGTATCATTTTGTGGGCATCATTCCTACTGGGGTTTACTCTTTGATCAAGAGGTTCCCTAGTTAACATATCTTGTGTTATTGTGTCATTGTGTATGATTATCTTTCTATGGTTGGTTACTGCATTGATTATATGGTTTAAATCTATTGAAGTTGATATTAAAGTTGATAAATGGTTTAATTATCAGATAACTGATTCACCTGCCCCTCTTAGTTATCTTGGGGATCTTTGCTTTCTAACAGTTCAGTGATCTTACCCTGAAGCTGTTTGGGCAGTGGGTCCTTCTGTCTTCCATAACTCTTAACAGGGTTAGAATCTTTTAAGAGGGATTCAAAATCTCCTAACAAAGATTTATATCTACTGAATGTATTTCATAAGACTCCTAACAGAATCCATCCTTTTACAAGGAATATTCATATTAGTGCATCTTTTGTGGGCATCATTCCCACTGGGGTTTACTCTTTGATCAAGAGGCTCCCTAGTCAACATATCTTGTGTTATTGTGTAATTGTGTATGAATATCTTTCTATGGTTGGTAATTATACTACTTATATGGTTTAATGTCATTGAAGATAATAAAAGTTATAATTATCTGATAACTGATTCACCCCCCCCCCCCCTCTCAGTTATCTCGGTGGACTTTACTTTCTAACAATTGGTATCAGAGCAGAAGGTCCTTGAAAGAGAAGTTTAATAGCTTAAGGAGATCCATGGCAAATTTTAGGAAAGAAAGCCCTAATTTTGATGGAGTAAATTTTGACAGCTAGAAAGAAAAGATGAAGACACATCTACTATGTTTAGGACTAGGCTATTGGTTGACTAAAAAGAATGATAAGACTATCATTGAAGAAGATGATCTTGAGACATGCTCTAATGATGAGAGAGATCTATTCATGTGTAACATACTTGCAAGAGAAGCACTTTTGACAACACTTCCAAAGAATGAATATAGTCAGGTAAAATGTTTAAAAAAGTCTCATGAAATTTGGAAAGCTTTGCACTCTACTTTTGAAGGTGATGAACATGCAAAAAGAGTTAGATTACATAATTGGATATGTGCATTTGAAGATATAAGAATGTTGGAAGATGAATCTGTTAGAAGCTATATTGGTAGAATGTCAGAAATTATTGCAGGGATAAAATCTTGTGGAGGAACAAATACTGAGAATGAAGTGATATGGAAAATTTTGAGGACATTGACTCATGTATTTGAGAAGACAACATAGATGATTGAACAAGTTATACCTTGTACTATGAACTTTACAAGAGAGACTCTTCTTGGAAGATTGGAAGTAGTAGAGATGAACCTGAGGTTATCAGGAGACTTACCTAGAATGGAGACATCATTCAGTGCTCTTAGTATTTTCCCTACATTGTCAAGAAGCATCAGTGTGAGCAGAGATTATGCTAGCAGCAGTAGATCTAGAATCGAAGAAGACAAGAAGATTAAAGAAGGTATTGCCTTGCTTGTGAAAAGAGAACCAGACGGTAAGAAAATTTTTATATGTTGGACTTGTCAAGAATATGGTCATTTTGCATCTAAATGTCCTAAGAGAGTTAAAAAGTACAAAAATAATTTCAAGCCTAGAAGATCTAAGCAATGTTATTATGCTAATGATGAAGACCTTGAAGCTAGTATTGAAAGAACTTTAAGTGAGTGATATTGAGAATAATGATGAAATAGGATTTGTAGCAATTAAAGAAGAAAATTTGAAACTAATGTTAAAGAAGAAAAAGCCTTAGTTTCCCAAGTTGAAAAAAAAGCTGATTGGATTATAGACAGTGGTTGTTCACATCATATGACTTGAGATATGAAAAAGTTCATAAAGTTTAACAATTATGATGGAGGAGTTGTTAGAGTTGGTAACAATGCACCTTGTTTGATTAAAGGTATAAGATCTATTACTCTTGATGGAAAGACTAATACTGATGAACGTTTACTTTGTGGATGGATTAAAACATAATCTTTTGAGTGTTGGACAATTAGTTGATAAGGGATATCAAGTTTGGTTTACTGAGAAAACTTGTGTGATAAAAGATAAAGATGGAAATATGATTGGAACTGGATCTAGAACTAGAGGTAATGTATTTTAGTTGAATCCTACTGAGATGATATGTTTGATTACTAAGATTGATGACAGTTGGTTATGGCATAGAAGGTTTTGTCATATAAACTTTGATAATATTGTGAAAGTAAGTACTACGGTTGCAATAAGGGAGTTGCATAAAATTATGAAGCCTACTAACATGATTTGCAAAGAATGTGTGATGGCTAAGCAGAAGAGAAGTTCATTTCCTAGTAAGAAGTTCACATCGGTAGAGAAGTTGGAGATTGTTCATATAGACTTGAGCAGTCCCACCAGGACTAGAGGATTCTATGGAGAAAGGTATTTTATGATTCTTGTTGATGATTTTACAAGAATGATGTGGATTGTGTTGTGAAATTAAGATCATCCTATAGAGAATATATGTGACTGTTGTAGTGAAATAGATTACCATTTTGATTGATCTTTTCACTAGCCATTGATATATATTTATATCTTTTGAATAGTCACGTCTTGAAGAGTCACGACCATATATAATATAAATATATAATTAACTATAATAATGACAATAATAATAATATAATATATATCATTGCATTATAATATTATCATTACTATATTAATAATATAATAATGATAATAGTATAATATAAATATCACAACTCTTCATTATTAACATTGTATAATATATATATATATATATATATATATATATATAATAACAATACGAATGAAGCTATCTCTTAACACTCCCTCTTAGCGAGTGAGTATTAAATATCAAAAGTCTATCATGACATCCGCACATCGGGACACACAAGTTAATGTAGTCTCGTCATGAAAATAGACTTGAATATCATGATCTCCGCACAGTCGGGACACACAATTAAGTAGTCTATCATGATATGGTTTCGTTATTACACAACCAGTAATAACAAGAGTTAAGATCTCCACACAGTCGAGACACGCACTTAAGTAGCCTATCTTGACACTTTGGTTAACTATTTACAAGATCGTCACCTTGAAATGTTAACCCACACACAAATGATCATTTTTACACAATATTGCAATATACATTTTTATATTTATTCATGAATAAAAAACCCATAAAGTCACCTTGACTCTTCTCAAAGGGTGGATCCACTCTGGCTCATCTAGAGAGTGGAAATCAAGACTTCCACCTTAGAATTGTCTATCAAAGATAAGAATTATTTAAAAATTCAAGTCAAACTCTCAGTCATGACAATTTAAAACCAACAACTCAATGTTGTCTAGCCATGAACATAATACAATCCAAAAGCACATCATGACAGTTTGAAACCAACAACTTAATGTTGTCTAACCACGATATAGTTATTGCACAAGTAATAACATAGCGTTCAGGATACCTTCTTTTCACCTAATAAGGCTTTATTCCTCAGCATACCAAGGTTATCTGAAGGTACACAATCTTCTTTCTAGCAAGATGCTTGGTAAGAGTATCGGTGGTTTGTTCTTTAGTTTGCACGATCTCATAGTCTTGGTGAATTCTGAGATTACAAAGTATACACCATCTTGACATGTTTTAATCCCTCTGAATTTGTATGACCAAGATCTTGGGGTGCCAACTTAATTTGATCTTCTAGCTTCTCTTTCTGACATATAACCTTCTCACATGGTAATAACCATAATTGTCTGCTATAATTTCTTGATTACTAGAGAACCAACAAAACATGATCTACTCCCTCTAAATCAAGATCCTCGAATGTCCACTAATGCAGATCTTTTAATTTCTCCATCTGTCACAAAGGCATACCCTATTTATATACTCAATTTGGTGTCATTGTAGGATGTCATTTCATACTTTCCTTCTTGAGACAACCAATATGAATAATCTAAATAGTCATAAGGTTACATCGGCTAGCATAAGATGTATTTTGATCTTTTTTTCAAGGCCATAACATTAACACTCCCTCTTGGACTTGAGGGAAGATAATAAAGACCTCTAGTATGATGTTAATCTTAATGAACTATAGTCTCAAGATGTATGAATTACTTCAATTAGAGATTCTATCAATTTGCATCTCATCTATGATTCTATCCACGTGTTTCTACTTCTATAACCTCATAATTGTTTCACCTTCAGAAGTGATCTCCCTCTCAATCAATATGATCGAGTAAGTTGACTGAATCATATGTTTAATATATGATCATATCGATTAATATGATCAAGCTCATCAAATTCTTGACCTTCTTGAAGATATCAGTCTCCCTCTAAATCTGGAATTCACATGTTTTCATCTTGAAAAAATATGTCAGAGATAGACTACGAATAGTTCATAAGGCTAAACTATCTCAAGCTTAAAAATGATAGAAGCATACAACATTTATTTTAATGAATTACAAACTACAAATTCGAATAAAATATGAATTACTTATCTTTTATAAAATTTCAAGTGTTTCCTTTCATAAGGTAAGCCCATTAATATGATACTCGTACCCATAACATATCAGTTTCATTCTGATCCGTATGCTAATTTTCTTCGTTACTAATCAAATAGATGTTGACTTCATAAATTAATGAATACTTGACATTGATTTTGTCTTCATTAGCAATCGCAGCCTTCTTCATAATTATCTGACAAGTCTTCTATTATGGCTTGCTATGTAATAATCATGATTGTCCTTGCTCAATTAGCTGTATGCTTAGGTTGATGTATATTAAGCAATGGTTGTTTCTGAAACTACTCATGACTTCAAGTAAAGGAATCATCTCTTAGAGTTCAATGATGATGCTTATATAGCATCAAATTGTTAATCTATGAGACTCCAAAAATGAGTTTTAGGATACTTTATGATCCCTTGATGATGATTTTGGTCTGCTAAGTATCACAGTTACTATTATTGCAACCAAATATAGTTTTCAGTTGCTATATGAGAATTGTAAATTATCAAGCCCGATGAGAAGCTCCAATACAATGTTCAATCAGAATTAGTAATATCCTCTAAATTACCCTTCCAAAATACTCTCTCACAAATACTTTGAAGGTATTTTCTAAAAACAACAAATCAGTAGTTCTAACCAAATAGAATACCAAATATGAATGTCAACTATTGTAGAGATCATACCGAGTACCTGTCGCAACCGATAGTCGACAATCAATGATTGCGTTGAACTTTATAGATTGGCACAATTCACCTTCATCTTCAAATACTTGTGCAGTAGTATTTTCAAGGGATCCATAAAATTAACAATCAATCTATGAAAGACTCCTTGATATCGCAAACAGTATCCACTTTCATCATTTAGTGTGTCATTTGTGGGGACTGTCAAAAAAACTCAACCTTCAGAAGAACAATATACTACTAATTTGACTGAGTATATTCCAATGTTAACAAACTCAACACCTCTGACTCTGTCATGTTCATCCTCTGATTATTTTCAGGATGTCATGAATGTGTTTGATATCTATTTCAACGGTTGTGTCAGATAGAATGATGAATTCAGTCTTCGTATCTTCTGAGAGTCTTCGTGTGGGCTTGAATGAACCTGTTCTTTGATATACTCTGTTAAAGTCTTTTATTGTACATGTCGATGTCTAAAGTTTATTAGTAGTCGATGTCTGCCCGATGATGTTGACATGAATGCCTTTGCCTACATTTATTGTGGGTAGATACATCCTTTTCTATTGCAACTGTATGACCTATTATGCTTCTTGAAAAAGACTAGATTTATAGTACCATCTCTTAGGAAGTGGAAATTATTACAAAGTAAAAAAAGGACTAATAGTAGTAGTTTATACAAAATTGAAAATCATGAAATTGATAGATCAGTCATTGGTACAAAACCATATGCATTATCAGCAGTGGCACACTGCTTTACATTATCGACTACTGAAAAGCAACTCCATGATCTATTTTTTGTATTGAAGAATACTAAATTTCCACTACCTTCTCTTACAAAATAGATATAATTGCCTACTGCGAAGCATTTGAATCAGCCTGGTAAAGAAAACAATTTGCATTTGAAACAGATATAATTGCCTGCTGCGAAGCATTTGAATCAACCTGGTAAAGAAAACAATTTGCATGTTTTGTGACATTGAAGCCTAAATTGGCAAACTGCAACACCTCTTGAGGCATCACTGCAATCTCCTTCCATGATAGGTTTAATGTCATGTTTAGATTATTGTCATACTCTAACTCCCACAAATATAATTGAAATGAATCCTGCCTTACTATAATAAGTTCCGACCCACGTACAAATAGGTGAGGTTCTAACCACAACAGATTTGTTTTGGGTATGGGCCAAAATATACTCACCATGTGGCATGTGCAATCTTTTGTAATGCTGAAAACCATAACACCATACTGAGCATGAAAATTGTACTCACACATGGTACAAAAAAATAAACCTTTGTAGAAAATGATACTCGTAGTAGTTCGTGAGGGAAGCCATTGTACAATAACCCACGATTGCTTTGAAAAATCATAAACCTCTATGAAGCTCTTGTGCACGGCTACTACTTGATATTGGTTACCCTTCCACAAAATTTCTTTCACTCTTATTCCATCCTTTTACTATTCCCAGAACTGTATTTTATTCTCTTATAGGTTAGGCTCTGATACCATGTTGTGAAATTAAGATCATCCTGTAGAGAATATATGTGACTGCTGTAGTGAAATAGATTACCATTGTGATTGATCTTTTCACTAGCCATTGATATATATTTATATCTTTTGAATAGTCACATTTTGAAGAGTCATGACCATATATAATATAAATATATAATTAACTATAATAATGACAATAATAATAATATAATATATATCATTGCATTATAATATTATAATTACTATATTAATAATATGATAATGATAATAGTATAATATAAATATCACAACTCTTCATTATTAACATTGTATAATATATATATATATATATATATATACATATATATATATATATACATATATATATATATATATACACATATATATATATATATATATATACATACATATATATATACATATATATATATATACATATATATATACATATATATATATATATACATATATATATATATATATATATATATATATATATATATATATATATATACATACATATATATATATATATATATAATAACAATACGAATGAAGCTATCTCTTAACAGATTGCATTTCTAAAAGAAAAATTTGAAGCATTTGATAAGTTTAAGATCATTAAAAATAAAGTTGAGAATGAATCTGGAATGAAGATTAAATGTTTAAGATCTGATAGAGGTGGTGAATTTACTTCTAGAGAGTTTAACACTTTTTGTGAAGTGAATAGTATTAAGAGACAGTTTTCAGCCCCTAGAACACCTAAACAATATGGTATTGCAAAAAGAAGAAACAGATTAGTGACTGAAGTAGCAAGAGCTATGTTATTTGAGAATGATTTAGTGAAGACATTTTGGAGAGAAGCAGTGAATACAATAGTATATACAATGAATAGAGTACAAATCAGAGCTGACACAGACAAGACACCTTATGAATTATGGTTTGGACATGCACCCTCAGTTAAGTATTTTAGAATTTTTGGAAGCAAATGTTATATAAAGAGAGATGATGATATTGGAAAGTTTGATCCTAGAAGTGATGAAGGTATTTTTCTTAGATATTCTTTGAAGAGAAAAGCATATAGATGTTACAATAAGAGAATTAAAACTATTGTTGACAGCACAAATGTTAAAGTTGATGAAAAGTACAAAATTCAAGAAAGAATGCTTGATTATGAATTTGATGAAGAAGCTCATCCTAAGCCTAACACTAAAACTACTGAATTATTCTATGAAACTGATAGTGAATTGTTGAATGAAAGTCATGCTGAAGAAACTAGAGAGGAATCTAGAGAAGAATCTACAGTTGAAGCAAGATCTAAGACTATGACACCGAATAGGTATTTATCAAGACATCATCCTGTTGAACAAGTTATTGGAAGTTTGGACAGAGGAGTTCTGACTCAGAATAAGGTACATTTATGTTTGATTTCTCAAATTGAACCTAAATCTACTAGTGAAGCTTGTGAAGATGAACATTGGATTAATGCTATGAGAGAAGAACTAGATCAGATAGAAAAGAACAAGACATGGGAATTGGTCCCTAGACCTAAAGACAATAATGTAATTGGAACTAAATGGTTATTCAGAAACAAGATGAATGAACAAGGAGAAGTTGTAAGAAACAAAGCAAGATTGGTATGTAAGGGATACTCACAGTAAGAAGGAATTGACTATGAAGAAACTTTTGCACCAGTAGCAAGAATTGAAGCAGTAAGAATGTTTTTGGCCTATGCAGCTTTTAAGAAATTCAAAGTGTATCAGATCGATGTGAAGTCGACATTTTTGAATGAAGAATTGGAAGAAGAAGTCTACATTGAGCAGCTTGAAGGCTTTCCTTTGACTAAAGAAGGAGACATGGTATGTAAACTGAAGAAAGCATTATATGGACTAAAGCAAGCACCTAGAACTTGGTATGCAAGACTGGATAAGTATTTGTTAAAGTTAGGATTTGCTAAAGGAATAGCTGATAGAAATCTATACACAAAAGAAATTGAAAATGGTTTGTTGATTATAGTTATTTTTGTTGATGACATTATTTTTGGAGGAGAAGATGAAGCTAGTGACAAATTTGCTGATGAAATGAAGACTAAATTTTAAATGAGTATGATTCGTGAGATGAAATACTTTTTGGGATTATAGATAACACAAAACAATGATGGTATCTTTGTAATTCAGAAAAAGTACTTGAATGATTTTCTGAAAAGATTTGGAATGGAAGACTGTAAACCAGTTGGAACACCTATGGTAACCAGACATAAGTTATCTAGCATAGATGAAACACTGGCAGTTGAGTAGAAGAAATATAGATCCATGATTGGAGGATTGCAGTATTTGACACACACAAGACTGGATATAGTACATTCAGTTGGAATTATAGCAAGATTTCAAGCTGAACCTAGAGAATCACATTATGCAGCAGTAAAGAGGATACTGAGATATTTAAGAGGCACAATGGACTATGGATTGTGATATGAAAAATCTGATGATTTTACCATATGTGCATATATAGATGCTGATTGGGGAGGCAATGTTGATGATAAGAAAAGCACTAGTGGATGAGCATTTTTCCTTGAAGGAAGATTAGTTTCTTGGCTAAGCAAGAAGTAGAATTGTATTTCACAAAGCACAACAGAAGCAGAGTATGTAGCAGCAACAAACAATTGTAACTAGATAATTTGGATGAAGCAGATGCTGAAGGATATTGGAATTAAATTTGTTGAACTTGTTGTTATACATTGTGACAACACCAATATAGTTAGTATGTCTAAGAATCCTGTACTACATTCTAAGACAAAACATATAGAGATCAAGTATCATGTTGTAAGAGAGAAAGTTGCTAAGAAAGAAGTCAGACTAAAGTACATAAGCACAAAGGAACAGATAGCAGACATATTTACAAAGCCTTTTCCTAAGGATACATTGGAGTATCTAAGAGGTATGCTTGGGGTTATGCCCTAACCTACTTTTAAGTAGTGATGTAGTTGGTTGCATCTGTCTAGTAATATATGAGCCCTATCTTTCTTTTGGACTGGATGTTGGTACTTCCTCTATGGGGGAGTATGTGTATCTGAGCTGAGTCATGAGGACTATAGTAAATGTATTTTTCTAAATAGTGTCTTTTGACATTGAGTTGTTGTTGACATAGTGATGAAATTTCTATCATTGATGTCAATGGGGGAGAAGTATGCATGAAAAAAAAATATGAGAGAACTGAATAGGATAATGAAACAAGATTTGATTGATGAAGAGGATTTGAAGAAGCAGTGTTGCAGTATTGGATTTTTGGAACATTGGATATTTTTCATCTATGTTGCCATCAATTCCAATGGGGGAGATTGTTAGGAATGAATGCTAAAGTGTTTGGCACCTATTCTATAGCTGTTGTTGTTGCATTCATGACTATGATTGTCATTGATGTCAACACAGTGTTTTACTGAAGACTTGCAGAGAAGCAGATAGTTTTTTGATTAGCGCACATGGGATATTAAAGTTGGAGCTATGTGATGTTAAGGATATACTCTTTTATATTTTATATTTCTATGGTTAAGATAGACATTAATTCTTTTATTCATGAAAGTTATGAGCACTTTGGTGGAAGCAGTATTCTGGCAATGTTCCTAAGTAGCAGTTTTTGGAAAACGGATGATATCTTCTAATCAAGATGGAATCTAGCTTTATGTAGTTAAAGGGAAGTTAGAGAAACATTGATAGTGACATGGATGATAGTGCAAACTTTGAAATCACATGAGTGAATATTTATTGTATTTGGAAGCCGACAGTTTTATGTAATTTTGGTGTAGCGTGTGGAAACTTTTATTTTGTAATTATGTGCTGACTCATTTGTAATTATTTGAGTGTGGTATAAAGGAAGGAATGTTTTTCCTTTTTGTGATGATGATGTGTGATGCAGTATGCATGAAGTGAAGAAAAGAGCTAAGTATGAGAGCAAAATTGTGAAGGAAGACATGCGAAGTATAGGGATCTAAAATTGAGATCTGATGTAGTAGTGAGTGCGGTTTGGCATAGTCAGAGAAGAGGTAACATATTATTATATTGAATAATGTAAAGATTATTTGGACAGTGAGTTCAGTGATCTTACCCTGAAGCTGTTTGGGCAGGGGGTCCTTCTATCTTCCATAACTCTTAATAGGGTTAGAATCTTTTAACAGGGATTCAAAATCTCCTAACAGGGATTTATATGTATTGAATGTATTTCATAAGACTCCTAAAAGAGTCCATCCTTTCACAAGGAATATTCATATTGGTGCATCTTTTGTGGGCATCATTCCCACCAGGGTTTACTCTTTGATCAAGAGGTTCCCTAGTCAACATATCTTGTGTTATTGTGTAATTGTGTATGAATATATTTCTATGGTTGGTAATTATATTGCTTATATGGTTTAATGTCATTGAAGATGATAAAATTTATAATTATCTGATAATTGATTCACCCCCCCTCTCAGTTATCTTGGTGGACTTTACTTTCTAACAGATAGAACCTGCAAAGTCACGTGATATTTTTACTAGAAAAATATCACACATCTATAGAATAAAGTATCGCACAATACTAGTAGACTTTCGTATGATAATCTGTAAAAAAATAGGGAGCCAAAAACAACAAGGTAAAAATGATGAAAATAAATTGCAAAAATGCATAGAAAGAAGGACAAAATGAAGTTTTTCTACCCCACGGTGGGCGCCAAAAATGTACACACTAAATAGTGCACTTCTCTAAGTCTTCACTTCCAAGGGAATCCATGAATGGGAAACCTTGAAAAATGACCAAGAGCTCCCTAGGCATGGAGTGCAAGGATATTAAGAGTGCTCTTAGCTAGACCTATTAAGCCTATGACCTTGCTAGTAAACCATGCAATGGGAGATTCAATTGAGACAAGCGAAAAGATGCCAATATCTCCAAGAATCAATATAAGAATGAAATGCAACTATGCAAATGAGAATGCAAGCTAAGCTATGAAAAGAAAGATGCAAGTGTTACAATCTAAGCTAATTAATCTATGTGAGCTAATCTAGAGCATAGAAATGAAGCTAATCTAGGAAAGCATAAATATGAAACTATGATGCAAGAAATGAAAGATGGATGCAAGAATGTCTTCAAAAAGCTCCAAAGTCTCCAAGCAATCCTGCAGCATAAGTTTAGTATTCAAAAGATTGATCCCTAGAATGAAAAGAGAGCTCTTCTTTTAAAGGAATTGAAAAGGAATGGACCATGGAAATTAAGAGGTAAAAGATTTAATCAAGGGTGGAGCTTGAAAGAGGAGCAATCTATGTGCACAAGTATTCTCCAATGAGAAAATAAGAGTTGACTTTTGTGTCCATATGAGACAAAAAGAGCTTTTTCCCTTTTTATAAAATAGGAATAATTCTTTATTTGTGCAACTTAGGATAAGAGGAAAAGTGAGGGGCTTTTTATTTAATAAAAGGGGAGGGAATTCCTTTTAAATAAATAAAGACTTTAGGATAAAATGGTTAGCCCATAGAATAATCAAATAAATGATAAAACTAGGATTTGATCAAGAATAACCAATTGATGATTTTAGCAAATAATGCTAGCAAGGGGCTAATAGTCTAGATGGCCATTTTTGGGTGATTACACATAGAGCCCCTTATGCTCCCCTATTTTAGCTTTCTACTTCTGAAGGGTGAAATAGGGTGATAAGGATAGCCTTATACACTGGATATGTAATTTGTTGAAAAAGCCTTTTCCTAAACCAATTAGAAGGATTCCTATCCTTCCTAAATTGATTCAAGGATTTAGGTATCTGAATCGCAATTCTAATGCCATTGATGACTCTGAAAATGGAGTTACTGAACTCAAGATATGATGAAAAGAGAGAATGTCTATCTAAATGCATATGAAGGGAAATACAAATTTAACATAAATAAACCCTAACAAACCTTAAAAAAAACCCTAATTTTGATCTATAAATAAGGGAAAATAGCACATACCTACTCATTCTTACCATTTGCAAAGTTTAGGAGAGAAAGTAGGATGCCAAGTAGAGAGGAACTTTGAGCAACATGGATGGAGTGTAACGCCCCGCCAGGCAACCCAAGAGGACAAGACATAAAACCTCTATAAAATGCAAGTAGTGAATTTTTATTTTATTTTATTTATTTATTTTAACCAGAATAATATTCATCATTACACTTCATATTTTTAAAAGAAGAAATAATTTTATACTACTTGAATGTAAGATTTATACAACTTAAGTCCTCCCGGTTTCCCTAACGTCGCTACTAAAGCAACATCATATAAACCATTTACATGCATAAGATGTTCACGGAATCATGAGCTTAAAAGATCTACATTCATTTTAATGCACTAAGTTAAATGTCCCTAACTTATTTCTTTTATGAAACATAGGTTAATCATCCAACATCATTATTCCTTTTATCAACTCATTCCATAAATTCATATTGATTTCATCTACATCTACTATCCTTTATATCACTTTTCTCTAATAATTTAGGTAAGAGATTAATATTCATTAAGGTAGGCATCATCCTGGGTACTTCATTAACATGAACCAAGTATTAACATTAAAATCAAATTACTATTCTATTGCATTGTTTCATAACCATTCATTGTTAATAATTCCAATCACTAATCTATCATTTCTCAATAATCTCTTTGAATTCTTTCATCAAGAGAGAATACATTATTGTTGTGATACATCATTATATATAATTATATTTAAGATTATTTCCTTTACACATGGACAACATAAGAGGATAGGATAAATAACATAAACAATTTCTTTTAATGCTAGTAACATGTCCAATATTCCACATTCTTTTCCCTTTCTTTTACCTAGAACTACCCATTCCCTTATGCATTGCTTTGAATTGAGATTGCATCAATACTACAAGACTCCTTTTAGGAGATTAAAAATTACATGAATACAAATACATAAGTACATCTCAACATATTAAAATATCCAATAAGAAATCTTCAACTGCAGATCTGGAAAGGAATATGTGCTAGGATCATCCAAAGAATCACGATCAATACCTCGATATAAATATTAACCACCCAACCACGTGGAACCAATAGGCCCACTCCCCCGAGCTAGGAGATAGAACCAAAGGCCCATACAAGAGGTAACAACTAGGAAATTTCTAAGGTGGTGATAAAATTTCCCCAAAGTCACAACACAAAAGAAAAGACAAGAAGACCACAAGGACTACAAGAGGCCTAATAAAATTTAGTAGAGACTCTAAGCTACAAGCTAGGTGAGTGTCATCGCATAGCCCTCACCCCTTGGGTTGTCCTGGTACTAGCCACTCTTGGCCCCAGCCCCCAAGTAGGCACATGCAGAACCGAATGCCTCTCGTACAGACAAGGTCATCCAGTCGTACCTACGCATAGGTACCTTCTCCCACTCCCATCCTTAGTCTTTACTAGCACTAAAGGCATGGGCGAGGCACAATTAATCTTGATTAGTGTGTAATTTCCCATTCCAATAATCTCCCATTCCCAATTCATTTATTTAGGTTATCACTTGATTAAATAACTCATAGTAGGTTATCCTGGTACTAGCCACTTAGGGCCCTGGCCCCTCACTATGAGCCACTCACCTAGTGTACTTAGGTTCCCTAACATACATATAAAAATCATAAGAGCATAATAGATCCATCATCAAGAATTCATATCAATTCCATAACAACATTTGATTGAGTTTAGGAAAACATATGTTGTCCCTAGTCCACTTGACAACCCTAAACCCAATATGGCATACAGAATGTTCCAAACATATAAGAAGACATCCAAGTGATATTATAAACATATTCAAAGTATACATAGATCCAATTAACCAAAATAAAATCAGAGAGATACCCATTTGAGATCTATGAATTTTACTTCCAGAAAATTAATTGAGTAAAACCTTAGATGCAATTTAAATTATTATAATAATAGATCTCCAAAAATGGGTTGCTAAAAACCCTAGGAAAACACATGCCAATTCTTACAAACAAAAACTCAAAACTTTAAAATAACCATAGAAATTAAAAGTACGGATATAATAAATAATTATAATATATAAATAAATCCATAATCTATCAGAGACATAAAGTAACTAACATATTCAATCCATACCTCATGTCCTACGAAGGTTGAATCGAAGAAGTAAGGAAACAAAAGAGAAGACAAATCCAAACTTGAGATGCATCCTTCAAACCCTATCCACTTTCAGAAATCTCCATGAAAGAAAGAAATAATTCCACAGCAAAGAATCCCTCTCTCAACTATTGAAATTCTCACAAAAATATCTCTCTCCCAAAAGCAAAGATAACCAAAAATTCTTAAAGACATATGCTTACAAAATCTCCCTCACATCTCCAAGTTTTCTCTCCAAAATAACCATGAAAATTAAGGCCATCCTCTCCTCAATGCTTCAGCCCCAAAATCCCCCCCTTCAAATGAGAAAGTAGTGCATATAAATAGATTTCCAAAGGTTGAGAGGAAAAGTAACCAACTCCCAACTAACTCTTAACTAAAGGGTATTATAAAATAACTTAATATCATACAACTATATTACTCAAATATACAATAAAAGATTATTTGTATTCATTCATACACATATGTAATATTATCCTAACATATATGCATATTACATCAATATCTATATATATAAGCTATCCTCATTATTAATAATTAACAATTGAGAATAATATACCTCGCATTATTTAATATTTAATTATTAATAATATTATACTTTACATTAATCCCAAAATATACACCATCAAAAATATATACAATAATTAACATATAATCACATATAAATTATATATATATAAATACATATATGTGTGCACCCATATATATATTTCCATGTATATATATATATATATATATATATATATATATATATATATATATATATATATATATATATATATATATTTATATTTATATTTATATAGATACATGCCAAATACCAAACACTATAATCTATAAGATTATGAAGTAATAGATCAGAATATTATTACCTATTTATAATTGCTATAGGATATAACACTGAGGTAGAATAAAATCACATGCCTCAAAATAAATCTAATCATCCAAAGAGGCCATACAAATCATCTATGAAACATATCGAGAAAACCATAAGATCAAACAAGGTCAACCAAAGTCAACAAGGAAAGTCAAGCCAAACTCCTGAAACACAACATAGAAAGATTAACTAAGAATCATACCAAGAAGGAGAAATAAATAAAATGAGTAAACAAATCATACAACCAAATGAATTCAAGTGGTCACAAGGCACTAACTACAACCATGTCCAACCGGGTGCGTTGGATCTGGGTTTTTGACCCAAAGGTTGACTGACAAAGAAGGAACCCTAATATTCCCAAATTGGAATAATGACAAAGGAAGACTCATGTAGGGGCCTTAGTACTATCTCCATAACAACAACCATCGAGGATTTGAGGGCATGCTCAGACCTGTGAAGCCAGGTGAAGTCGATGCCCGGTACCTGCAAGCCTGCATCACAAAGAAGAAATACATATGCATGGATATACATATAAAAGAAAACATTGCAGACAGATGACCAGGATCAATACATCGTGTGGACCTCAGCTATGTGAGTAACTACGACTTCATCCTGAATCATGAAAACACATCATGTATATATATATACTCAAAGCATGTAACATCATCATAATGAAGGTTAGAATCTCAAGCATTGTGTTAGTCTCTTATCAATACTAATAATAAATTAACATAATCAAATCATCAAGTGAGATACAAGATTCATCCAAGGTAACCTTAATAGAAGAAAATATAAATAACCACTTATATATATCTATCAAGTACATATCATATAACATCCTAACTATGTTCATAAAGGTCTTGTAGGTACTCAATACATATAGGGAGATAAATACATACAAAAATGATACCTTTAGATAGTATGTCTGATATTAGAATCATTGAGTACTAGCTTATGAAATTATTATAAACAACTATAGGAATAGATCAAACAAGTATCATGTACAACTTAAGCTGTAAGAAAACATCGAAGGATCTTAATTCTTTCAAAAACACAAAACTTATATTAGGGTTAGAGGGGTATTACATCCTCTCCCACTAAGATTCAAGTTACTCCTGGAAATCAGGAATGTGAACTATATATCACACATTATCTAATAGAATTATATTATTACTATTCTAGATCCTAATTTAATGACTGCACACATTCTTCTCCTATCAAGAGTTTTGGTAAATCCTATCTTATTACAACTTTAGTGTAGATTAACTCAATTCAATTAGTAATGACTTTCAAAAAGAATTACCTATGTGAGTCTATCACTTTATGCTGTAAGTTTGTTAACAAGATACTTGAAATTGCATCAAAATTATTGTTATCAAGTCGAAACTCTAAGGTATTCATGTTTACTCACTAATATCAATATATTAGGAAATTGCATGTTTTACCAACTAAGATTATCACTTCCTTTCACAATATCAAAGTTCCTATCTATGGTAACCAGTATAAAAAAAGAAAGAATTTATGATATATTTTCCCTTTTGAGACATAATCTAACCCTACATAATACAACTTGTGAGACCTTATTACAAATAGGGTCCAAAATTTGTGTCCCTTACAAGCTATGAATACCAAACATAGAGAGGTATGTAACATTTATATTTGTTATGATCATGAAGGGAATACATCAAATAATTTTTATTTACTTTTGTAATCATGAAAATAAAACAATCTAGATACTTGAAACTTACCATTTTCATTAACACATAGTTTTATAAGAAATATTCCTTTCCATCAAAGCTTTAAGTAGAATTCCAATGACATAGGACACACAAATTTTAGAATATACATATTCTAAGTCATCTTTCACAATAGTTGTAGTGCTTGATTTCCAAAAACACATTCACCCCCTAGAGGAGATCTAAACAATTTACAATTTATTGCACTATTATTCATTAAGTTGGGATCCCTTCTTAAAGCTTACTATTTATCTATGCACTTTTCCCTAATTTGCATGTTAGACAATTTCCATATGGCATTTTCTTAAGAGTTATTTCAAATTCTTTATTGCATAACGATCATAGATCCATTAAGAGAGAAAGAAGTATATGAGTCCTACTACTATCTTCATAACCACAACATCTAAATTAATAACATTAACTATTGTACATAACTTTAATTTCTACCCTTTACCTATTTGAAACATTACCCTCGTACACTTTAAAATTTTGAAATAACATCAGTTCTAAGTAGAAATTGAGTAAGGTACATTTCTATAACATTTATTTACCACAACAACTCCTTATTCATAGTTGATCAATCACTTAATATTGTTAATTTCTTACTACTATGGTGTTGATCACAATGTATACAAAACATGAATTTGTTTCCAAAATACCCATCTAGGATCCTAACTATTCACTAGGCATTTTGCAAGACATATATTTAATAAAAACAACTTCCATCATTAGTACAGATAATCCATCATCGCACATACTCTTCCCTAGAATTTCTTGATTATGTTATCTTAAATCCTTTTTGTGCAATTTAATAAGATATGCAGAAAGGGTATAACTTCTTACCAAGATAGGGATAAAAATTCCTCTTCCTAAATGAAAATGTGAATTATAGCCTATGATAAAATCTTGGGGACATAGGTCCTTCACCCAAGGGTTTCCTAATTTAGTATTTACAAATTTTCCTAATATATTATTGCCTTGTCTAAACAATTTTAGTCATGCAAAACTTATTTCTTAAGAGGGGAGAGAGAAAGAGAGAGAGAAATGCATATGACAGTAAATTATTTGTTCCTAATTTATTTATTTATTATTATTATTATTTTTCACTTCTTTCCTAGGTACATATTATTAGCCATGTAATCTAATTATTGCCCTATCATTCCTATCAAGTACTACCACAATCATTTCATTCTTTAAAGATCCAAAAGAAATCTATTTCTAAGATACCTTGAGTAGGATAAAATTCAACTAGGTATTTGTAAGAAGATAGAGTGCACAACATTATATTATAGGTATGATCAAGGGGTAATATTATCTACTACCATAACTAAGATTCAAAACATTTAGCATCCTTTAACTTTTGACCCTTCTAGAGATACCAGTACCTTTCAAGAAAACAAACACAAGTCTCAAGAATTCTTCACCATTCCATTAATATTATAGGAAACATCCACTTAACACATCATTGATCTCATTATGCAAAAACATAAATAATTGTTAAAATATAACTCAATCATAGAGGAATGGGTGTGCCCTTGTAAGACAATACAACATAAGAACACGAAAGGTAGCCTTCGTTTCCTAAGATTCAAGTTTTAGCATAACAACATAATCCAAAAAGAGATAAAGTTAAGATACTCAAGGTTATGCATACGTGAGCTATGAGACCCAGAGTTCCCAGTGTAGAAACCTAGGGCTCTGATACCAAATGTAACGCCCCGCCAGGAAACCCAAGAGGACAAGACATAAAACCTCTATAAAATGCAAGTAGTGAATTTTTATTTTATTTTATTTATTTATTTTAACTAGAATAATATTCATCATTACACTTCATATTTCTAAAAGAAGAAATAATTTTCTACTACTTGAATGTAAGATTTATACAACTTAAGTCCTCCCGGGTTCCCTAACGTCGCTACTAAAGCAACATCATATAAACTATTTACATGCATAAGATATTCACGGAATCATGAGCTTAAAAGATCTACATTCATTTTAATGCACTAAGTTAAATGTCCCTAACTTATTTCTTTTATTAAACATAGGTTAATCATCCAACATCATTATTCCTTTTATCAACTCATTCCATAAATTCATATTGATTTCATCTACATCTACTATCCTTTATATCACTTTTCTCTAATAATTTAGGTAAGAGATTAATATTCATTAAGGTAGGCATCATCCTCGGTACTTCATTAACATGAACCAAGTATTAACATTAAAATCAAATTACTATTCTATTGCATTGTTTCATAACCATTCATTGTTAATAATTCCAATCACTAATCTATCATTTCTCAATAATCTCTTTGAATTCTTTCATCAAGAGAGAATACATTATTGTTGTGATACATCATTATATATAATTATATTTAAGATTATTTCTTTTACACATGGACAACATAAGAGGATAGGATAAATAACATAAACACTTTCTTTTAATGCTAGTAACATGTCCAATATTTCACATTCTTTTCCCTTTCTTTTACCTAGAACTACCCATTCCCTTATGCATTGCTTTGAATTGAGATTGCATCAATACTACAAGACTCCTTTTAGGAGATTAAAAATTACATGAATACAAATACATAAGTACATCTCAACATATTAAAATATCTAATAAGAAATCTTCAACTGCAGATCTGGAAAGGAATATGTGCTAGGATCATCCAAAGAATCACGATCAATACCTCGATATAAATATTAACCACCCAACCACGTGGAACCAATAGGCCCACTCCCCCAAGCTAGGAGATAGAACCAAAGGCCCATACAAGAGGTAACAACTAGGAAATTCCTAAGGTGGTGATAAAATTTCTCCAAAGTCACAACACAAAAGAAAAGACAAGAAGACCACAAGGACTACCAGAGGCCTGATCAAATTTAGTAGAGACTCTAAGCTACAAGCTAGGTGAGTGTCATCGCATAGCCCTCACCCCTTGGGTTGTCCTGGTACTAGCCACTCTTGGCCCCGGCCCTCAAGTAGGCACATGCGGAACTGAATGCCTCTCGTACAGACAAGGTTATCCAGTCGTACCTACGCATAGGTACCTTCTCCCACTCCCATCCTTAGTCTTTACTAGCACTAAAATCATGGGCGAGGCACAATTAATCTTGCTTAGTGTGTAATTTCTCATTCCAATAATCTCCCATTCCCAATTTATTTATTTAGGTTATCACTTGATTAAATAACTCATAGTAGGTTATCCTGGTACTAGCCACTTAGGGCCCCGGCCCCTCACTATGAGCCACTCACCTAGTGTACTTAGGTTCCCTAACATACATATAAAAATTATAAGAGCATAATAGATCCATCATCAAGAATTCATATCAATTCCATAACAACATTTGGTTGAGTTTAGGAAAACATATGTTGTCCCTAGTCCACTTGACAACCCTAAACCCAATATGGCATACAGAATGTTCCAAACATATAAGAAGACATCCAAGTGATATTATAAACATATTCAAAGTATACATAGATCCAATTAACCAAAAAAACATTCTAATAGCCTCTGGTGACCATACGAAACCTTAAAACTTAATGATGTTCTTAAACTGAATTATTTCAAGCAAGGATTAAATGCAAAGAATAGTCATCATAGAACAGTCATCCATATCTTCCACAAAACACTTAATAAAGGAAATTACTTCAGTGGAGATTTAGCTAACACAATGATGGACTCTCAATTTTATTTTTAGGAAGATCCAACGGTGGGAAAGAAAGTTATGACTTCTGGTTTAGAACAGAAAATTCTGGTTAGGGTTCAGACCTGCCTTCACTAAAACGGTTGTAATTTTCACAAAACGTAATAAAAATTCTCCAAACCAATTGGAAATGAAAGATAAGACTTAGGAGAATCTTTTATATCAAATTTAGACTTTAATATAATCATATCAGCCTGTAGCATACGAATACATTTGACAGAAAATTCAGAATCAAGAATGGACAGGCATAGTCTGCCAAAATGTCAAAAATAAGGCATTAATTCGACCCTAAAAATAAAATCAGAGAGATACCCATTTGAGATCTATGAATTTTACTTCCAGAAAATTAATTTAGTAAAACCCTAGATGCAATTTAAATTATTATAATAATAAATCTCTAAAAATGGGTTGCTAAAAACCCTAGGAAAACACATGCCAATTCTTACAAACAAAAACTCAAAACTTTAAAATAACCATAGAAATTAAAATTACAAATATAATAAATAATTATAATATATAAATAGATCCATAATATATCAGAGACATAAAGTAACTAACATATTCAATCCATACCTCATGTCCTACGAAGGTTGAATCGAAGAAGGAAGGAAACAAAAGAGAAGACAAATCCAAACTTGAGATGCATCCTTCAAACCCTATCCACTTTCAGAAATATCCATGAAAGAAAGAAATAATTCTACAGAAAAGAATCCCTCTCTCAACTATTGAAATTCTCACAAAAATGTCTCTCTCCCAAGAGCAAAGATAACCAAAAATTCTTAAAGACATATGCTTACAAAATCTCCCTCACATCTCCAAGTTTTCTCTCCAAAATAACCATGAAAATTAAGGCCATCCTCTCCTCAATGCTTCAGCCCCAAAATGCCCCCCTTCAAATGAGAAAGTAGTGCATATAAATAGATTTCCAAAGGTTGAGAGGAAAAGTAACCAACTCCCAACTAACTCTTAACTAAAGGGTATTATAAAATAACTTAATATCATACAACTATATTACTCAAATATACAATAAAAGATTATTTGTATTCATTCATACACATATGTAATATTATCCTAACATATATGCATATTACATCAATATCTATATATATAAGCTATCCTCATTATTAATAATTAACAATTGAGAATAATATACCTCGCATTATTTAATATTTAATTATTAATAATATTATACTTTACATTAATCCCAAAATATACACCATCAACAATATCTACAATAATTAACATATAATCACATATAAATTATATATATATAAATACATATATGTGTGCACCCATATATATATTTCCATATATATATATATATATATATATATATATATATATATATATATATATATATATATATTTATATATATATATATATATTTATATTTATATAGATACATGCCAAATACCAAACACTATAATCTATAAGATTATGAAGTAATAGATCAGAATATTATTACCTATTTATAATTGCTATAGGATATAACACTGAGGTAGAATAAAATCACATGCCTCAAAATAAATCTAATCATCCAAAGAGGCCATACAAATCATCTATGAAACATATCAAGAAAACCATAAGATCAAACAAGGTCAACCAAAGTCAACAAGGAAAGTCAAGCCAAACTCCTAAAACACAACATAGAAAGATTAACTAAGAATCATACCAAGAAGGAGAAATAAATAAAATGAGTAAACAAATCATACAACCAAATGAATTCAAGTGGTCACAAGGCACTAACTACAACCATGCCCAACCAGGTGCGTTGGATCTGTGTTTTTGACCCAAAGGTTGACTGACAAAGAAGGAACCCTAATATTCCCAAATTGGAATAATGACAAAGGAAGACTCATGTAGGGGCCTTAGTACTATCTCCATAACAACAACCATCGAGGATTTGAGGGCATGCTCAGACCCCTTGAAGCCAGGTGAAGTCGATGCCCGGTACCTGCAAGCCTGCATCACAAAGAAGAAATACATATGCACGGATATACATATAAAAGAAAACATTGCAGACAGATGACCAGGATCAATACATCATGTGGACCTCAGCTATGTGAGTAACTACAACTTCATCCTGAATCATGAAAACATATCATGTATATATACACACTCAAAGCATGTAGCATCATCATATTGAAGGTTAGAATCTCAAGCATTGTGTTAGTCTCTTATCAATACTAATAATAAATTAACATAATCAAATCATCAAGTGAGATACAAGATTCATCCAAGGTAACGTTAATAGAAAAAAATATAAATAACCACTTATATATATCTATCAAGTACATATCATATAACATCCTAACTATGTTCATAAAGGTCTTGTAGGTACTCAATACATACAGGGAAATAAATACATACAAAAATGATACCTTTAGATAGTATGTCTGATATTAGAATCATTGAGTACTAGCTTATGAAATTATTATAAACAAATATAGGAATAGATCAAACAAGTATCATGTACAACTTAAGCTGTAAGAAAACATCGAAGGATCTTAATTCTTTCAAAAACACAAAACTTATATTAGGGTTAGAGGGGTATTACATGGAGCTCCTGAGATAGTGCCTGGCTACCAAACAACCACTTCCCAAGGTAAGTTTGTTGTTGTTGATTTTTTTAATCTCAAATTTCTATTTTATAGGCAAGGTTGACCCTAACCTAGTTTAGTCGACCTTGACCCTTAAAGGTCAACATGAACTAGGAAGGTTTACACCTATTATGGAGTGAGGTCGACCTCGACCCAAAAAGGTAGACCTTGACCCTGGAAGGTCAACCTTGACCTAACAGAGGTTGACCTTGACCTAGTCAAGTTGTATTTATAGTTTTGTGATTCTATAGTTCTAATATGATTTCTCTTTGTGCTTACAGGACCTGGTTCATCTCCGAGAGCACCCCTTTGGATGGCCACTACTGATCATCAGAGAGAAATTATCCAAGCTAAGAGGGGATGAGATACCATTATTGAGAGACATAGGACTATGCTAGGTAATAGTCCTACCATAGATGAGACTCCACCAAGCCATGTTATCAACTCTTATAGAGAGGTGGGATGAGGAGACATGTTCCTTTCATCTTCCCCTAGGAGAGATCATGATGACACTGGAGGATGTGTACAGGATCTTGTGACTTCTAGTTTGAGGTGAGCCTGTCAAAATGAGAGTATAGTAGGGTCCTGAGGATATCCACACAAATGCAGAGTATTGATTAGGATGGGTTCCATAGATACAAACTCAAGTAGACCAGATCACTCTATCAGCCATACTAGTAGGCCCGACACCCTTGGTCTGGAGGGTTATGTTGTGTATACTTTCCTTGGTTGTAGTTGTTATACATTGAATTTGCACCCTTAGTTCAAGCTCTCATAGTCTTGATAACTTAGTATAAAAAGGGAATCATCTCAAGGTTGTGGGACCTTTTGCTAACCGAGATGAGACCTCCAAATTCTAGGCTAGTTCCTCTTGGATAGTCACCTAGATTTTCTCTTAAATAGGAAAGTAAACTTTGAGGGTAAAGAGATAGAAGGAATGCATGAAAGCGAAATAACAGGAAGCAAATCTATCCTACTAGGTGATGCACCGAAATGAAATGAATACAATACACTAGCTAAACTAGCATGAAGGCTCTCAGATCTAATAGAACACACTCTCTCTAAATAGGCTTGCATAAGTATTTCACAGAGGGGCCAGGGAAAATGACATGGGCTGTGACCTACAAGCAAATGTTCTCTTCAGCAAAAGGGTACAGGAATGAGACAGAAAGATAGGGGCTGAACTATACCCAAAAACTTAATCCAATCAGATCAATACACAATAGTACACCTGTGACCTGAAAGAAAGAAGGGGTTTGGAACTCCAAGACTTCTCTAATAGAACTAGTTTATTACATTCAATAAGAGAAATATAGATAAGGAAAAGACTAGAGGGCAGAACAAACTACCACAGATAGCCTCTATTAAACTTGAGATTTCAATGAAAGATTACAAATTGTAAGAGCCAGAGGGCAGAACAAATGCCACAGGTAATTCCCAAGAAAGAGAAAAACTCTTTTACAGATTACAAACTCTGAGCACTACAGGCTCCAAAAAAAACAATATATACAAACTCAACTACACGCAAGTAGGAGTCAAAAGTTAACCAGGGTTACAGAAATATGCATGAAATAATCAACCCTAGCAGTCATCACCTCTGATCATAAATGCCTCTCTATAAAATCATAGCCGATCAGATACTTTGTTGTGTGCCCATGCCCTATACCGCAATCAACCTACAGACACAAAGGCCTAGATTCAACAACCTCCCTGCAAACCCATACTACCATGAATGCGCAAAAAATTGATCCTACGCAAAGACAAGAAATGACCCCCGATGGCCGCCCACACCCCTTCATCATCTCCTCATAACTATGCATGTCCTACAACATCAAATCCTCAGCTACCTGTAGTTGCAAAAATTTCTCAGAATAAAGCCAGCCAAACCAGGCTTTATCACCTTGAAAAAGCCATGGTCGCATGATCGCATGAGCCGAAAGGCCTTCATGCGATCATGCGACAATTTTTTGAAAACTGACGCTCTTCACCACAAAATGACACCTCGGGCCCAAAAAATCTACCACCTGCCGAGCTTTTGCCACGTGGTCCAACTAGAACTGACCACATGCCCTTGAAAAATTAGTGGTCGCATGATCGCATGTGGCTAGGAAGGCCGCATGAGATCATGCGACAACCCTTAGAAAACCCACCTCCGCTTTGACAAATGCTTAGGCTTACGATTGCACTGCAAAACTAACTCAACATTTACCTTAGGTTCCAATCTCATTTCAGTCGCGGAATCATTTAATACTTTAGCTGACCCCGATTAAGTCTGGCGAATGTGAGATATCCTTTAGCCGCTGAGTCGCTAGATATATCTTAACCTTGGGCCCATCTCGGGTTTACTTCCCCATATTCACCAAGTCATACTATCCTTTTCTTAACCTTAGGTTCCTTCAGTGACTATGCAAAAACCATCAACCATGCAAAGCTTTACCAACCTGGAGCATAGAACTGCCACATGGCACTCCCCCACTTGGTCTGACTACCACATAAGCATCGCTCAGGACCCACCAGATAACATACTTGCCAAACCCCACCACGTGGCCCAACAGGAGTTGACCACATGGCCCTGAAAGGTCAGCAGTCGCATGATCGCATGCGGCTAGGAAGGCCGCATGAGATCATGACACAAGCTTTAGAAAATAGTTGCTTTCCACAAATGCTCAGGCCCACAAGATCTACCACGTGGCACACCCTCATTCATTCCGGCCACTACCTAGCAAACACCTCGGCACCCCTGGCACAGGACCCACCATGACTACAAGATTCCCATCTAACAGTTATCACATGATCGCATGGGATTGAAAGATCCCATGAGATCATACGACCACCGTCAGATCTCCTCACTCTTGTGCCAATGCTTAGAAACCTCGGGCCCCACCTCCAATTGCGCAATCGCAAACCACCGCTATAGAAATCACTAACGGTTTGTCGCATGGTTGCATGGGCTCGAGAGAGCCCATATGATCATACAACAAACCACATGATGCTAACCATTGAACCGCTGGCGGTACCATCCCCTAAACTGCTGCCGACCGCCACCCGACTGAAAGAATCGGACCCATCAAAACTGCTAACGGCTCATCACATGGTCGCATGGGCTCGAAAGAGCCCATCCGATTATGTGACAAACTGCATGGTGTTAGTCACTGACCATTGGACGAACCTTGCAGACCGCCTATCACATGGTCGCATGCGGTCAAGGGGCCGCATGTGATCATGTGACCAACCGCATGATGCTTCCCCCGTAACCACAGGCGATTAGCTGATGACCATTGGATGCTTATCTTGACTATTGATCCCCTACCAACCGCATCAATGTTTGTTGCGTGATCCCATGGGATCAGAAGATCCCATGCGATCATGCAACAACTGTTGGATCTTATGCACTGGTACAAACTTATGCACTGGGACCCACCGCATTAGAGTTGCACGCTTAGGGAAAATGCAGATGCCAGAGAAGTGTAAACTGTGGAAGGGGTCGAAAACATAGAATGTTTTTAGTCTGAGGTCAAAAACACACTAAATTTTCAGAGCTGAGAGGTCAAAAACACACTAAATTTTTGACATTTTGAGCATTTCCTTTGGAAAATAGGACTGTGGCTGAAAAAAAAAGACAGGGAAACCTTGGGCAACATTTGGCGACCTCTGCGGGATGTCAGCCTACTAGACATAGACCAGTTGCCTTGACATAATCTATTGGGCATGGGGTCACTTCTTTTGAGCTCAAAAACTTTCAGAGACAAAAACTAAACCGGGAAGACAAACCTGTGCACACGCACTTCTTGGAAAATAGGGAAAAACTAAACTAGGAAGCTGGAAGAAAGCAGGGAAAATATTTACAAGGATTTACAAGAAGGACTTATAGAGAAGGATTAACTTCAAAGCAAGGCTTCAAGTGGAAACCATTCACTGAGATTGGTAGGGCATCTCCTTCAAAGGTTGAAAGCTGAAAAGCGTTGGATCCTCTGCACTTTGTTATAACAAATGGCCCACCCCAAAAGGAATCAAACTTTGTGTGCTTGCTAGGTTTTGACCTGAACTCATCCCATTTGAGAACTACATCTCCAACCTTGAAGTTTCTAGCCCTGGCTCTTTTATCAAAGCTTTCTTTTGTTTGATTCTGATGGAATGCCATCTCCTGCATTGATTTATCTTTGATCTCTTCGAGCTCCATCAACTGGGCATATCTGGTTTGCATAGGATCACTTTCCTCAAACAGGGCATACTGAGTGGCCAAGTCTAAGGCTGGTAATTCAGTTGAAATAGATAACCTAGCCTCTCTACCATACACCAACATGTATGGGGAATTACCAATGATTTTCTTTGGAGTAATTCTATCTAACCACAAGGTAGATTTCAATTTAGTATGCCAGTCCCTCTGACTATCTTGCAGGGTCTTTTTGATTATTCTAATCAGATTCTTATTTGTTGATTTTGCCAAACCATTCCCTTGAGGATAGTAATTGGAACTTGTATTCAGACAAATGCCCTTCTTGACTGCCCACTCTAAGACTTTGAGGCCTATAAATGCTAATGCATTATCTGAAACTATAGAATCTAGAATGCCAAATCTATGGATGATGTCATCATAAAAATTTAAAACAACACTCTCATTAGCTTCTTTTAAAGCAACTGCCTCTGTCCACCTAGTGAAATAATCGGTTGCAGTGATTATCCACTTGTGTCCTGCACTAGATGGAGGGTTAATCATGCTAATGAAATCTATACCCCACTTCATGAAGGGCAGCTCTATTTTGACTGGCTGTAAGGGTAGAGTTGCAAACCTTTCTTTCCCTACAAAAATAGCACATTTGACGCATCTTCTAACATAATCATGACTATCTTTGAAGAGAGATGGCCGATAGTATCCAACCCTCATGATCTTAAAATTTGTAGTCCTAGGAGAGAAGTGGCCACCATAAGTTCCATCATGAAACTCAAATAAGACATATACAACCCTATCTAAATCTATGCATCTTAGAAGGACACCATTGTGATCCTTTCTGAAAATAATTTCATCTATCAGCACAAAAGGAATAGACTGTAACCTGTAATACCTCCTTTTTGCTGCATCTAGGTCTGTAGGACATTGTCCTATCTTCAAATAATTGATCATATTAGGCAACCAGCTAGCTGCCTTGGCTTTCTCTCCTGTAGAATTCACCACCAGAGATGCATCTGTGTATTCCAATTTCTTTGAACTTCCCTCTTCTGCTAGATGCATGCAAAAACCTCTTCCTCTAACCAGCTTGGTAATCTGAACATCTATGTCATATTCCACCACCTTAGTGATCCTACCAGCTCTTTTTCATTTAGGTCTTTAGAAAGCAAAAATTCCTTGACACTTGGATGAGTAACCATCAAATGCACCTTGTTATGGGTCAACAAATGTCTGAATTTTTTGAGGCTCTTTACCATAGCAAGAACATGCTTTTCTACAAAAGAGTATCTTTATTCATACTCTTCTAAACCTTTGCTAAAGAAAGCAATAGGCTGCTCCAATCCTTCAGCGTTTTCTTGAGTCAACATTGCAAATATAGCATCATGACCCCCATAAGCATAAAGGTTAAAATCCTTACTGAAATTTGGGTTTAGGAGAGTAGGAGCCTCTGTCAAGGCCTCTTTAATGGTTTGGAAGTTAACTTTTCCTTCTTTGGTCCAACTAAAGGCTGAACTCTTCTTCAACATGGCTATTAAAGGCTTGAGTAACTCTGCAATGTTAGGCAAGAATCTCCTAACAAAGTTGATCTTTCCTATGAAAGATTGGAGAATTTTCTTGTGATGTGGTAATGGTAGTTCTAAGATGGCTGCAATTCTCTCAGGGTCCACTATAATTCCTTTCTTGGATACTACATATCCCAATAGCTTTCCTTCATGAACTGCAAACACACACTTCTTGGGATTAAGGGATATCCCAAATTCTCTACATCTTTCAAAAATCTACCTCAAATGTCTGATGTGGTCTACTACATGCTTTGAGTAGATAGTTATGTCATCTAGGTAGACCAGCACAAACTTGTACATGAGGCCCTTAAAGGCCATATCCATTGCCTTTTGAAATGTAGCACCTACATTCGACAAACCAAAGGGCATCTTCTGATATGCCATGGTTCCCCACTTGGTTGTAAACATAGTCTTATATTGATCCTCTTATTTCACTAAGATTTTATTGTTTCCTGAATAGCCATCCAATAATGAGAATCTCTCAAATCCAGAGACACATTGCAGAATTTGTTCCATAGAGGGTAGTGGATGGCGGTCTTTTAATGAGGCTCTGTTCAAATCTCTGAAATCAACACATAACCTCAGTTCTCCATTCTTTTTCCTAACAGGAACAAGGTTGGAAACCCAACTAGTATGTTTGATGGGATAGATGATGCCACTTTCTATTAGTTTAAGTACTTCCTTATGCATAAGTGGTTCAAGCTTGGGATTAACAGGCCTTTTCTTTTGCTTTACTAGTTTAGCATTAGGCTCTAATTCAATAGTGTGCTGAGTGAGGGTAGGATCAAAAACCTTGAGGTCTTCATATCCCCATGCAAAAACATCACTGAATTCCCTAAATAATTTAGTGTAAGCTTTCTTTTCTGAATTAGTGTTTTCTTTTTCAAATTGTAGGTTTTTACCTGGTTCCAACTCTAATTCAGCACAGTGTTCCTGTTGGACTACCAAGCCAGCTTTATTTTTCTTGACTTCATCATCCTTGTTGAAGATAGTCTCTAAGGTAACAAGACCTTTAGGCATCTTATTAGATTTAAGTTGTATCACTTGGTCACCATAGCTCTGTGATAACCTCTTTTGATTGTGCCTTGAAAAGACATCTTCTTCAAACAAGAACAGCAAAATTTGTTCATCATTGTCAAACACTTGCTAATTGATATTGTTATCTAAAATTGAAGGTCTGAAAATAATCTTGATGTGTTGTTGATCTGTCTCTTTTGAAATGCTATTGGGGATGTCAAACTGAGATCCAATAGCAGCTAACCTATCAGCATTTTGATTTAATTTTCTAGGGATAGCAACAATATTAAAAGCATGGAAATCTTCAATTGTATCCCAAACTCTATGTTTGTATGCTTTCATGACATCATTTTTGGTTGCACTCATCCCTCTTACTTGCCTGACAACAAGTTCACTATCACCATATACCTTTAATGCTTTAAGCCCTCTTTTTCTGGCCCATTCTAGTCCATTGACCAAACTTTCATACTCTGTAGTGTTGCTGGTGTAGGAAAAACTGAATCTAAAGGTAGTGTAATACCTTTCTCCTTTTGGGGATACCAACATAGAACCACCACCAGAACCGTGTCTACTTCTAGCTCCATCAAAAAAAAGCTCCCAAACCTGACTATCCCGATCATCTGAATCAGTGTATTCTTTGAGAAGGCTTGGTTCTATGGCTCCACTTTCTTGAATCAGGTAACTCCCCAAACCAAAATCCCAAACAAGACTCTCTTGGATCTCTGAGGCTCTTTCATCTAGGAGAATGTCGGGGATGCTTTCTATTTTGGTGCTTGCTTCACTAATGGTTGGGAAATCATTGTCATCAAATATAGGACAATTAGTATTGATGGAATTGGACACATATGGCTCTATATGATGTATTGCTGAGGCTTCTGATTTAATGGTGACTTTGGTGCCATACCTTGTATGAAAGATCATGTGAGACCAGTCAGAAGAAAGATAACCTCCTATCTTGGCTATGAACTCTCTTGAGAGACATATGGAAAACAATGCAGGGAGATCTATGATATATATGTCAAGGATAATGGAAAAATTAGAGCTAGCATGGAGAATTAAACTGGTGTCCTTGGCCACACCTATAGTACAGACTGAGGATCCATCAAGTTGTGTAACCTTCATTTGGAAGGGTTCATATTTAAGTCCTAATTGATCAGCTACTTTCTTGGGCATTACAGTGCTAGTAGCTCCACTATCTACCATACAATTATGCACTAAAGATTTCCCAATAATTAAAGATACGTAAAAGGGTGGTGGCTTTAAATTCCTACCTTGCATGGTACTGGCATTGGAGTTGCTAGTTGGAGTCTCCTTTTCTTGATCAGTGTTGACCAGCACTATTTTTGCAGTTTCTTTTGTAGGTTGAAGATTTGGTGTCTCTCTCATGGCCTTCTCCAAAATTTCAGGTTGCCCTAGAATAGACAAAGAGTCCCACATAGACATGGTGACATTCACCTTCTTCATGTTGTCTTCAATGTTATAAGGTTCCACAGTGTGTACTCTTTGTTGTGCTTTTATTATGATGGGTTCAGCTTCTTTTGGAACTTGGCCTTCTTTGCTTGAGGCGATAGGGGCCTCCTTGGATGTGATAGGGGTAGCTTGCTATAGTGGCTCTACAGATATAGTGGCCTTAACACCTGAATCTGTTCTCTCCATGTCTTGGGCTCTTCTCTTTGCTCTTGTGTAGGCAACAAAAGCAGCTTCATCATTGACTCTGTTGAAATCTGGTTGCTCCCAATTGAAAAGAGTAGTCTCATTCTCTTGTGTTTCTTGTTGAGGAGCTGTCCCACTAGAAGGAGCTTCTATTTGAGCCTGTGAAGCATTTTGAACCATTAGTGCTTGGTTCATCCATCCATTAGAACACGTAGCTTAATTGTGGGGTTGATTGCAAGGGAAACACCATATCCCTGACTAGATTTGTAGAATTAAGAGGTGCAGGGTTATACAGTTGGAATGGTCTTTGGTTAAAGTTTTGTCTTTTCCCTTGATAGCCTCCCTGATATGGTGGCCTATTTTGTTGATAAGGCTGTCCTTGATTTTGGTATTGCTGATTAGGACTTTGGCCTTGTGATTGGAAGGGTGGCTTAATGCCTTGGTTTTGTTTCTTCAAGTTTGTGACCTCTTTGGTTAGAGTCTACAGCAAGTTTGTCATTTCTTGCATACTAGTTTGTTGACTACTCTTCACCTCTTGCAACTCTTGGGAGAAATTTGTTGCAGCATGTTCTTGACCACTGGTACTAGCTTGAGGTCCTGATATTGTGGGGATAGGGGTAAATGGAGGTACTTGTGTAGGTGCAATGGGATGAAGACTAGGGAAGATAGGCATAGGAGGTCTTCTCTATATCATGCCTACTTGGATCAAACAATTTTCAGCCCTGATAGTAGTGTCAAAAGCTTAGGGTAAAGTGGTACCACCCATAGACTGGATCATGACAAAAATTTGGCTATTTAGACTTTGCGAGTAGTACAGGAAGGCATGGTCAGCTGATGGCCTTACAGAGACTGAGATTCTATTCCATGTTTTAAGGAACCTACTATTATAATCTATCATTTGCTCTTGGGGGTCTCTCTTTATAGTTGTTAATTGTTCAACCAAAGACAAATTATCTGATTTATCCTCAAAGTGCTTGCTTAATGAATCCCCTAATTCATCCCATGAAATAATAGAACCAACAGCTAAAGTTCTAAACCATTCTAGAGCCTTACCTTTCAAAGATGCTACTAACAATTTGGTGGCCACATCCTCTTGAGTAATGTTGTGTATGCTGCAAATGGTGGTCACATATCTTATGTGCTCAAAGGCTGTTGTCTGTCCCTCCCCAGTGAAATCAGGTATACTCTTTAATTCCACCAAGGGCACATCATGATGCACTACAAAATTTAAGGGGCTCCCCTGATTGAAAGGTGCAAAGGCAAAATTTCTAGCCATTGTAGGAGGTGTAACCTGAAGATTAACAACTGTATGAGCTGTATTTGCTAGACCTAGATTTCCTTCCTCTTCTAGATCTCTGGTCAAAGATCTACCTCTTCTTCTGAAATGAAAAAGGAGAGGTCTCCTCCCTGAAGTATCAGGAGGTGTAGATTGGACTCTTCTTGCAGGAGATTCTCTCTGAGTTGACCTACCTTTTTAGCTTCTTTTCAAGGGAAACTCTGAAAATTCAGTAGGCTTTGAACTTCTAGTCTCAATCTTTCTCATAAACCTTAAACAAGGTTGGCCTGAATCTTTGAAACCAGTGGAGTCACCAGATATGCTTGGTAGAACAACCTCTAAAGGTCTGTATTATGCAATCTACATATCAGAGATAACACAATCTTCAACAAATGAACTTCTTTGTTGTCCCACCGGGCGTGCCAAAAATGTTATACACTAAATTTGCACCCTTAGTTCAAGCTCTCGTAGTCTTGATAACTCAGTATAACAAGGGAATCATCTCAAGGTTGTGGTACCTTTTGCTAACCGAGATGAGACCTCCAGATTCTAGGCTGGTTCCTCTTGGATAGTCACCCAGATTTGCTCTTAAACAGGAAAGTAAACTTTGAGGGGAAAGGGATAGAAGGAATGCATGAAAGGGAAATGATAGGAAGCAAATCTATCCTACTAGGTGATGCACCGAAATGACATGAATACAATACACTGGCTAAACTAGCATGAAGGCTCTCAGATCTAATAGAACACACTCTCTCTAAACAAGCTTGCATAAGTATTTCACAGAGGGGCTAGGGAAAATGACATGGGCTATGACCTGCAAGAAAACATTCTCTTCAGCAAAAGGGTACAGGAATGAGACAGAAAGACAGGGGCTGAACTATACCCACAAACTCAATCCAATCAGATCAATACACAATAGTACACCTGTGAGCTTAAAGAAAGAAGGGGTCTGGAACTCCAAGACTTCTCTAATAGAACTAGTCTATTACATTCAATAAGAGAAATATAGATAAGGAAAAGAAAAGAGGGTAGAAAAAACTACCACAGATAGCCTCTATTAAACTTGAGATTTCAATGAAATATTACAAATTGTAAGAGCTAGAGGGTAGAACAAATGCCATAGGTAACTCCCAAGAAAGAGAAAAACTCTTTTACAAATTGCAAACTCTGAGCACTACAAGCTCCAAAAAAAATAATATATACAAACTCAACTGCATGCAGGCAGGAGTCAAAAGTTAACCAGGGTTACAAAAATATGCATGAAATAATCAACCCTAGCAGTTATCACCTCTGATCATAAATGTCTCTCTGTAAAATCATAGTCGATCAGATACTCTATTGCGTGCCCATGCCCTGTACTGCAATCAACCTATAGACACAAAGGCCTAAATTCAACAACCTCCCTACAAACCCATACTGCCATGAATGCACAAAAAATTGATCCTGCGTAGAGATAAGAAACCACCCCCGACGGCTGCCCACACCCCTTCATCATCTCCTCATAACTGTGCGTGTCCTGTAACATCAAATCCTCAGCTACCTGTAGTTGCAAAAAGTCCTCAGAAGAAATCCCTCCAAAACAGGCTACATCACCTTGAAAAATCCATGGTCGCATGATCACATGAGCTAAAAGGCCTTCATGCGATCATGCGACAATTTTTTGAAAACTGACGCTCTTCACCACAAAATGACACCTCGGGCCTGAAAAATCTGCCACCTGCCGAGCTTTTTCCACGTGGTCCAACCAGAACTGACCACATGCCCTTGAAAAATTAGTGGTCGCATGATTGCATGTGGCTAGGAAGGCCGCATGAGACCATGTGACAACCCTTAGAAAACTCACCTCCGCTTTGACAAATGCTCGAGCTTATGATCGCACTGCAAAACTAACTCAACATTTACCTCAGGTTCCAATCTCTTTTCAGTTGTAGAATCATTTAATACTTTAGCTGACCCCAGTTAAGTCTGGTGAATGTGAGATATCCTTTAGTCACTGAGTTGCTAGATATATCTTAACCCTGGGCCCATCTCGGGTTTACTTCTTAAACTCAGGTTCCTTCAGCGACTACGTGAAAACCATCAATCGTGCAAATGCGCAAAGCTTTACCAACCTGGAGCCTAGAAATGCCATGTGGTAGTCCCCCACTTGGTCTGACCACCACATAAGCATCACTCGAGACCCACCAGATAACATACTTGCCAAACCCCACCACGTGGCCCAACAGGAGCTAACCACATGGCCCTGAAAGGTCAGCGGTCACATGATTGCATGCGGCCAGGAAGGCTGCATGAGATCATGTGATAAGCTTTAGAAAACAACTACTTTCCACAAATGCTCGGGCCCACAAGATCTACCACATGGCACACCCTCATTCATTCCAGCCGCTACCTAGCAAACACCTCGGCACCCCTGGCACAAGACCCACTATGACCACAAGATTCCCATCTAATGGTTGTCTCATGATCACATGGGATTGGAAGATCCCATGAGATCATATGACCACCATTGGATCTCCTCACTCTTATACCAATGCTTAGAAACCTCGGGCCCCACCTCCAACTATGAAATTGTGAACCACTGCTATAGAAACTGCTAACAATTTTTCACATGGTTGCATGGGCTCGGGAGAGCCCATGCGATGATGTGACAAACCGCATGATGCTATCCATCAAACCGCTGGTGGTACCATCCCCCGAACCACCACCGACTGCCACCCTGCTGAAAGAACCAGACCCATCAAAATCACTAATGGCTTGTCACATGGTTGCATGGTCTCAGAAGAGCCCATGTGATTATGTGACAAACCGCATGGCGTTAGTCACCGACCATTGGATGAACCCTGCAGACAGCCTGTCGCATGGTCGCATGCAGTCAAGGGGCTGCATGCGATCATGCAACCAACTGCATGATGCTTCCCCTGTAACCATAGGTGGTTAGCTGATGAACGTTGGATGCTTATCTTGACTGCCGATCCCCTACCGACGGCATCAATAGTTGTCACGTGATCCCATGGGATTAGAAGATCCCATGTGATCATGCGACAGCTATTGGATCTTTTGCACTAGTACAACCTTATGCACTGGGACCCGCTGCATCGGAGTTGCATGCTTAGGGAAAATGCAGATGCCAAAGAAGTGTAAATTGTGAAAGGGGTCAAAAACATAGAAGGTTTTCGGTCTGAGGTCAAAAACACACTAAATTTTCAAAGCTGAGAGGTCAAAAACACACTAAATTTTTTATATTTTGAGCATTTCCTTTGGAAAATAGGACTGTGGCTGAAAAAGAAAGACAGGGAAACCTTGGGCAATAGTAGTACCCAACACAAAGGGTATAGTCTTTTCAGCACATTTTACCCATCTTGTACATAGGATGGAGATTGATAGGACTATCTTCACATGGGGATGCAACATGCTAGCCCATCTATACCACGAGCTATGTCAGTTGGTGAGATATCAGTGAGAGAGTCTCATGGTATGCACACTTTTATAGATTTTTTTGTTTGTGAACTTCACATGTACACAACCACAGGGTGTTCCTATGATGGTATATGTTAGCACACCGAGAGCCTTTTCTTATCCATTGAGAGATTTTTGGCAGCATAGAGATATCTTCTACAGGAGGGTATGTCTAGACTGTGTTCCAGGCATAGATTTGATATAGAGACCATATTGTCGCATGACAGAGTGGCCAGATACATGACATCAGATGAGGCACTCACAATAGCACAAGCAACTAAAGGGTCATCAAGTCACATAGTGATACCATACTGCAATGACTAAGTGATGATATAGTTCAGTGTGATACAGGGGGTCCCTAGAGCAATACCTCGGTACACACATTTGACAAGATACTATCAAAGACCCGGCGCTATACACCGACCATCAATAGTAGAAATTTTAGATAGTGATACATATGAGATAGAGGATATAGAGGTAGCATCTGGTGTTACCTATTCAGGCATCAGTAAAGACTACATCATATACTGGAGTCTGAAGGGAACCCACCCCATCTTCCCTGGTGACTATCTCATAGGTGATCCAGGCCTTTCAGAGAGGACACACCAAGATAACACCATACTAGAGGAGGAAGAGGATTAAAAAGATGAGGAGGATCCCATCTCCATGGTAGACCCCATGGAGGAGGATAGAGTAGATGAGATGTCCCCAACTGATAGTACCAGTGCAGATGTGCATGTTGTTTACACATCACCACTAAGATCATGATGACCTACATGTGCCCATATAGAGACACCATCTTGAAGACCTAGACATAGAAAGCATGGAGAGAGTAGTCAATCCATGCCCCCATCATCCAGACCCTTGAGTAATGCCCAGGAGGGAGATCCAGGTATAAAACATGCATTTGATATAAATATTTAATTTAATTTGTGAAGAAAAAGTACTAAAAGATAAATATGTTTCAATTTTGTAGCTAGCATAGCAGAGTGGAGGAGCTTTGTATCCGAGGTCCTAAAGGATACATGTCTATCCTACTGACTACCATCTAGCAAGAAATATTTTCCCATTGGTCACAGAGATCCCGGTAGGCATGCCCATATCTTTGTGCATTTCCAACAAGAGCTGAGGTTGTGTAGAGAGAGAGAAGAGAGGCTGACAGTTGACCTATGGAGATCACAAGAGTGCATATATGAGCTGAGCATATCGAGGAGCCACTCGTGGACTACCAGACATAGATCTACATAGTCTCATCATAGATCAGAGAGATTTGGGAGCCATTGACCATTAGAGCATAGAGATAAATAGAGTGATAGATAAGGCTTTGTTCCACATATGTATCAAACTCAACAAGAAAAAAAATCTCTTTGCTAGTTAGGTTTGCGATTGATTACTATATTTTTATCAATGACATAAAACTTAACAGAAAGAAAGAACATGTATAAATGCATTCAAATGTATTTTTCTAAAATCACATAACCTATAAAATAAACATAACTATTTTATAAGGAATACATAAATACACAAGGAAAGAAAGATGAATTAGGGATAATAACATTTGAGATGCATAATATTGATAGGTTCCTTAAAAGGCACACTATCCATATCAACAATTTCATAAGCAATTGAACCAAAGTCCTCAATTACAAAAAAAGGTACAAGACAATTAGGGCTAAACTTTCCTTTTTCACCAGGTAAAGCATTCACATTTCTTTGATTCTCATATAATACTAAATCACCCACTGAATCATTCAATTACCTTATGATTATACTGCTTCTAAAGTGATTTATGATAAGCCTTTATATGTTCCAAAGCATTTATTCGTTGTTCATCCAACATTTCTAATTCTTGTAATCGTTGTTCTCAAAATGTATCTTTGTCGATTATCCCATGAAATGAAACATGTAAAGAAGGTATTTCCAATTCCAAAGGCATAATAGCATCAGTACCGTAGACAAGATTATAAGGAGAAGTACCTGTGGCAGTATGAACACTAGTCTTATAAGCCCATAAAGCATAGCTTAGTTGGGTATGCCAATCTTTCACATGCTTATTAACTATTTTCCTTAGAATTTGTTCAATGACTTTATTTGATGCTTCATCTTGACCATTAGATTGAGGATAATAATGAGTCAAAAATCTATGTTGAATTCGATATTTCTCCAAGAATTTTGTGACTTGTTTATTCTTAAAAGAGGTACCATTATTTGAAACTGTCATCAAAGGAATACCAAATCATGTTATAATATTTTTAAGGATGAAATCACAAATAACATCTGTGGTAGTTGAATGGAGAGGGACATCTTCCACCCACTTTGTAAAGTAATCTATAGCTGTCAAGATGTACGAATGTCCTTGAGAAGAAGCTGGTGAGATTTTTCCAATAAGATCAAAACCCCAAATACTAAAAGGCCATGGAGCAACTTGATTACGAAGCTCATGAGCAGGAGCATGAATCAAATTACTATGTTGCTGACATTGAGGACATTTCTTAACAAACATGAAAGAATCTTGTTCCATTGTTTGCCAATAATATCCCATTCTAAGAAGTTTGTTGACTAAAGATTTTCCCCCAAAATGTCCCCCACAAGAACTAGAATGAGCTTCTACCAAAGCTACTGGAATTTTGGTTCTACCAAGACATCTTAATAGTAAACCCTCATAAGAGTGTTTGTAAAGCATATCTCCTAAAATGATATAATGCATTGCAAACTTCCTAATATGATTATGCATGTTCCTTCACTAGTACATTTGAGACCTTTTTCTAACGGCCAAGCATCTAAATTTGGACAGTAAACTATCAATTAAGTGACACCACCTAGTGTCACAGTTTTGTAGTCAAAAAAATCAATGGTTCTATCAAGCGTCGTAATTATGACAACCTTGGCCATTACTAAAAGAGGGTGCCAACACAGCGAGAATGTCATCAGCCATATTCATGACCATTGTAATTGGGATGCCTACCCGTCGCAAAAAATAATAAATGACGGCAACCCATCGGAGACGGTGACCTGTCAAAAGATTCCAATGGGTTGCCGTCATTCGTAACATGTTCGCCGATGGAAATGATTTTAATGCAATTGATTTCTGTCGAAAGTTTAAAATGCATATCCATCATTTGTGGTTTGTAATGATGACTATGTTGTACATGTGATGAACATACATCAAATAGTTACGATGGTTATTCATCATTTATGGTTGTTTTCTAACAGTGATGCGTTTAATGTGACTGATGGATGTCAGATGTTTGTGATGAGAAACCATTGTTGTTTTAAAGCCTTCCTATTTATGATGCAATGATTTTTTTAAAAAAATATATATATTTGTCAATCGAGTTGGTATCGATTCAAAACGGTGTTCTTGCAGATCTGGTTCCTGCTCGTGATTTGGTTATGGTTCATTCAGAGATAACTTTGCAGTAGATTTGGTAGCAGCTCATGGATTATTGTGTCGAGTCTAGAGACTTGGATTTGGAATGGATCCTACCGAATCAAGACTTGTGACAATGACTGCTCCAACACAATTTAGAGATAACTTTGTAGTAGATTCGGTAGTGGCTCGTGGATTATTGAGTCGAGTCTAGAGACTTGGATTTGGAATGGATCCTACCAAATCAAGACTTGTGATAGTGACTGCTCTAGCACAAGAAGCTAGTGCGGTGATCAAAGATGCATTCTTCCTGATGTGTTCATGGGATATATGTGGACATGATTGCATTCAGATCTGATTTGAGTGACTTCTTGACTTCTTTGGTTTGAATTTGATGTGTGGGTTCATAGTGCAGTCGATATATATTTGTCATACATGGATTAAGATCTTAAATTATTGAGCTTCTCTTTGTTTCAAGAATAGTTTAACATTCTCTACTTAACAGGGCCAACCACGTGAAGGTGGAAGCTCATCTGACCCCTCCTAAGAGCCTCTTATGACCCTTTATGAAATTTTAAGATCTCTAAGATGTATTCTTAGGGATCGTAAATGGTCGTAAAGGGTCATAAGGGGTCCTGGGACACAACAGATGAGAAAAATAAATGTAGGCATCATGGTCACAATTTTTTGGAAACACAACATAATTGAGTGGTATACCCAGATGATGCAACACAACTACTCCAATTCCATGTCTACACTGCGTAAACAAAACCCAAAGATGAAGAATAAATTTAGAGAGTGCAGAAGGAGAGTGATAATGACCAAAATAATATAGGGACTTGTATTACTTTGGTCATTCTCACTCTCCTCCTGTGCTCTCTAAATTTATTTTTTATCTATAGATTTTATTTATCGCAATGTAAACTTGGAACCAGAGGAGTGATATATAGTTGTGTTGCATCATCTGGGTATACCATTCAATTATGGTGTGTCTCCAAAATATTGTGATTATGATGCCTACATCTATGTTTATTAGCTATTGTGATATCTACAATTATGTTTCTCATTTGACGTGTTTATGTGCATGTTCTTTATGTGTATCTACTAGAAATTCTAAAAAAAAATTAGTATCTAAAATAGCCCTCTGTTAACCACATTTATGCATATGGTCCCAACAAAGTAGTGCACAAACTACACAAAGAAGGCATTGCAGAAATATGATTTCTACTTTCGCCATTGAAGCAATCTTGGTGGCACTAGCTACCTCTCGAGCCTTGCACAAGTTGCACTCATTTCCTACATTAGGTATAGATGTAGATGGGGTAGATGTAAATGTGGTTTGATCAACCCACCGAAAGTATTGACATCTAGTATTTCCCTGACAATACCAAATGTACATCAGTTCTTCATAAAATGATTAGTTGTCACATTATTTTAAAACATAAAATAGAATTACATATCGAGACCTTTTTCCTATTTGGGCCAACCCAAAATTGACGCCCAGGATTACTTGTTGTGCATGACGTCTTCAACATGCATGGGCCAACACCACATTGACACATATGCACATTGACCTAAGTCATCGATGCTATTTCAACAAATATTGTATTATCACAAATATTGCATTGTCATTATCTTGTTCATTCATTCTAATTGTAATTACAATTAAAAGAAACATACTAATGTAGACTTGCATATTTTTTGGCTAAGTTGAAGTCTTTGGTTTAAATCACTAGACATTCAAAACAAAATGACAAACCAAAGACAACCATGCAATTGTAAAGAAAGGTAATTTGCTTAATCATGTCACTAATTTTTGCATGTCTAAATACTGGTGTCTTTCAAGTGATTTGATTCTTTTCATGCCCACTACAAATGAGAACAGTCTTAACTAGTGAGGTTGTTTAAGCATATAGAGATTAAATACACTCTTTTAGAATGAAATTTCTCTTAACAAAAGATCAAAGATATATAAGTAAGACATATAAAACAAGCTGAATAAGAGTAGTACATATAAAACAATCATTAGAACATGCCAAACATCTGGCATAATTGTACATTTCATTCATGTCATTGATATTCTTCTTCATCCATCTCATCATCAAGATCATCATCATCGACGACATCATCACCACCACTATTGTCATCATCATCATCATCACCATTAGCATCATCATCATTGTCATCCTCATCCTCATCATCATCATCATCATCAGTAGCAGCATCAGTAGCAACATCATCCTCATCAGTAGCAGCATCATCGTCATCAATAGCAGCATCATCGTCATCTTCTTCTTTATATTCTTCTTCGACTAGCTCTTGATCATGATCTGGTTCTACATCATCTTCCACTTCTTCATCTTCCTCGGTATCTTCTTCCATCGCATTATACTTTATCGGTCTTCCTCTTGGATCATGTCTAACAACAAATGACCAACCTAGTTTATGTGGAACCTCTGAGTAAAATACCTACTCACATTGGCTTGGAAGAACATAGGGCTCTTCTCCAACTAGCTCAAACAACCTTGTATTAATCATTGGAAATCCATTGTCATGTTCAATAATAGTTCTATTAGGATCATTTTTATTGAGTCATAGTCTGTACCATTTCACAATAAAAAGAACTAATTTGAAGGAATTGAAGTCGCAATCAAGTATATCAACCAAAATACCATAGTATTGATTTTGTGACTCTCGAGGATGTAAGTCATTTCTAGATGAAATATTAGTCACCTGGAACACTACACTTATCCCAGAATCACAAGTTCTCTTCGTGTCATCCAACTTTTTGATGTGAAATTTATAACCATTGCAAAACATAACATTGTGTTGTTTCACCTACAATAATTTCAAACATGTATAAATTATTGCATCATGAGTTGAAAAACATATGATTGATTAATTAACAAATTTATAAGTACCTGGTGATCTCTTAAATCATATGCTAAATCTATTTCCTTTTGTGTAAGATTGGGATCTCCATTGTGATGAGCTTGTATAACCAATGAAGATATGGATTCCCATGTTAATCTATGACCATCATGTTGACATTGTTCAATCCATGCTGTTATCCAATCTTGATTATTTGCAATAAACAAATGTATTGCATCCCACTCTTTAGCAGCTGTACAAAAGTAAATAGATGACTTACAACAAATTTATTTTGAAGATTAAGAATTAATTTACTACAATAACATCTCATAATTTATTACCTTTCGGTTTCCTAAATCTACTGTTGCCCACCAAGTACTCCCCTTCAAATTTTTTAATTGAGTCGAGATCCCAAATGCAATCTATATGGGTCTTTGCTGCAAGATTAGGAAGATATTGAGTAACGTATACCATCATCTGGTATACCATATATCCCTCAACCATAGAACCCTCAAGACATGCTCTTTTTCATACCAAACCCTTCAAAAATTTCAAGTGTCTCTCAACCATCCACATTGACCTAGCATGTACAGGTCCACACAATTCAATCTCCTCAACTTGGTGTATGAGGTAGTGTTCTTGTGCATTGAAAAAAGCTAGAGGTAAACACTTTTGCATTTCACACATTAATCGACAAATTCTTTTCTTCCAATATTTTATATCTTCTTTATGGATTTCTTTAGATGACAACCACCTACAAGGGATTCAAGACATAAATATATAAATACGAGACTTTATAATATATTACTTGTTTGATATTATTATTTGATATATTGAACAAATATCACTGCTTACCTCATGTATTTTCCAAGATCATATATCACTTGTTTGATATTATTGTCGAAGTTCTTTGGGAGAGATAGGGGTAGCAAATACTGTAATAATTGTCAACTGATCATTTCATACAATGAAAATGGAATGCAATTACACAAATATATTGTAAATACAAAAGAGTATGACTTACCTTGATCAAGGTATGCCAATCATGTGTTTTCATCCCTGACCCAAAATCATTTTTCTTTGATATGAGATTGCTTATATCCGCAACAAATCTTATAGGAAATCAAATTTTTTGGATCACTTCTTTGATGGCATTACTTTGTTGCTTTGTTAATAACCAAGAAAAAGAACTTGCATTAATCCAATCTCCATTGCTATTTGATTCAATGATATATTTCATTGCATGATTGGAATCATTAATGTCACTACAAATTTTGCCAAATTTTTCTTTGTCACATCTTCCATCCAATATTTTTCACAACGTCTCTATTACATTCTTTTCAATATGCATAGTATCAAACAAATGCACAATTTGTAGATGCTCATAGTAGGGAAGCCTACTAAATTCTTTGGGATAACATTTTAGTCCCTTTGGAAGCTGTTCGGTGATGCCTTCACGACCTTCAAGATCATCAACTACATAATTAGCCAACAAAACATAATCAAAATATATAATTTTCAAACATTGACCATTACGTGGAATGATATTACCTTGAATTCTATTATATTCCAACTGCCATAGGTGAGGTGTCATTCTTCGAGGCTTTGATGTAGTCTCTTCTTTCCCATTGAAAAGATGACTTTCTGCACTTTGATACTTATGATTTCTGGGTAGGAACTACCTATACTCATCAAACACCTATTTTCTTAAACTTTTGGAATGATAGGATTTCATCTTTGGACCACACATTGGACATGCAAATTTTCCCTTTATTTGAAGACCTACAAGATAATGATAAAATTGGATTAAATATGTATATTTTTAAAATTTGAATTATCCCGTACAACTAGAATTCACCATAACATACCACAGAAATGTGTCAACCCTGGAGCATCATGAATTGTCCACATAAGCATTGCATGGAATTGAAATTCTCTTTTTCCAATTGGTCGAGATATGTCATACATAGTGAAACCATTCCATAACACCAACAACTCATCGTTAAGAGGTGCAATATATACATTCATATCTTTCACTTGGTACTTACCTAGTTGAATTAACAACAACATCAGTTAATTATTGTGGCCATTTCACTCCAAGACTTATAATTACATGTAGATAACTATAAAATAATAAGATACCTAGAACAATCATTGCCAACATAATGTGCTCTTTCTTTATTGACATCCATGGAGGAAGGTTATTATTTATAACAAAAATAGGCCACACCAAGAAAATGGATCTCATCTCTCTGTGTGGATTGACACCGTTTGTTGCCAGAGAAAGCTTGAGATTTTGAGGTTCCTCTTTAAAGTGTGGCCACTTTTCCTCTATGTCCATAAATGATGAACCATCCATAGGCATTTGAATAATGTCATCTTGACTCCTACCACATGCATGGTAATCCATAAATTGTGCCAAGCTATTGCACCTGAATAATCATTTCAGACGTGGAATAATGGGGATGTGACGAAGAACCTTGCAAGGCACTTTTTTTGTCACTTGATCATCTCGATATCTACTCATATGGCATTCAAGGCATTCTATTGCATTTTTATATTCTTTATAATAAATAATATGATCTTCAGGAAAAGTATCTATTGTTTGATACTCCATTTCAATATGTTTCATAGTGGCACATAATTATCGGTACGAGCAAGGGAGAACATTTGATGGTGGTAATAGAAAGTCACATATCAATCTGCAACAAATAATATAAGTCATTACTATAAACAATCTTAATGGTACATGTTTCAACTTTTATAGACTATAATGACATATATGACAAACCTTAGCATACGTGACATTGCTATGTTGGATAAACCATTCATAACCTTCAAATTCATCAACAAAAATACAACAAAGAGAAGAGTAGATTGGGATCCTTCGTAAAGGGTTGTGTTCACCTTCTCAATTAGAGGTATATCATGGGTGTTGTCAATGTCATCCTCATCATCAGCAATAGCAGTAGCACCAGCAGCACCAGTACCAAATGTTTCAATGATCAATGCATTCATACCATCATCTTCAAATGTGTTTTCTAGCGCATGATCATCATCTTCCATGGGATCATGATTTTCAACTTCAATACTCACACCTCCATGTTCCTCTATATTCACACTGGGGAGATCGACCTATATAAAAATGATGATAATCAAACCTCCTTCCATGGTTCATATGTATATTAATTGTGAAAACAATATAACAAACAACTTACCACTGGATTATAATCAAATCCCCCTTCCATGTGACCATTCTCCCTACAATGTCTCTTTTCTATTTTGATTTTGATTCTTCTTGTCTTTAAGCCGTTACAACTCTTGCATGGACAATAACATTTGTCATCGATTTTTCTTTGAAAGTTAGACAACAATCTAGCGATTCTCTCCTTATTTTGATCAAATTCCTTTGTATTATCTGACATGATCCTTAATGTGTATATCTGCAAAACAAATTGGAGATGCTTCCTTTCATTAGCTTCATGTCACCTTCTCATAGCTTCTTATTTTCTGACAGATTTTGCCAAAAGCTTTGTAGGAAACCAAGTAAGGGGTATTCTTGAGTTCAAACACATTGAGCTGTTACAACTGAATTATACATCATGAATTCACTATAAAATTAAAACTAAATAGGTAGGTAAGTAAGACATTTAATGCATTATTACTTCATCATGATGATAAAAATTTCATTGGCTCAAAGCACATAGTGGTACAAGGGGACCTAGAGCACATAAGGAGTTCACAAAACCTATGGAGATCAAAAAAACATCAGTGAACATGAAGATATCCAATGACATCAATTGGAGCATTTTGGAGCCTATAATGACCTATAATGACCTATAAGGTTAATACCTGTAATAAATTGACAATAAGCCCTTAAAGGCCTAATAAGCCTTAGGACCAGTTTAGGAGTCTAGGATGAGTTTTTGAGTTGCAAGCTTATAATAGTTTAGATTTGGTTTTAATAAGGTTTAATAAATTTATTTAGATCATATCCCAAGGTCTTAGGATTCAAAAATCTTAAGAAATGCTTCATTTGCAATGTTGTTAATTCAAATTTTTGAATAACAATGGTCACTTGTAAAAGGAGGGAAAAGGGGTTTTTATGTTTAATTATGTTGGAATTAGGAGAGATAGGTACTGAGAGGGGAGGGGTGAATCAATTTTTTCAAAACTTCACTTGTAAAACATTTCAGATCTATAACTGTATACTATGATAATTGATCAAAATAACTTGGATCTAATTGCATAAATCAATCATCTAGTTAACTTGAGAAAGTAAAAAACATGAAATCAATATGACAATCACATAACACAAGTATTTTGGTAACACAAAAACTCTTGTAAGAAGGTAAAAACTATGGTGGGTTTGACACCCACAAATTCTTCACTACTACAGATAGAAAAGGTTTGCCTATTAAGGCTACAAGTTTTGATCACTTCTGGTGATTTACCCTATTAGGAGTAACATATTAGATCAGCTAGATCTACCTAGTTATAGGATTTTGATGACACTAATGAAGTGTGTACTCGGTTAAGATATTTACATAAGACTGTTAAGTCTACTCTATTAAGAGATTTTATCAAAAAATCTATTACAATTGTCAGAAAGTAATAGGCAATTATCTGCTAGTTGACAACTCAATTGTCTAAAATAGATCAATAAGTTCTTATCAAAATATCATCTTATCTATGATGATTCTCTTCTTTTTTATGCTCACTAGCCTTCTCTAATTCTACTCAATCTGATATCCTTTGTACTCTGTTCTACTCTGTAAATCGATTGACTTTGTACACACTAAATAGTGCACTTCTCTAAATCATTGCTTCCAAGAGAATCCATGGATTGGAACCTTTGAGAAATCAATTTAGAGCTCCCTAGGCATGGAGTGCAAGGGTTTTTAAGAGTGCTTTCAGCTAGAACTATTAAGCCAATAACCTTGCTAGTAAACCATGCGATGAGAGATTCAAATGAAGACAAGGGAAAGAATGTCAATATCCCCAAGAATCAAATGGAAATGCAAATGCAATGCAACTATGCTAGAAATGGAAATGCAAGCTATGTTATGAAAGGAAAAAACAATGCAACTAAGCTATGAAAAGAAAGAGCAAGTGTTAAAAATCCTTCCTATTTAGACTATGTGAGATCTAAGCTAGAGCTTGAAAGGAAACTAATCTAAGAAAGCATAAACATGAAGCTAAGCTAAGAATGGAAGAATGAAAGCTAAATGTAGAAAGATCTCCAAAAGGCTCCAAAGTCTTTAAAAGCTCCAAAGTGACCTAGAAAACCTCCACCATAACATTAGCATAAAAAGTTGGGGATCTAGAATGAAGAAGAGAGCTCTCCTTTTATAAGAAATGAGAAGGAATGGACCATGGAAATTAAGAGGCAAAAGATTTAATCAATGGTGGAGCATCAAAAAGAAGCAATCCATGTGCACAAGTATCCTCTAATGGAAAAATAAGGGTTGACTTTTGCGTCCATATGAGATAAAAAGTTTTTTTCTTCTTTTTATAAAATAAGAATAATGCTTTATTTGTGCAACTTAGGATAAGAGGAAAAGTGGGGGGCTTTTTATTTAATTAATAGAGGAGGAAAATCCTTTTAATTAAATAAAGACTTTAGGATAAAATGGTTAGCCCATAGAAAATAATCAAATAAATGATAGAACTAGGATCTGATCAAGAATAAGCAATTAATGATTTAGCAAAAAGGGCTAATAGTATAGATGACCATTTTTAGGTGTATACATTTGCCCCTCTTTGACTAATGTGTGATCGATCTGGGAACACATTACATCAAAGAATAGATTAGCCAAGAAGGCAAGCAATAGCGATCTGACTCCAAAGAATGAAGTGCAGAGAGATATAAAATATTGCATGGTCAGCCTGGTATCGACAGTACTAAACACTTAGGAAAGAGATGGACGGTATTAGAACTCAAGACAAGAACTAACATGTCAAGTGTAAAGATAGATTGATCAGAGAAAATGGAATGGTCAAGCATATGCTCTGGAGAATAGCTAATATAATATGATGTGTCTGCCCCCTAGGATTGAAAACAAAATCAAGTAGAGGGAATGCAAAAGTAAGAGCAATGTGATCAAATCACTAGAAATCATAATCGAAGATGAGAGATAAGAGAATAACCATCAAGCAGTGAAGATATGCCCTAGTCAAGACCTTAGAGAGAGATGAATGAAATGACTGAAAGACTAGAAGGGTGAAAAAAGATGAAGATGAAGAAATGAAGATGCCCTAGTGAAGATTAAAGGATCAAGCCTCAAAAGGTCAGCCAACTGCAAGGAAGAAGGAGAAACATGATTTGGGTGATCAAAGTGAACGTGAATTTTAGTTTCGATCCCGAAAAGAAGAGAAAATGATGTGATATGAAAGATAAGAAGTGAAAGACATGATCGAGAAGAAGCGAAAGGTAAGCGCAGTTTGACTAACAAGTCTATGAAAGATGAAGGAGAGCTCTCTCCATATGAAAGATGCAAAACTAACTAACATGAACCTAAAAATGCAAGCTACATGAAAAGTGGTTTACTTGCAAGGTCACAAAGCCAATAGACATCTAATAATCATCATCAAGCATTATTGGTAGCATCGCAAGATCATACAATACACACTAGCATAACTATATGGATCTGAATATGATCTATATCAGATAAGAATGTGGAAATCCCACCTAGGCACCAAAGACATGTAGGTCAAGATGACTAGTGTAGTGAGATTACCTAAGTTTGATATAGCAAGATTAATCTCGCATCGAGACACAAGAAAGTCAAGATGACTATAAGCATGCACTTGCAAAATAGTCAAGGATAATACCTTGTAGACCCCAATGTCAAGTGGAACAAGCATAAATGCTAATCACAATTAGGATCAACAAAATATACCCACAAGAAGAAAGTAAATAAAACATGTCCTCATGCCCCAACCTTCTAGCTCGGCATCATTGACAACTATTAGGGAGAGAACACTCAGCAAAGAAATCATCATAAACAACACACAAAGAAATAAAGAAAATGTTAGCAAGTCAAGTGTTTAAGTGCGTGTGTGTAGGTCATAGAGTCAATCTTTGAGTATCGCATCTGCCAGTGAGAAATATCATATCATGCTAGACTGTGGGTAAGATATCTGATAAGTGTTGAGAAACACTCGATGCTAGGGTAGTGTTGAAAAAAAACACAGTTTGGAGAGAGTGTGACTATTTTTTTGGGATTTTAAATTTTTTTATTTTTTTGGTATTTTTGAAATATATAATTTTTTTGAAGATACATCAAAGTGCCTATTGCTAGGTTTTCACTAAGATGATCATTTTTTCAGGACACTTTCAATTTTTTTGAATTTTTAACAATATATCATTTAAAAAAAAAAAATTCAGGATCAATAAAAATATATACAAAGAATGCCCCCAGAAAGAATGGGCATCAAACTCCCAAGCAAGATCACATCATGTAGTCCCAATGTCTAGGAAGGTGGAGGACAAGAGGGATTAGCAAGCTGGTGGAAGAGATGGAAGATAAGAGAATGAAGGAGAATCAAGGGAAGAAATTCTCAAAGGCAAACTCCTCAAGAGTACCCAAGTTAGGGAAAAATGTCATGCAAAGAATATTTGGACAAGCAATAAAAGGCCAGCATAGGATAAGTTACAAAAGCATAATGCAAAAGAAGGAAAGGATGTAGTCCAAAAGAGTAGACATGTCAAGAGGCTCATAGCATCGTGTTTTGCTCTTTTTTTTAGATCAAGACCAAAGGGGAAAAGGATAGCGAAATGCTAGAATGAATGGAGGAAAATAAATATGAAGGCTAAACATGAATAGAATGAAAGTAAGATCATCGTAAGATAGCTCACAAGATAGCCAAATGTTCATGTATAGATCAACATTGTCAAGATCAAAGAGAGAAGATGGAATGGATGAAATATTTAGAAGAACTACGCATGATGCCTGATTACCAAGTTTTCATCATGGTACTTATCCAAGGCACCACAAGGGAGTGGTTTTCACCATATGATGAATTTATTTCTCTTTACTTTTGTTACCAAGGTGCCTATTTTTAGGTTTCCACCAAGGCACATTTTCAATTTTTTCATTTTTTCATTTTTTTTCATTTTTTTTTTGGAAGGCAAGCTTTTAGATAATTCTTCTTGAAAGGATAAACCATTATATGCCAAGGATTCAAAATGATATGATCAAAGATGCTGATAGGGAAAAGAAGATGGAAGAGAAAAAATGAAGGATAAGGTTTTATGTAAAGCGAGTGAGGTTGGAAGATGGGAGGAATAGGCAAATGAGGAAAAATGATAGAAGGTAGAAAGATAATGAATGGAAGGATTGTGAAAGGGTAGATGGAAAGGAAGGCAAGATCAACATCAACACACACCTTGAAGGGTGGTGAGAGGATGGTGGAAATGTGAATGAAGGAATACGTGAAGGAATATGATGAATATTTAGCAGAGGTTGCGGTTCAGACACATGGAATGAAAGAATGTTTTTGGAAGAAGATGAAGTGGAAGCCTTTGGAAGCGTGAATGTCAACTTCACTTTTTGTTCAATATTAGACTTTTTCAAGAGAGACCTTGAAATCCATATAGCCTTAGGCTTTTTATTTCCTTTAGATGATTTAGAGAGAATATCTTCAATAATGGATTTTGCAACCCATACTTGTCTTGTAATTTTCTTCTTAGATATCTCTTTGGACTTTATGCCCCCATGTCGATTAGAGGAGACATGGTGATCTTTTTTTTTTATGGATTCTTGTATTTCTTCTTTTTCTTGTACTGAACATTCAAGTTACTTCCAAAAGACTTGGGACTTGTGGAAGATGAAGGAGAATATGACTGGTTTAGATGGGTGGGTGGATGAAAAGGATTCAAGGGTGTGCATCTATGTTGATCTTGAGGAAAGATAGGAGATGGAGGGATGTAAGGACCCAAGATGGATGAAAAATTAGGAGAGCTAGGAGGGGAAAGTGAAGGGACATAAGGGCCCAAGATGGAAGGAAAATGTGAAGGCCTTAGTATTAGTGGAGGAGGTCCAAGGATGGATGTGGAAGACATAAAAGGATAATCAACCAATTCATCATCATTTATATGATAGCCAAGGACATCAACATCTTTAGAGTGAGCATTAGGATTTGCAATAGGATCATGAACATCTTGAATAGGAGCAACTTCTTTGATAGGATTATTCAGAGCTTGCAAAGACTTAGGAAGAGTAGAAAGTGGAAGCGAACATGGAGTGGTAGAACAAGAAGATGGAAGACTTTGATCTTGACAAGGAGCTTTGGATAACATAAGCATATCATTTTTTTCTTGATTTTCAATAGGCTTAACATTAGAAGTAACAACACCATTTTTAATAACCTTAATGGAAGTGTCATCTTTGGAAAGTGCAAGTGTAGTAAGGTTATTTTGATTGTCAATAAGCTCAATGGTGTAAGTAGTAGCTTGATCTTGCTTAAGAGATGGTGGAATGAATGCAGAAGAGCATAGAGGATCAAAAGAACCATGAAGCGCATCAAAGACATCATGAAAAGGATTGGATGACATGGAGAGTTCTTGATCTTGGTCTTTTTTTATATTCTTTTCTTTATTTTTAGAGTCCTCTTGACATGAAGCTGCTTCTAAGGATAAGGAAGCATGTTGGAATTGTATAGAAGACTTTGACAGAGATAGTGAAGGACTAGCTGAAGTAGGAATTGTAGCGCATAAAGGCTTAGGCTCTTTAGGTTTAGCATTATTAAAAGTATTTGCAGCCAAGTGAAGGTCAGCTTGAGTTTCTTTAAGAGGTAGCCCTTGAGGATAACTATAGGGAACCGCATGAAAAGTATTAGGATCTTTTTTGGATGAAGGATTTGTGAAAGAGTTGAAAGACTTGGAAGCTTTAGGAGATATATGGGTATTGGAGGAAGTAGGAGATGGAAAGGAACCATCACAAGACAAAGATACATCATCAACGTGATCTTGCTCGAGAGTGTCATCTTTATTTTCAGCATGAGAGTTCTCAGAGGAAGGGTTCTTATAATATTGATGTTTCATATCAGTGTGATGCATTTTATAGTCCTCAGTAGTGGTAGATGGGTCATAATCGAGGTATTGTTTATAGAACTCATCAAACTCTCTTTCAAAATCCAAATCATATGGATCATCATCACGATCTATCCAATGCGGTGACCCATTTCTAGTAAGCACAAGCCTATGACTAGGAGGACTCTTAGGAATAGAGGTGTCATAGGTATCACAGGGACTACCATATTGCTCATAATGAGGAGTAAGACTCTTGGGAGAAGTCGAAGAGGAGCAAGATTTTGAAAAGGAAAGTGAAGACCTAGTGGAGGAAGAAGACTTGGATAATGAAGAATGTGAATAAGACTTAGAAGAATCATGGTAAGATTTGGAGGATGAGGAAGGATGAGAAGAATTAGAAGATGAAGAATGTTTGGAAGCAGGATGGCGTGCTAGGATCATGCGTAGGATTCTAGCAAAGGTGTCTGATTCAATCAATATTTCTTCTACTTTTTCCATAAGTTTATCATCCATGAAATTTTCAGAGGAATAAAGATACTCTTTGAATTGAGAAATGAGTTCAAGATCATCCATTCTCAAGAGAGGTTCCATAACAAGATAATTGAAATTCATGGTTCCAAGAGAGGAGGAATCAAGCATGGAAGAAATGAATAGAAGAGATGAAATAGAAGAAGGTAGACTAGATAATAAGAGGAAAAGAATCAAGAAGACATGAAGAGTTTAGGAAGAAGAGGAAGAATGGATGAAGAAAGAAGAGAAAGGATGAAAATGGAAGACTAGGAAGACATGGAAGAAGCGGAAAAAAGAAGACCAAGAGTCATTTTGTGTAATTTGATACCATTTGAGTTCATTTGGATGTTGAGCAACATGTCATAGCACCTAAGATCTGACCTGGACTGACCATAGAAGACTGGCAGTGACACAAATCAGTAAGACAACAACCAACAAGGAGATAGAAAAATAACTCTGTGCGATAGTTTCCAGGCAAGTAGTGTGACTCTTGACCAGTGAATGTGAAAAAAGCAATTTGAAAAGAAATTTGGTCAATGTTGTAGGTTGCAAGTACAATTTTTTTGTTTTAAGCACAATAATATCAGGAAGTAGACAAGTTTGTAAATAGTAGGTGATCAAACATGTCATCAAACACTTGAAACAAGGGCAAAAGCAACCTTGCCAAGACAAGCACTTCTGATATCAAAATAGAAAACCTTATGAATGCTACCATTTTTTTGGAATGTTGAAAATGTTTACACTGGTATAGTAGAATGAAAACACTTCAAGCACTTACTACCTAGAAAGTCGAGGCTCATTACTTAACAACTTAGCCCACAACTTGATGCTCCATTGCCTCACACAAAGTGGTTGCCCACAATAGATATTGGCTTGTCATGGAAGTGCCAAAGACACAACCAAAGGAACACATATGGTGAGTAATCTTGGGGTGATCCGAGTTATTCCACTTGGATCAATCCTTGTACCAAGAAGCTAAGCAGAAAAAATAGGGTGGTCTCTACCTATGGTTCTTAGTAAGGGCTTTCATTCGTAGCACCCCTCTTTCTCCCCAAAGGGACTTCTTACCTTGTGACAAGTAACGGACCTCACAGCCTCAAGAGTACCTTAAGCATTCTTGCTCAATACTTTCCTCATGGTCACAATCCCACAAGTACTCACATCAAGTGAAGATAAGCACTACGTCTACCAAGGTTTTGTGTCCTTGATAGCCTTGAGATTATAGTGGGTTGGAATAGCTCAGTATTAGCTTGTCCCACTTGGGTCATTCCTCTTGATTGCTCAAGAGTAGGCCCGCTAAAGGATTCTAAAAGATCTAAACAAAGAAATAGATCAACTTATAAGATTCAAGGTTTTTGTTTTACCACAAGGGTGAAGAGCATACTCCCCTATCTCAAAGATTTCCCCCAAACACACCAAGAAAATGTTCAATTACCCTCTTGCTTTCAAAATCTAAAGATGGGTCAAGATTTTCTGGTTCACCACAAGGGTGAAGAGCATACTTCTCCTACCACCCAAGAATCCCTTCAACAAGATATTATGTTCCTATGAAATGAAACAACTAGTAATTGCCACACTTGAAATGAAATAAACAACAAGCACTTGATTGGGTTTTTATGCTTTGGGCAGCCCTACAAAAACCATTAGTAACCCTTGTGCATTTGAAGCTTTGACATGCATTCTTTTGAGCAAATAATCAAGCAATGAGAGCACCTATAAGCACAACTTGTTAGCTCCACAATGGTTAGCACATCAAAAATTAGATAATCTACAAGGAAAATAGCTAATCATATGGTAAAATCTGAGAATGAAACTAGCATGGTTGGATAAGGCTCAGAAAGACCTTTCCAATGATATATCACACTTCAATTTTTGATACCATTTGCAAAAATTTCTCAAAAATAGGTGCCCATCTTCAAAAAATTTCAAAAAGATAGCAGAAAATCCGAAACTTGCAAGATAAACAAAATAGCTCAAAAATAGCTCACTATCAGGTATAGGCGATAGTTATAGAGACTAGAATTATCACGTGATACTTCTCAATATACTAGGGTGATAATATTAGTCTATGCGATACTTCGCTCTATACCAGGTGATACTTCCCCTGAGACCAGGTGATATTCTCTGCAATAGCCAAGCGATACTTCCGATAGGTGAAGTATCACACGCACATATAGAGAACTATTGTGCGATACTTCTAGAAGTATCGCATGATATTCTGAGATAGAAAAATAGAGACCAAAAATTAAGCTCAAAACATACCGAAAAATTAATGAAAATTGACGAAAATGCAGAAAAAGAAGGGACAAAGCTAGTCTACTCTGCCCCACGGTGGGCACCAAAAATGTACACACTAAATAGTGCACTTCTCTAAATCATTGCTTCCAAGAGAATCCATGGATTGGAAACTTTGAGAAATCAATTTAGAGCTCCCTAGGCATGGAGTGCAAGGGTTTTTAAGAGTGCTCTCAGCTAGAGCTATTAAGCCAATAACCTTGCTAGTAAACCATGCAATGAGAGATTCAAATGAAGACAAGGGAAAAAATGTCAATATCCCCAAGAATCAAATGGAAATGCAAATGCAATGCAACTATGCTAGAAATGGAAATGCAAGCTATGCTATGAAAGGAAAGAACAATGCAACTAAGCTATGAAAAGAAAGAGCAAGTGTTACAAATCCTTCCTATTTAGACTATGTGAGATCTAAGCTAGAGCTTGAAAGGAAACTAATCTAAGAAAGCATAAACATGAAGCTAAGCTAAGAATGCAAAAATGAAAGCTAAATGTAGAAAGATTTCCAAAAGGCTCCAAAGTCTTCAAAAGCTCCAAAGTGACCTAGAAAACCTGTAGCATAACATTAGCATAAAAAGTTGGGGATCTAGAATGAAGAAGAGAGCTCTCCTTTTATAAGAAATGAGAAGGAATGGACCATGGAGATTAAGAGGCAAAAGATTTAATCAATGGTGGAGCATCAAAGAGGAGCAATCTATGTGCACAAGTATCGTCCAATGGGAAAATAAGGGTTGACTTTTGTGTCCATATGAGACAAAAAGTGTTTTTCTTCTTTTTACAAAATAAGAATAATGCTTTATTTGTGCAACTTAGAATAAGAAGAAAAGTGGGGGGATTTTTATTTAATTAAAAGAGGAGGAAACTCATTTTAATTAAATAAAGACTTTAGGATAAAATGGTTAGCCCATAGAAAATAATCAAATAAATGATAGAACTAGAATTTGATCAAAAATAAGCAATTGATGATTTAGCAAAAGGGGCTAATAGTCTAGATGACCTTTTTTAGGTGTATACAGGCTTGAAGTTAGGCTATGGCTTCAAGTGCTCTATGATTCATATATATATCAGTTCACCAACCCCATAAAATGATGTGAACATACAAAATATATAGTGTTCTATTTTTGCCGCTTTAGCAAAAATTAGGTTACAAAAAATAATCATAACCCTAAGATCTACGGTGCAAAAATAACCTAGATCAACTATTACAATAAGATAAACATTACATTTAATGAGTATCTTTTACAATAAATGCTCCTCAATCTTGTTAAATAGTTTTATGATCTATTATAACCATTTGCATAGAAGAATGTGCCATTTCAGATTACTATGTCATTTTCTATGATCATTGGTAAACACTATATAATCTTCTCAGTGTATACTATCCATCGATGTCGGTGTCATTGGTGCTTGGTAAACAGTGTGATGCTCGGTGCAAAGGCTTTACCGACTGCTCTATCTTACTTCTGGTTACCGACCGACCTATTTAATATGCTTTGATACTAATGACAACCTTAAATGCTCAATAGAGATTAACAAATTAGTCTTACTATAATTTTCCAACCACTAAATTTGGTTGAACAGACTTAAAGGAAGTTTAAATTAGAAGATCAAGCCATTATATAGTAGTCAATTCATTAGATGCCATTAAATGATAGCATTAGATGCATTAGATGTCATTAAATAGCAGCATTAGATGGATAGGACAGCATTAGATGCCATTAAACAAATAAAGAGAGATCAAACACTTCACACAATAAAAAGAGATGAGACACTTCACAGAATGCTTTGAAGGTAATAGAAATGATGCCCTAGCTCTCAAAGCTCGCAAGTCATCAAGCATTCCAAATGAAAAGATGTAAACAATGTCAGTATTAAACAGTGAGCTCATGAACAATGTATCATGCCCTAGCTTGCAGCAGCCCACGAGCCACCAAGACATTTCCTCGTGAAATGATCATAAACAAGGAGTACCACATAGTGTATTATTTTATTACTGATGTCCCTATTTGATCTAATAGCATCAATATAACAAACAGAGCACCGACCAATCAAATAGGGACATGAGGTGCTCAAACAGTGAGCTCATAAAATAATATATTTAGTCTTAATAAAATCTTATAAAGCAACATATATTGTGTGAAGTGTTTGATCTCTATTTATTTTCTTTGTTGTTGATATTCACTATGTGGTACTCCCTGTTTATGATCATTTCATGAGGAAATGTCTTGATGGCTTGCAGGCTGCAAGCTAGGGCATCATGCATTATTTATGAGCTCACTGTTTGAGCATCGGCTAATCAAATAGGGACATGAGGTGCTTAAATAATGAGCTCATAAACAATGCATAATGCCCTAGTTGTAGGTAGTTATCTCTTCTATAATGATGGAGGAGTAAAAGGTAATAATCAATGAGGTTGCTGCTATTAGATCATACATTAATACACTTACTATTTTGAATTTGAGCTCAGGCATCATGCAATGTTATTGGTGTCATTGCATGCTTGCTACTATTGTGCACCATATATTGTTTTATACACTATTTATTTCATTGAGACTGAGTTATTGTAGTTGACTGTACTTTTTTGGGGTCTGATCTATTGTAGTTGTTTCTTTTTTCCTTGAATCATTCTTTACAATTATTTTTGATGCAATATTTGTGTGAAGAACAAGAACAAAATGGTGAACGAGTGTATTTGACAAAGATAAATATGACACGTTTTGTTGAGCTCATTGGGTTGGCCTAGCCAGATATTAAACAGTGAGCTCATGAAAAATGTAAGTATTAAATAGTGAGCTCATGAACAATGTATGATGTCCTAGCTTGCAGCCCGCGAGCCATCAAGACATTTTCTCATGAAATGATCATAAATGGAAAGTACCACATAGTGAATATCAATAGCAAAAAAAATAAAGAGAGATCAAACACTTCACACAATGCCTTGAAGGTAATAGAAATGATGCCCTAGATCTCAAAGCTCGCAGATCATCGAGCATTCCAAATGCTAAGATGTAATCAATGCCACTGAAATTGATTTAATGAGAAGACAAAGCTTGAATGCCTACCTTCCAAATGAAAAGATGTAAACAATGTCAGTATTAAACAATGAGCTCATGAACAATGTATGATGCCCTAGTTTGTAGCCCGCAAGCCATCAAGACATTTCCTCATGAAATGATCATAAACATGGAGTACCACATAGTGAATATCAATAGAAAAAAAAATATAGAGAGATCAAACACTTCACACAATGCCTTGAAGGTAATGGCAATGATGCCCTAGCTCTCAAAGCTCGCAGGTCATCAAGCATTCCAAATGAAAAAATGTAAACAATGCTAGTATTAAACAGTGAGCTCATAAACAATGTATGATGCCCTAGCTTGCATCTCACGAGCCATCAAAACATTTCCTCATGAAATGATCATAAACAAGGAGTACCACATATTGAATATCAATAGCAAAACAAATAAAGAGAGATCAAACACTTCACACAATGCCTTGAAGGTAATAGAAATGATCCCTTAGCTCTCAAAGCTTGTGGGTCATCGAGCATTCCAAATGAAAAGATGTAAACAATGCCAATATTAAACAGTGAGCTCATGAATAATGTATGATGCCCTAGCTTGCAGCTCGCGAGCCATCAAGACATTCCTCATGAAATGATCATAAACAGGGAGTACCACATAGTGAATATCAACAACAAAACAAATAAAGAGAGATCAAACACTTCACACAATGCCTTGAAGCTAATAGAAATGATGCTCTAGCTCTCAAAGCTCGTGGGTCATTGAGCATTCCAAATGAAAAGATGTAAATAATGCCAGCATTAAACAGTGAGATCATGAACAATGTATGATGCCCTAGCTTGCAGCCCGCAAGCCATCAAGATATTTCCTCATGAAATGATCATAAACAAGGAGTACCACATAGTGAATATCAACAACAAAACAAATAGAGAGAGATCAAACATTTCACACAATGCCTTGAAGGTAATAGCAACAATGCCCTATCTCTCAAAGCTCATGGGTCATCAAGCATTCCAAATGAAAAGATGTAAACAATGCCAGTATTAAACAGTGAGCTCATAAATAATATATGATGCCCTAGCTTATAGCCTGCAAGCCATCAAAAAATTTCCTCATGAAATGATCATAAACAAGGAGTACCACATAGTGATTATCAACAACAAAAAAATAGAGAGAGATCAAACACTTCACACAATGCCTTGAAGGTAATAGAAATGATGCCCTAGCTCCCAAAGCTCGTGAATCATCTAGCTTCTAAATGAAAAGATGTAAACAATGCCAGTATTAAACAGTGAGCTCATGAACAATGTATGATGCCCCAGCTTGCAGCCTGCGAGCCATCAAGATATTTCCTCATGAAATGATCATAAACAGGGAGTACCACCTAGTGAATATCAACAACAAAACAAATAAAGAGAGATCAAACACTTCACACAATGCCTTGAAGGTAATAGCAATGATGCCCTAGCTCTCAAAGCTCGCGGGTCATCGAGCATTCCAAATGAAAATATGTAAACAATGCCAGTATTAAATAGTGAGCTCATGAACAATGTATGATGCCCTAGCTTGCAGACCACGAGCCATCAAGATATTTTCTCATAAAATGATCATAAACAGGGAGTACCACATAGTGAATATCAACAATAAAACAAATAAAGAGAGATCAAACACTTCGCACAATGCCTTGAAGGTTATAGCAACAATGGCCTAGCTCTCAAAGCTCGCGGGTCATCGAGTATTCCAAATGTAAAGATGTAAACAATGCCAATATTAGCATTCATATGTTTCCATTAAATCAATAAATGCCATCGAAATGAAATTGAGTTAATGAGAAGACAAAGCTCAAATGCCTACCTTTAAGAAACTTTCACATCTTTTCATCAAATGACCCAAAAATATCAAGAATCATCATATATGGTCGCTAATAGTTAACTTTCAGAAGAATATGAATGAATGCAAACATGCATAAGTGGATGGCTTGCGGGCTACAAGCTAGGGCATCATGCATTATTTATGAGCTCACTATTTGAGCACCGGCCAATCAAATAGGGACATGAGGTGCTCAAATAGTGAGCTCATAAACAATGCATGATACCCTAGTTGTAGGTAGTTATCTCTTCTATAATGATGGAGGAGTGAAAGGTAATGATCAATGAGGTTGCTGCTATTAGATCATATATTAATACATTTACTATTTTGAATTTGAGCTCGGGCATCAAGCAATGTTATTTCTTTCATTGCATGCTTGTTGTTGTTGTGCACTATATATTATTTTATACACTGTTTATTTCATTGAGACTGTGAGCTATTGTAGTTGACTATGAGCTATAAGCAACATATATTGTGTGAAGTGTTTGATCTCTCTATTTATTTGTTTGTTTTTTATATTCACTATGTGGTACTCCCCATTTATGATCAAATAGACAAAACTCGAATGCCTACCTCAAGTGCTAGTGCCCTCTTCCCACATGGTGTTGGACTCTTCAGGCACGCCAAACTCGAATGCCCTCTTCATGCCACGCAAAAGTGCAGTGTCATCTTCGCGGTAGCTCTTCAAATTCAAAAATTAAAAATGACACTTTCTTTTTTCTTTTTTTTTTTGTTTATAACCAAATGGGTGTTGCAATTTATGAGCTCACTATTTGAGCACTGGCCAATCAAATAGGGACATGAGGTGCTCAAACAGTGAGTCGATAAACAATGCATGATACCCTAGTTGTAGGTAGTTATCTCTTCTATAATGATGGAGGAGTGAAAATTAATGATCAATGAGGTTGCTTCTATTAGATCATACATTAATACACGTACTTCTTTGAATTTGAGCTTGGGCATCATGCAATGTTATTGCTGCCATTGCATGCTTGCTGCTGTTGTGCACCATATATTGTTTTATACACATAGAACAATATATTTGGGGACTTAGACTTATGTTCAATCCTTAGTAATGGTTTGGGGAACTAATTACTAGATGAGTGACTACAGTACCCTAGTTTGCATTATTAGATGATCTTGTTTAATTTGTGTTCATTTCATGCAACGATACATGTAAAGGAAAATAAATTTTTGCATCTAAAGATTACATGTATATGTATAAAAAATAACTTGTATATACTATACAAGGAAAATAACTTTCAGAAGAAAATGCAACTGTACTTAATCTGAATGCCACTATGTCATATTTTTACTTACGATATTAATCTTAATATATCCCTATGAAGATATCCCTATTTACATCTTTTCATCAAATGACCCAAAAACATCAAGAATGGTCCTATGTGGTCACTAATAGCCAACTTTCAGAAGAATATGAATGAATGAAAACATACATAAGTGGATGAACATAAATAATGAAGGTACTAGACATTGCCTGAAGTGATGAAGTGTTGACCCAGAGTTCAATCTAGTATGCTCTTGTATGATCCAAAACCTGCAAGGAAGGAAAAGATGGGGTTAGATCCAAAGGACCTAAGTAATGCCTGACACCACATTACTGATCCTCATCTACAATTATGCATGTGCATAGTGAAGCCATACATAGAATCAACAATATGGTAGCATTGATCCAATAATAGAAAATACATTACAAATGCCAAGATCATGGTCTCAATGAAATAAATAGTGTATAAAACAATATATGGTGCACAATAGTAGCAAGCATGCAATGACAGCAATAACATTGCATGATGCCTGAACTCAAATTCAAAATAATAAGTGTATTAATGTATGTTTGCATGATGCCAGATATTAAACAGTGAGCTCATGAACAATGTATGATTCCCTAGCTTGCAGCCCGCGAGCCATCAAGACATTTCCTCATGAAATGATCATAAATGGGGAGTACCACATAGTGAATATCAATAGAAAAACAAATAAAAAGAGATCAAACACTTCACACAATGCCTTGAAGGTAATAGAAATGATGCCCTAGCTCTCAAAGCTCGTAGGTCATCAAGCATTTCAAATGAAAAGATGTAAACAATGTCAGTATTAAACAGTGAGCTCATGAAAAATGTATGATGCCCTAGCTTGTAGCCCGTGAGCCATCAAGACATTTCCTCATGAAATGATCATAAGCGGGGAGTACCACATAGTGAATATCAATAGCAAAACAAATAAAGAGAGATAAAACACTTCACACAATGCCTTGAAGGTAATAGAAGCGATGCCCTAGCTCTCAAAGCTCATAGGTCATCAGGCATCCAAATGATAAGATGTAAACAATGCAAGTATTAAATAGTGAGCTCATAAATAATGTATGATGCCCTAGCTTGCAGCCCACGAGCCATCAAGACATTTCCTCATGAAATGATCACAAACAAGGAGTACCACATAGTGAATATCAAAAGAAAAACAAATAAAGAGACATCAAACACTTCACACAATGCCTTGAAGGTAATAGCAATGATGCCCTAGCTCTCAAAGCTCACGGGTCATCGAGCATTCCAAATGCTAATTAAGATGTAAACAATGCCACTATTAACAATGCTATCAAATAAACAATGCCACTGAAATTGAGTTAATGAGAAGACAAAGCTCGAATGCCTACCTCAAGTGCCAGTGCTCTCTTCCCAAATGGTGCCAGCCTCTTCGCTCGTGCATGCCAAACTCAGATGCCCTCTTCACCCCACACAGAAATGTAGTGTTGTCTTCATGGAAGCTCTTCGAATTCACAAATTACAAATGACACTTCCTTTTTCTTTTCTTTTTTGTTTATAACCAAATGGGTGTCACAATTACGACAATAGCATCGCTATTATGACACCGTTGGGGGCACTTGCAAAAAAAACACAAAAAACATACACAAATTGTAGTGGCATCACAAATTGGCATCGAAATTCGACCGCAAATGTTGTAGTGCTTGTTGTTGATTTAGGAAAAGTACCATCTTTCAAAAAATGAAAGATATGAGCATACCATTCATCCAAATGAAAATTGAAACAATCAGAGGTAACCTTATTGGAAATTGTAGGGTTTTTAAGAGTATGTATAGTAAATTGAAAGTTTTCAGCATTATTCTCAAGACAAACCAAATAAGTTGTGCTTTCCATGGCATCCACATGTCGATTATCTTTCCAAGGTAAAGTTTGAATCATATAAGAAGAGAATTGTGAAATAACATCAAGAGCCAAATCTCTATATTGTGTCATTTTATCATTCTTAGTCTGATAACCTCCTTTAATCTGTTCCACAATTAATTGTGAATCTCCATAAATTTCCAAGTTTTTAATGTTAAGGAATGAAGCTACTCATAAGCCAGCTATAAGAGCTTCATACTCTACAATATTGTTAGTACAGGGAAAATTCAATTTATATGATAAAGGGATTGACTTTTTCGTAGGAGGGATCAAGATAATGCCAACACCAGATCCTATCTTACATGTAGATCTGTCAAAATATAACTCCCAAGCATCATCATGTTTAATAGTTAGAATGTTTTCATCAAGGATTTCTATTGAAGTAATGCATGCATCGAAATGAGGACAAGGAGCTTTAGACAAATAATTCGTTAAAGCTTGTCCTTTAATTGACTTTTGAGAAATGAAATTAAGATCAAATTCTATAAGTAACATCACCCACTTTGCAAGACAGCCAAAGAGATCAGTTTTTGAGAAAAGATGTTTCAAAGGATCAAATTTAACAATCACATTGACTTCAACATTTAATAGATAATGCTTGAGTTTCTGACAAGCATAAACTACAACTAAGCATTGTCTTTCCAAATCTATATATCTTGGTTTGTAATCGAGTAAAGTCTGAGTAATGTAGTACACAAGTCTTTCCTTACCTTCACTATCATGTTGAGCCAACAATGCACTCACCACATTCATAGTGGATAAAGTATACAGCTAAAAGGGTTTATCAAATTGAGTGGGTTGAAAAATAGGTAGATTGGCGAGATACTCCTTAAATTTCTCAAAGGATTGTTTACATTATTCATTCCAAGAGAAAGTTGTATCCTTTCTAAGCAAGGAAGTAAAAGGAATAGTTCTATCAGCTAAGTTAGAAACAAAGAGACAAATAGCTTGAATTTTTCCTTGTAAACTTTGTAACTGAGAAATGTTCTTAGGAGGAGGCATATTAACAATAGCTTCAATCTTTTCAATATCTACCTATATGCCTCGCTTAGAGATTATAAACCCTAATAATTTACTAGAATCAACTCCGAAGATAGATTTCTTAGGATTCAATCTCATATTGTAACTTCTTATCATTTTAAATATATGCCTTAAAATACTAACATGACCTTCACTTTGTATAGATTTTGCCAAGATATCATCCACATAATCCTCAAGAATCTTATGAATGTAATCATGAAAAATCAAAGTCATGGCTCGCTGATAAGTTTCTCCCGCATTTTTTAATCCAAAAGGCATCATAACCCCAAAAAATGTTCCCCAAGGTGTTATAAATATGGTCTTAAATTGATATTCAAGAAGAATAAAAATTTGATTATAGCCAAAAAATCCATCCATAAAAGATAATAAAGCATGACCCACTATTGAATCCACAATCATATCAATATTAGGTAATGGGAAATCATCTTTTAAGGATGCTTTGTTTAAATCTCTAAAGTCAGTACACATTCTTATCTTATTTTATCCTTTTGAAATGGGCACGATATTTGAAATCCAATCTAAGTAATCAACAGAGCAGATGAGTCTAGCGTCCAATAATCTTTCAATTTTAACATTAACTAATAAAGCAATTCTTGGATTCATCCTTCAAATTTTCTGCTTCATAGGTTTAACATTTGGTTTGAGAACAATATTATGAGTAACAATCTTAGAATCTATACCCAACATATCCGAATATTTCCAAGCAAAAATATCCTTAAATTAAAGTAAAAGGGAAACCAATTGATCACATTCATCTTGATTCAAACATTTCCCAAATTTTATCATTTTCTCAGAGTCATTTTCATCCATTTGAACCTCAACAGTCTCAATTATTAGCAAATTACTTTGTATTAGAGAATCCATTGGTAAAGAAGAGATGTTTTGTTCATCATGTTCTCCAAAATAAGCTTTTGTATTTAGACAATAAGGCTTCCGTCTTTTATGATGAAACATAGGTAAATCCTCATAAACTCCTAAAAAATCTACTAAGGCTTCATATTCAGGAAAAACATCCAAGATAGGTTTTTGATCCATGTCAAGGAGGAGTGGGTTAACCAACTTCAAATGTCCACCACATATATGATTAACATTGAGAGGAAAAGTCGATGGTTATTTGTAAGGATTGAACCCTAATCCATATGTATAATCATAAACTTCATTGTCCACAGGTACTTGTATACCTTGTTCGTATTTACCACATCCTTTACCATTAAATCCTGATTTCTTGAGCAGATGATAACCAAAATGATATCTATCAGCCATATCAGATGGAGTCCAAGGAGCGGCATATGTAACAATATCATAGCAATCAGGTTTTATTGTTTCAATTATTTCTTCAATCGAGGCAGCAAAAAAGTTACTTTTTAATTCCTTAGAAAGCGGGGAAGGAGTAAAAACTTATTTTTCAAACTCGCTTTGTTGTTTAATGAATTCCAAATTAGAAAATTTATATTCTCCAATAAAATAAGGATTAAAGTCTAGTGTTCCCCAATCATCCTCAGTCAAAGAAGAAGATGGAGCTTCATTTTGTTTAACCTGAGGTGTCCTTTCAAGCTCTTTACTTGGTTGGAGAGGTTTGGAAACTTCAACATATTCTGCAGTTAAGAAAGGATTCAGTTCATCATCTGCATGTAGTGTATACATCAAATTATTATAAATGAACCTATCCTTGTGATGAAGAGTAGAAGGAAATGCATGCATAGTATGTAACCAGGGTCTACCTAAAAGAATATTATAATTGAGAGGTCCAGGCATAACATGAATAGGTGTATTAAGAATAACCGGACCAACTTTAACAGGTAAGGTAATAATGCCCAAAGTTCTCTTTGCAATATTATCAAATCCACGAATAGGGACATTATCAGGTTGAATAGTTGCAAGATCAGCCTTAATTTCCTTAAGCATATCCATGCTACAAACATTAAGCACAGATCCATTGTCAATTAATGTTCTACAAATGATACTCTGATTAATAGAAACATCAACCATAAGAGCATCATATTGCTTCTACACCTCAACAGAATGTAAATCATCATCAGTAAACATAATAGGAGGTACTGAATGCATAGTATGTATGCACTCCGAAAAGGAATTAATGTTCTCTTGGTTAGGAGGTGAAGCAAGAAGGGTAGATAAATCCTTCTACAATGCATCATAATATGTTGGGGAAGTTTGAAGTGATTCCCATAAACATATCTTAGTAGGAGTAGCATGTAATTGTTCTACTAAGTCATACTCCTTAAAGGTAGATGGAAACCTAGGAACTTGAAGAAGCATAGGTTGGGAAGGAGGTAAAGAAACCATAACAGTAGGCTGAGGGTTATTTTGTGTGTGATAAGCATGTGAAACAGAATCCGTGTTATCAAAGAAATCCAAAGGATCTCTAGGTTTACCCTTAATTTTTATTCAAGGAAATCCTTTCACTGTCAACAAAGGTTTAGGATATAACATTCTAGGTGTATCAATGTTGCAAATAGTGGACATGAAGGTAACCATGAACACACCCTATGGTAAAGGTCAATTGAAGAGGTTGTGGAGGAGGATGAAATAGGAATAGGATCAATGGAGATCTCATTTGAAAAATTTTCATCCTCACTTCCATGTACCTCATTAGGGGATCTATCCTCTTTTTTAATAAAAGCCTCATCAAAGTATTCCAAAAAAAAATCATACATGTTGAACACAAAGTAACACTACAAGCATGAAAAATATAAATGTTTTTATATTTTAAAAGAAATTTTGTAATTTTTTTTTGTTTATTTTTGAAATATAAATGCAAGAGCATAAAATAAATCTACTTTTATATGCATGTAAGATCTAACATAAAATGCAAATCTAACACCAAAAAGAAAGAGTTGTTGTAAACGGGTTCACCAAAATGTAATGTGGAAAATATGGAGATGGGGTTTAGAAAAATGCACATAAAAGCCAATATTTACCACATACATGAAATTCTAATGATAAGGAATATAAATCTGGAAATGCTTGCAAGGAATAATGAACTCAAATAAAATGAAATACATACCTCATAACATAGCAGATCTAGAAATACCTATTTTCTAGTGTCTATACTAAGTTTCTGGAAATTCTGCAATCAGATCTACAATAGAAACATAGAGATGGAGAAAACCTAGAAATATTTTCCTTTTCTGATTCAGGTCAACCTTGACCCAAATTAAGGTCGACCTTGACCCCTTTATGTCAACCTTGACCTGCACTACTCCGACGAAAATTCTGCTCACGGATCCTGGAAGTTTGCCAAAAAGGGTATCTAGATCTACTCTGCAACTCCCAAAACAACAACTGTAGATATCTAAAAATGGTGTTTTGGGGTGGCTATATAAGGTTTTACCTTAGTCAAACCCCCAATTTGGTGATTTCCACCTCCACAAATAGTCGGATGTAATAGAATATTTGTGTGTGTGTTGCTCGTAGGAAGAGCTTTGAATGTGCAATGCCAAGATCTAATCCTCTAGATTGAAACCCTAGCATGAATTGAAATGAGAGAGAAATGCATATATTTGAATATGATAAAGAAGTCATACCAAGCCCCCAAGGCTAAAGTACTCCTACAAAACTCACAATTCGTAATTTCTACCCCATGATTGTATCTTTTGAATGCTTGAATGTTGAAAATGGTAGATCAAGGAAGAAGGAATCTTTCTTTCTCGAAATGAATGTCCATAATAACTTGTCCACAAAATGCTTTCTTGCATCATGGCATCATCAATATCTTTTTCTTCTATATCATCCTCCTACAATCTTGAATCATCATCTCCACATCATCATTTGTAGCTCCTCATGTGTAGCTTCTCATGACTTATCAAAATGAAGGCAAAAGAGAGTGCTTATATAGAGATTTCAAGGAAAGGCTCCTCAAGAAATGTAAGGGCCCTTAATTCAAATTTCACCTCGAATTATGGTCCAATCACAATAGCCAACTAAGGAGGGAAAATAATTAAATGAATTTTGAATAAAAACCCTTCCACATTCGGATCCAAAGGCTTGTTTTTAATTACAGGACCCGCTATGATCAAAATTTGGAAATGGGGACCAAAACCTGACAAAGGTCAAGGTCAACCTTGACCCTGACCTAGGTCAGAGTCGACCTTGACCCTAACCCAAGGTTTTAGGCCTAGTCAACATTGAAAATAGAGAAGTTTTTGGGTCATCCAAAGACTTGGAATGATGGAAAATAGGACAGAGTGCCGAAAAAGGGCACAAAGGCCTAGAAGAGATGTGATGAAGGCTAGGAGGGCCAGTATATAGGTCCTGCCAAGAAAATAGAGCCATAAAGAATGAAATCAAGGAGAATCCTTAGGATCCTAACCCTAATTTCACATAGAAATGAAAAATGAAGTGCAAATGCATCCTAAATGCAAATCTATCATGAAAAATGCACTAAATGAGGGTGCTAAGGCTACCAAAATAGGAGTGCTTCCATTTTAAGATGATATAGGTGAGAAATTTTTATTCACACCTTTGGAGTATCGACCTAAAGCTTCATATCCAATATGATCCCTAGTTCAATGTTATGATCTTTTATGTTATATCCTTTAGTCCTTGCATACTCATATCACTCCATTTGGTCCTTTGATCATTTCATATAGAAATCATTCCATTAATTTATATACAAAATCCTTGCATCATTTCACTTAGTCATATCCTTAGTCCTTGCATCTCCATCACTAGTAAAAAAAAAATATTGGCTTGCACTTAGGTCACTTTCCTTAGGTCTTGAGTCAAACATTGGCTATTGAGTACCTATATCACTTCAGGTCCATCATCCTTGAGTTAGGGAGCATATCAACATCTTTGAGTAGGGTAATCCACTTTGAGTTCATCATCTCCTACTTTAGTGTACCCACTCTTGATCACTTGTCCTTGAGTTTGTCCATCATAGCACAAGTAAAGCCTTACATCACAACTACCTTTAATACCTTGAATTCTGACATCATATATAGGCTACAATTTGTCTTCATACGTCATTTAGAGCCCCCCCATATCATATCTTGGACTTCTATTGCAAAGAATTTACACTTTAGAGTTCACATTCCATCCTCATTCTAAGTCTCATGTACATTTTCATACCACTAGTCTTAGGTCAAAGATCAAAATAATTAGCTATGTATCCTAAATCAAGAAGGAGAATGCTTCAATAATAAGGTATCCCTTGGGGACACAATTTTAATGATGATGAACACGTTAGTGTGACAACAAAAAAAACAAGTGAAATAGATGAAAATGAAGTAACATGAGAACATGTGGAAAAATCCCTTCATAACCATAGATACACTAAATTGTTTAAGAAACTATTAAAAAATTATCCAAAATAATATTTTAATGCCCTTTCCGAGGAAGTCATAAAAAATCCTCCTAATTTTGGCGATTCATTTCTGATAGTGAATCCAAAACCTAAATCAGAGTGCAAAAATACAAACAAGAGGAAGATAAAATAAAGGACTTTATACCCATTTACTTGAAACCATGTTACAAGAGATCCACAAAGACACCAAAGCCTGAACCTAAAAATGATCCTATCTTGGATGATCTTAGAGCATTAAGGCATGAAATGGACACTCTCAAGAATAAAAAGACATCATCTCACAAGTTTTATTTTGAGGACATTTGTCTATATACTTTTGACCCAAGTATACCTTGATGATACCTTTTCCTAGTAATTTAGGATTACCAAAACTTAACAATTATAAAGGAAAATGAGACCCTAGGGATCATTTAAAAGAATTTTGCACTGCTGCCTTAGAATTTTCACAAGAGGAAACATATATTTTGATACTTTTCTAATATCATCTTGGAGGAAGTGTCATGGAACCTACTATCAAATCCTTTCATGAACTGGCAGACAAGATTATTATGCATTACACCTATAATTGTGAACATGAAGTCAATATAACTGACCTATTCAATACCAAGAAAAAATAGGGAGAATATTTATGTCATTTTTACAATGATAGTGACATTTGACCAAAAGAGCACCCTGGAACATTCTAGAAAAGTACTTGATTGACCTATTTTGTTGCAATTTGACCAAATGGATGGAAAAAGAACTTTGTCTTAAATGTTTAGATGATTTTGAAGATGTGATAGAGATGAAAGTTATAATTGAACAAAATCTCAATGACGATGGCATTATCAAGATAAATAATGAAAAAGATTGTAAAATAATTTCAAGTTGAAACAACAACAACAAGACTCCCTTTTGGGCTAAAATAAATAATGTGGTTAATGAAATAGTTGTTGACAAAAAAACTACTACAATATCATCATTTGTTTAGAACCTCAAGGGCTCATCTTATGAAAAAGGAAATGAAAAATAAAAGAGCTTTGCTAAATAAATTTTTTTACACCATTGGGACAATTACTTGAGTCAGCTGAAGGAGCTCCTTGAGAATGATCTTATAATGCTATCTAAAATGAGAGATTATAATCCACAAGTCAAACCCCCATGGTGGAATGAAAATCATTTTTTTCAAATATCATAAACACAAGGGACACACGATTAGTAGTTACAATAAGCTCTAACATGTGATACAAGATCTTATTGACAACAATAAAATTGTAGTTGATGGACACACACCTTTTGGTAACTCTAACTATAAGATGTTTAAAAATCATTTCCCTAAGCATGAAAAGGATAAAGGAAAGGCCCCTAAATTAGAACTAACTGGTTTGGCCACACTTGCCAACAATAAAGATGTGTCCAATCTGACCTCAACAACTTTTTCTGATTTTATCTGTTCTTCTTGCTTTTCCTCCTGCTATATTTCCTTCTCCTATGATTTTTCTTCTTGTTTCTCTTCTGATTTCCCTTCCTCTATCCGCTCCTGATCTTCAAACTCCATTGCACTATCCATATTATCCAAAAATGGATCATTTACATCCTACGAAGTGTTAAGGGACATAGGTACACCATCGAAAAAGAAATTTGGTTGCATGTTATCTTAAACACTTTCATTTACTACCTTGGAACTCTCTCCTAAACCCAAAGATATAGGCTTAGAAGCCTTGGGAGGTGAAACCTTCATAGGCATGCCATACATTAGAACTTGGTCTAATGCCTTTTGAGTGTCCTCAATCACTTCATCATACATCCTAGCCATAATCTTGACTAGTTTGGCCTTTGTCCTCAGTAGGGGTTTTAGTGCTTTTATGATTCTTTCTCTTTCCTAAATTGACACAACTGAAAACATATCATCAACTATTTTATTTCTTATGTTCTCATCCTCTGAATGTGCTAACTATTTCCTGATTTCTAGTTTACTATATAGTTCTTCAGGAATGTTTCCTTCAATCTCCAACAAATTCTTCTTAAAGACAAGTAGATGCTCAATAACAGTATCTTCAATGACTGCTTGGTCCTCAGAGTTATATCTTTCATAGTATCTATTCATTGTTAATAGATTTCCATCCTTAATTTCTCTCTTTTGTAGTGATTTAAGATCTGGTTTCCACAAGGTTTGTGGATTCTTTTGGACTATTTTCTCTTCCTCTTTCTCAACTTCCTTTTCTTCCTTCTTCCTCTTCACCTTTGTCTCTTTTTATTTGGGACTGTCTTTCTTACTTGTCCTTGTTGATCTTTTGGGAACAACTGCAGCCATAACTTCTTGTGTTTCTTCCTCTTGAGAGGCTAACAAATCAACAACTTCAACTATAGAAGCTACTATCTTTTCTATTTTCAATGGAGTGGGTGCATCAGTGGCGATGCTAGAATATGCCTCCATCTTATGTTTCATCTCTATCAACTCTCTTTTTGTGATTCCCACCTTTGGAGTGATTTATTCAACAATGTTGCTAACTTTTCTTTTCCTTGTCACCTTTTCTTGCTCTTCTCTGAATTTCTCATATTTCTCCATGTATGTTCCCCATCTTTCTTGGGTAGGGTCCTTTTCTTCTACTAATACATGCTCCACTTACATATTCAGGATTTTAGCACTTACCTCATATCCCATAGGATAGCACCACTTGGTTCTTGGCTCAACTGCCTCAAAGAAGACACAATCAGTTTCAACCATGAAACAGATAGTGTCCACATATTTTTACACTAAATTCTCTAGAATTATGTACCTTTCTTTCATCTACCTCTGTAGTATCTTGATCATGCCAAACAACTCTCCATCTATCTAGTCCTTCTGTCTTCTATAGTATTCTAAAATCTAAAATCTAGTGGGTTCATTGTCTCTCCATGCTCTAGGATACATGCTAGGAAAGTTGTGAATGATATGAATGTACATGTGAATTAGCAATGAACCAAACCTAAATTCCTTAGATTTATCCTTCTTTATAGCTTTTACATTCTCAATAAACTATTGAGCTAGAATTTTGCAAAGATTATACTTCTTGTTCTCTTTTACCATTATGTATACCATCATGATGACTCCAACAGATACAAAATAAGGTCTGCTACTGTGAAACAACTTGTAGCCTAGAAACATTGCTACCAATCTGACATTTTGCAAATAAATATCATTTTTTGTCATTGCCCTCTTATCCCACTTAGAGTTTTTGGGATGGAAAGATAGGGTACTGAGACGGGTGGGGTGAATCAGTACCCACAAAAACTTTCAACTCTCAAACCTTAAACAGAAAGTAGTAGTAACTTCACATATAACTCGAATCCATTGTATGTATCATTCATTTAGTTAACTTATAAAAGTAAATAGCATGAAATCAAAAATATATCTATCACATAACACAAGTATTTTGGTAACGCAGAAACCCTTGTTAGAAGGTAAAAATTGTGGTGGGGATGACACCCACAAATTCTTTACTACTACAGATAGAAAAGGTTTTCCTATTAGGGCTACAAGTGGTGATCACTTCTGGTGATCTTACCCTGTTAGGAGTAACATTTTAGATTGATTAGATCTACCTAGTTATATGATTTTAACAACACTACTTGAGTGTGCATTCGGTAAAGAGATTTACATAAAAGACTATTGGTCTACTCTATTAAGAGATTTTGGGTTTCTCTGTTATAATGATTATAAAATAACAAAAAGTATATGCAAATTGACAACTCTATCTTGTCTGATACAAATCTATGAAATACTGAATAGATATCACCTTTTCATGTGAAGATCTCAACTTTGAACTACTTGGTAGCCTTGTCTGATTCTGCTTAATCTAAATATCTTTGTATTTTTTTCTCCTCTATCTGATAATTGATATCTTGAAGTTGGCTTGATGCTTCAAGAAATTCTTCACTCCATTCCATTCACACACTAACAAATGATGTGAATTACATTTATATAGCATACTGCTTATACCGCTTAACAAAATTAGGTTACAATATCTTAGAGAAAAACCCTAAGATCTATGGTGTACAAAATTAACCTAGATCTAGCAATTACATAGAGATCATCATTGTAATTAATGAATATATCTATAATAAATGATCCTTGATCTTGGTAAAATAATTTTTGATTCTATTGTAACCATCTGCATAGATAAATGTGCCATAACTGATTACTATGCCATTTTCTATGATTCTCGGTATACACTATATATACTGCTCGGTAGTTACATTGGTGCTTAGTGTCCAATCTACTCGGGTTTACTATCACTTGGTATCGGTGTACACTTATGCTCGGTAAAACTGCTTTGGTGCTCAATGTAAAGGACTTGAGCGACTAGCTCAAAGTACTTGCTTTTACTGACTAGAATAGCATAGGCAACCGACCGATGTCTTTGATAGAATGAAAACCTTTAATGCTCAAATAGAGATAACAAGAGTGTGTTAGGGTTTCTACCAGTTTCTTTAGGTTCTTTTCTACTACAAGTAGGTCTCCTTCATTGTCAAGGCCTGTGATATCATGAATGAACTGTGCACATATCTTAATAGGTTGTTCACCTATCCACAAAGATTAGTCATGAACTCTGCTAAGACTGATCTTAAACCATTCAACTTCCATGAATTATGTGAGTCGGGTTAACTTAAGGATTGCCTGATCCTTTAGATGCTTAAATTCTTCTACCATAGATCCATCAACTTCAATCATACTATTCAATTCACTAAAGATGCTAACCTCCCCAATAATCTCATACTTGCAATGTATGTATGCCCTAATATCTTCTACGTGAAACACACCTACGGGGGTTTGTGAAAATGCTCCTTCTGGATCATCCTCATATGATTTGAATGGATGTGTTTTCAATTTATGCTTAGGTCTATCTAAAACATCATAAACTACTGGTGCATCCATGACTTCTCAAAGAGATTAGGTCTAAATACCTTAACACGCTTGAATTTGATGCTTTGCTTTATGCGATCACGTAACCACTCTACCAGATGACTGATAACCTTCTCTACTCCATTCTCCTTGAGTGTTGATTAACAAATGGTATAGATTTGAGATCATTTAAGTCATTTTATCCATCGCAAGATGAGTGTGTGTATTAAACACAAGTAGCTCAACTTCGCATGCCATCCAATTGATACAAAACTCGCAAACATAGAAGATGAATCTCCAAGTGCTGCACTCTCATCCACAAATTCCACAACATCTGTACACATCATTCCTAAGATCGCATGATCCTACTCCATATATACAAGGGCTAGATAATTTTTGTTCTCTACATCCAATGCTCCCCATAAGACCATGCAGCCTTCTAGGTTGATACCTCAAAGAACTCATCATGCGAAGACACAACATCATCTACTGTCTCTCCCTGAATTACTGCTTTGTTTAAAAATTTCACTTTCCATATCTAATCATCCTCCTCACTTTCTGATTTCTTGAAATGATTTCCAAATTCATCCATGTACTCATTAAGACTCTTACCACTGTCACCAACATTTTTATTTATAACCAGATGATGTGATCCTCTTGGTTCACTAGATCTTCTTGGTCCTCTACTATTGTCTTCTCCATTATATCTGCAAACCTTCACAATGTGACCTATATTGCTACATTTGTAACAAGTAGGTGGTCTCCTTCTATCTTCATTAGTCTTTAATTTACAATACCTTGCTATATGTAGGTGGTGCCACAATAGTGTGTCCCACTTTTTTTAGACATGCTGATTTTTGCTGAAATAACACATTTTTAATAAAATATGATGATTTAAGCCTTGAGAGGTTCTATTTGAAGGAATTAATTACAAATGGTTAGCTCAAATCCTCTTAGATAAAAAAAACATTGATATAACATCTATACTCCTCATTCATACCTACAATGGAGTCTCCCTCAGACCAATTAAAATGCTAACAAAAAACCACTTCGACTTTATGTTTTGGCAGATTAAATGAATCCATTTGAAAAACCTATTTATGTAGTATGATGCTATTTGAAACAAGCTTTCTAATGAATATAATTGTAATATATATTGAGTTCATTATCACTTTTAAATATTACATTAACTAAACATAGGTTGTTTGGTCATTCAACAACCTCTCTCTTCAAGACTTTGGGAAAAATAGTAAATTATAAAAAATAAATTATGAAAAATATGTAGGAAAAGAGTATTTGTGTTACCTTTCTATATAAAAGACAAACAATGAATTTCGATATACACAGATCAAGTTAGAGCGATCAAAATGACCTTATGTCTAAATTAAAGTTACTGTCACTTTAGAACTTAATAAACTATGAAATATTGACCCAAAATGAATGAAACTAATTACTTCTTTTAGATATTGAAGTTACAAATATAATCTTGAAACAATTACATCATTATCATATTTGAAAAAAAAATTATGTTGATCCAAGTGACAGTAACTCCTTAAAAACACAATTTTTCACACAAACCACTTTTTGAAGGAGAAGGAAAAATGAATTTAAATGAATTTTAATTAATTTTTAAAAATACATATTTAGAAACTAGAAAGAAAATTTTAAAAGACTCTAGTTTACGTCATCTTCAAATTCCAAATAGTTTTGCGATAACAGGTGTTCGAAAGTGAAGTTTTTTTTTCAGAATGTTGATCTCTATGTCAAAGTTGGCCAAAAAGTGGAACACACTATTGTGGGACCACCCAATGTTATCACATTTTTGACATGTGATCTTGGCTATTGTTTCTTCTATGATATAGTCTTGCTTATACCTTGACTGATCAGGTTTTCTACAATCTTCTTTCTTGTGTCCATATTCATAGCAATTAAAATAGTAACTAGTAAAGGGCTTAGAGTTACCTTTACTTCTACAATCTCTTTTCACGTGTCCAACTTTGTGTTAGAAAGTAAAGATCCCCAAGATAACTGAGAGGGGGGGGTGAATCAGTTATTTGATAATTTAACCATTCAACTGCTTTAAACAATATAATTAATGTACTAATCAACCATAGAAAGATAACCATACACAATTGCACAATAACACAAGATATGTTGACTAGGGAACCTCTTGAAAAGAGTAAACCCCGGTGGGAATGATGCCCACAAAATGATGCACTAATATGAAAGTTACTTGTTAGAGGATGGACCATGTTAGGAGTCTTATGAAATACATTTAGTACATATAAATCCCTATTAGGAGATTTTGAATCCCTGTTAAAATATTCTAACCCGATTAAGAGTTTATGGAAGATAGAAGGACCCACTACCCAAACAGCTTCAAGGCAAGATCTTTGAACCCACTATCCAAAAGATCTTAGAATTATTCAACATAATAATATGAAATATATTACCTCCTTCACATTGTGCCAAAATTGCACTCTCTGCTACACAAGATCACAATTCCAGATCTCTGTACTCACAAGTCTTCCTTCATCACTGAATTAGCTCTTTTCTTCACTTCATGCATATATTCACATCTCAACCTTCACACTACATATTGCAACAAGGAAAACATTCCTTCTTATATACCAAACTCAAATAATTACAAATGAGTCAGTCCTGAATTACAAAATAATAATTTCTACACGCTACACACAAAATTTCACATAAAATTATCAGCTTCCAGATACTGTAACTTTCTCCAAACATATCTTCAAATTTTTTTCTATGAACCATGTCATCATTAATGAGTCTCCAACATACCTTTAACTATACAAAATTAGATTCCATCCCAACTAAAAGATATCCTCCGATTTCTAAAAATCGCTTCACAGAAACACTGTCTAAACACTACTTTCACCAAAATGCTCATAACTCTTATGAATGAATGAATTTCTTTTTGTGCTATTAACCATAGGTTAATAACACACCAAAGAACATACCATCAACTACACAAAATCCAATCTACAATAAAACATGTGCGCAAAACAAAACTATACCTACTTTCCTGCTGATATCCAGAATATCACTGTGTTGACATCAATGACAATCCAAGTCATGAATGCAACAACAACTGCTACAGAATGACTACCAAATACTTTGCATTCATTCCTAACACTTTTTTGCATCCGAAACATCTACCTCTGAAAGGTCTGAACTATTCTCTAGGTTCTTCATTAGTAGGTCTCTCTTCAAGAATAGGTATTTCCTCATTCTTGGCTTCATTTGATTCTTCCTGGGTTTTTGAACTTTGACCTTCATTGAATCCAACTCCAGTCATATCTCCTTTAGTCTTTTGTCTATCTCTTTGTTGATCAATCTTTTCACTACTCATGTGCAATTTCTCAATATGTAATTTGGCTTGAGTGAGTTCACCTTTGATGATCTGATTGTATTTTTCCAATTCTTGATATTTATCTTTATATTGGTCAAGTTCAGTCTTCATTTGTCCCATCTACATGTTAGCTTCTTTATTTCTTTCATCCTTTTCATGTTGAATCTCTTTAATCATCAAAAGATTAATTTGTTCTTTTTCCTACTCCAACTTCTTTACTTTGTCTGTTGTATCACTATCTGAACTTTATTTGATCTTCTCCATAAGGTCTTGTCTCTTCCTCTTTGCAATCTCAAGTTGTTCTTTTAAAATCCTCATGAAACCTTCTACTCTTCTTAATTTGAATTTTAGTTTTCCATTCTCAGCTTTCATCTCATCCACATCTTCAAGAGCATCTTCAAAGTTCTCTTGCAAATCTTCCAAATCCATTCTGATCTCCCTTAAGCTCTTAGGATTTCTCTCCAAGAGCCAATATCTCTTATACCAATTGTTAGGATTAGGTAATACTGAGGGGGGGTGAATCAGTATTACAGAACTTTGATTTCAACTTCAAAAAATTACATACAATCCAAAGTAATGCATAAATGTAAAGAACATATAAGCATAACACATTACTCATGACACCATGATTTGTTCTCGAGGAAACCCTGGCCAAGGGAAAACCCCAATGTGGATGGTACCCACAAATATGTACTAAAATATAATATCCTTGTTAGGAGATCTAGATCTGTTAGGAGCTGATTGTTACATAGTACATTTCCTTGTTAGAGGAATACGAACCACCTGGTTAAAGGTGGCGAGCACATTGCTCTTACAATCAATACTTGTCTCAAAAGAGTTCTCAAAAGGTGAATAATACAAGAACTTATCTTGCTTAGATAGTTCCAATTATAGCTTGACCTCTTACTGATCTCACATTTGATCTCAGCTCTTACATTTTCAAACTTAATCCATCATCATAACCATAACCATACTTCACTTTCACAAAATAAATCTATACTTATACAAAATCAGCCTTCTAGTCGGCTTCACAATTACCATACAAAACATAACGATAACTCATGCAAATGATATTTATGGAGTAGACACTCTTTCATTACTAAAGATTTGGCAATATAATTTATTCACTTGTCTTAGCACGTTACCGTATACATTGTAGTATCCTTGATCTTCGCAACTGTTCATATGCCCTGTTATGTTGTTTTACTGTCTTCGCATATCTTCCGAACACTGTATCTCTCAGACCCGATGACCAAAACTCTAGCGCTCTTAACTGAAGCATGTATACATCCAAAAATACCTTCAGTTAACTTTGCAAGCTCTCATACCTCATATATCTTCATCGCTGACCAAAACTATAGCACTATACCCTATTATCCTAATTCTGGACTTAGTCATTTTCATGATTGTGACTCCAGTAGCAATCTTCTTATCACACGATCACTCCAAAGATAAGTGTTGCCATAAATGACAACCCTCAATTGATTCCAAGTTCTCTAAAAAATCACATGCCAACATTGAAGCTTAATGCTATGTATTTTTCAATACACTACTTCTCAATAGAACTATAGATTTCAAATAGTTTTTTCTCCCTTTTGGAAATCAAAATAGCTCATTTTTTCTTGACATCTATTATATAAGAGTGTCTTTATTGGATCTAATATCATCTACTTGGTTGTTCATATTCCACTTTTTCTTGTATGTGGACAAATGGATACTCTCAAGCATCTATTATAAATCATTTATCTATCCAAGCTACATATAAATGGGCTCATAATTTTCAAAACCTTTCAAATCACAACATTTTCATGGCATATGATCCTATTTATGACTAGAGTAAAAAATACCAGCAAAATACATCCTAATTTGGTATGATATAACAATGGAAAAAGAAAATTCTCTTTTTTTTATTAACAGAGACCTTTTCTATTAAAATAAAGTATAAAGTACACTATTCACAAAAAATGGGTTGGGGGATACAAGATCACCCCACAAGAGTCACTCAACAAACAACTAGACACATCAATTATTCATATTAAAAAAAACATAAAATCCCTCAGGAAGCCAGGGCAATCGCAGTTGAGGGAGGAGGATCTTTATCCTCAGGATTTCCCCACACATTGGTGCCTAGGAGCAGGTTTGGAATATTCCAGTCATCTTCTTCATCTTTTTTGTCCATTTCTCCTTCCTCTGGCTTGGGTGAGATTGCAAGACCAAGGCGAGGGAGTTTATCAAAAGTGGCAAGGGTTCGAGAAACATCTCTAGTGGCTAAAGGCCAACAACTGCCAGCAATAAAAGGAGTAGGAGCAGTAGGCCAACCACCAACCAGAATCCAACGAGGAGAAGAAGTCAAGTGGTGCCTCCAATAGGATCTACCAATAGAGGAGTGGTGAGGGTCTTGAGATTGAGGAGTTCAGGAATCTCGAGAAAAGGAGCTACATCCACGATGATGGCCATGGGGTGAAGTGTGATCAACCGAAAGAGAATCTAGTGATACTCTAGAAATCATACAAGGGTCATTTCCCCAATGCTATAAAAGCATCTACAAATGGGCCACTTTTAGAGCCACTTTATCTATCTGTACTTGAATATGCATCTTTACATTATTACATGTGGGTGACCCCACAATAGTGGGTTACACTTTTTTAGACATGTTGATTTTGGCTGAAATAACACATTTTTAATAAAATGTGATGATTTAAGCCTTGAGAGGTTCCATTTGAAGGAATTAATTACAAATGGTTAGCTCAAAGCCTCTTAGATAAAAAAAATCATTGATATAACATCTATACTCCTCATTCATACCTACAATGGAGTCTCCTTCGCACCTATTAAAATGCTGCCAAAAAATCACATCAACTTTATTTTTTGGTAGATCAAATGAATCTATTTGAAAAACCTATCTACGTAGTAAGGTGCTGCTAATAAAAATCTTTCCAATGATTATAATGTTAATATATATTAAGTTTATTATGACTTTATATTTTTAGTTTTACTAAACATAGATATTTCACCATATGTCTACCTCTATGTTTGATGCTTATGGAAAAATAGTAAATGAGAGAAAAAAAATTATAAAAAATATATATGCCCTAGGTATTGGAATTCTCTTTCTATAAAAAAAATAAAAATGAAATTGGACAAATACACGACAAGTTATAAGCTATGTAGTCAATGTATGTCAAAATTATAGTTTACTCAACTTCAAACATTAATAAAATATGCAATAATCATGATAATGTCATAAACCCAATTTCATGCCCCCCATATGGATGTTACAAAACTAAATTTGAAAGAATCACATTGATATCTATTTTAGAAAAAAAAGTTATGCTCTATGAAAATAATGTAACTCTTTGAAAATGACATTTCAGCAACATACCAGTTTTCATGGAGAAAGAAAAAACCATTCAAATAAATTCAAAAATTAAAATAAAAAATATATTTAGAATCTAGACAAAAAATCCTAAAAGACTCTAATTTACTTCATCTTCTGATTCCAAACAGTTTAACGACAATATGCATCGAAACCTGAAATTTTTTTTCAAATTCTAGAGTTCAATGTCCGTTTAGGCAAAAAAGTGTAACCCACTATTGTGGGTTCACCCATGTACAAGTTTTAGTTGTTAGATAACTAAGAGGGGGGTGAATCAATTAAGTACAGTTATCCTACAGTCCCAAATCTCCTAGATGTATATATTCAAAATTTTCAATCAAATAATCAACTTGGTAAGATATCAACAATATCTTTCTCTTCATCTACCGATTGACAGTAAATTAACTATTGTGTTTACCGATCTATCTAGTTATAAAATGTGTAAAGAAAAATGACAATTCAGCACATCAATCGCACATAACACATAGATTTTTAATGTGGAAACCCTATTAGGGGAAAAACCATATGGGACCGTTAACCCAAATTCATTCACTCTTCTGAAGTGAGCTCAGTTAGGAGCCAACCCTGTTAAAGGTTATAAAACACACTGTAAAGTGTGACCTGGCTAGAGGATTTATCACTAATAGTTCTCCCTTAACTAGCATTCACTATGGGGTCAACAAGAAAACAATCAACATTCATTGAATGTCATATTGAAATACAAAAAGACTATGAAGTCCCATTCGGTTAAGAGATTTTGTTGTAACAATGGTTAAATATATACAGTAATGATCATATTCAAATACAACTAAGATTTTCAAATTTTCAGATCTAAGATAAGCTCAAAATACCTCCTTTGATCAATAAAAAATTCAATCAATCGTATCCTCCAACTTCATTCCACTTGGTGTATGCTTTTCTAATGCTCGGTAATGTCTACAGTTCAACTCAGTTTTGTCTTCAACCAGTTTGATCAGTGGTGCATGAAAATAGTCCTTTCACATGAATTTTCCTATAGTATCAATAATCCCAGACTCAACAATGAATCCCATGTCTCTTTAAATAGAAAACATAAACCATTTTCTTTTCATCCATTAGATTTTTCCTCTTAATCTCCATCATTCATTTTACTACTTTAACCTTTCTTGACACTTGTGTCATTAACACATTTCAATATTCTTCATCTGATCAATCTTGAATTTTATCAACCATTGGATGATCATAACAAACTTTATCTTCTACCTCAGAATCATAAGCAATTGTCCAGCACATCAATTCAGTTGGTTGTTATAATCTGTATTTATTTATTTCACTCGGTCAATACAAAATGTGTCAGTGATTACCTGCTTGGTTAATACTATACTCAGTATACACTACACTAGCTTAGTGTATACATAAATCTTTATTTACCGACCACATAAACTTGTTTAGTTCTGACCTCCAATACATATCAAAATCATGTAATGCAATCAAGTCAACAACATGATGCCATAGACTCATCAATAAGTTACCCAATGTATACCATATCAATATCTTTCATATACATCTCATCTTCATGTAGATATCTCATTCCTTTACCATTTTCCTTCTTTAGATGTTTGTAACCATCATGATAAGTACAGTCAAAACTAGTTGACATCTTTGACAATACATTGACTGGTTTAATTGACTTACACATCACTTTAGTAGCTCGGTGACCATCAATCATTGTCTTTCACTTGTCCATTCTTTCCATCAAGATATTCAATCAATTATAGGTTATCATTAGTATGCATAGAGACATTAATATCCAAAAAGTTGTGAGTGATAAGAACAACATTCCTATCTTTCCAAAGAGTGAAAATAATCTCCATCCTGAAAGCATGTTGAATCTGGGTAAATATAGAAGGCATTCTAGGTGAGTAACCTAGCAAAACCATATACCATGAAAAAATAAACTAGCCAAAAAGGCTTAAAGAAGTCATGAATCCATCTCTAGTACTATTGAGCATGGTGACAAAAAAAAAAATATGCATGAAATTCTATGGGAGGCCACAAAAAGGGAACCTAGGATCAGGGACTCCTAGGTGTTGGAGCCTAGAACCCAGAGGCAAGCCTTGTAAAATCACACACTAGGCAAAATGAACAACTTTTGGCTCTGTGATAGCAGACGAAATAGTAATAAAGTGAAACCTCCAAGTCTTTTTAGAAGAAGAAAAATTCCATATGTGGTTCAAGGTATCAACCATCAGCAGATGGGGAACCAACCAAGCATAACCCATACCAAGTTTGTATCATAGTTAGTGAGAGGATTCCAAGGATACCACTTCCAATCCTTCCACTAGGGCTTGACAGAAAGAATTCCAAGATTATGCAACAAATGAGGATGTAAGGCTGAGACCAAAAGGTCAAAATTCTATCGGTACAGGTGAGAAATCCTGAACTGCACCTAAAGATCTTCCCAAGAGCGGAGACACGTGGTGGCTCTAGAAAAATGATCCTTGGGAGTTCTAATGCCATGTTTGTGAAAATGTGGAGCATCAAAACCCTAGATCTTATAAAGAGGAATCCCTTTATGATGAAAAAGAGGTGACCACCAAATGTTGTGCTGGTTAACAGAGAGAACATCTCAAAAGCCATTTCCAGCCATGGCTTAATTACTTCCCAGGCCCTCCAACTATTTTTGACAACAAAAGTGCCATGGATTTGAACTGGGTCTGTCATAACAAGAAAGGTTTGAAGACCAATTCTCTTCTAGGTGTTAGGATTAACAAGACATAAATAATAGTTACATGCAAATATAACCAATATCAAAAAACAATAAACCACACAGAAGAGAATACAAGACATACAAATTTAACTTGGCTCACCCAAACCCTAGGCTACATCCACCAATAGCAAGTCCAATATTATTATTATCTAATTACTACAACTTGATTACAATCTTTAATCCCTTACAGTTCAATATAGCTGCAAGAAGCTACTCAAAAAAAAAACATCATGAAATCTCTAACCCTAAGTCAATTTTATTCAAATTTTTTTTTGTCGCTTTAGGGTTACAATCGGTTACAACATGTCGGCCTGGCCCCGAACCTCGGTGAGGATACATGAAAAGTGTATAGTACTTCCCTAATCAGTCACCAAAGACCAACAATTTCCCACTTGGAGACTAATCATGTAGCAATACCGCCAACACATGAGGCTCCCACTGGATCAAACCACCCTAGACTTAGTTGTTCCTTTATTTTTTTCAGTCTAGAAGACCAACCGAAGTTGAAGAGGAGTTCATATTATCCCTTGTTACTACCTTTGTAAACATATATATTGGATTATCATTTGTATATATCTTTTCCAACTCTAACTATCCATCATCTAAAACTGACCAAATGAAATGGTACCCCAACTGTATGTGTTTTGTATTTGAATGGAGAGAAGAGTTCTTGGAAAGATGAATGGCCCTCTGGCTATCTATAAAAAATAATTGTCCATCTATGGGTTTCCTAATTCCTCCATGAAAAATTGAAGCTATATCATGTCCTTGGCTACCTCTATAGAAGCAACATACTTTGCCTCGGTAATGGATAAAGCATTCACCTTTTGTAATTGAGAAATCCAACTCACTGATGTCCCACCAATAGTAAATACATATCTTGTAGTAATCCACCTAGTATCAAGAACCCCTACCAAATTTGAGTCAACATAGCCTTGGAAATCAGTAGTAGATCCCCCAAAATGTAAACATTTACTAGATGTTCCTCTCAAATATCTAAGAATTTGTTTGACTGCATTCTAATGGTCAATCCCAAGATGACTCATATACTTGCTAACAAATCCCACTGCATGTGGAATATCTAGCCGATTACATACCATAGCATACATTAAACTTCTTATAGCTAAAGCATAAGGTACCTTTGATATTTTAGTCTCCTCTTCTGGTGTCTTTGGACACATATCCTTAGTCAGTTTTAAATGACTAGGCAAATGTGTGCTGACAACTTTGGCATTCTCCATAGAGAAACATTGCAACACCTTCTCAATATAAGCAACCTGAGATACAGTCAATTTTATGTTCTTCCTATCTCTTCATATTTTCATACCAATGATTTGTTTTGATGCCCTCAAATTCTTCATAGAAAATGAGAGTGCTAATTGTTGTTTCAATCCCATAATGTGATCCATGTTAGACCCAACTACAAGCATATCATCAACATATAAACATAAAATAATGTAGCTACCATTATGCAACCTCTTAAAATAAACACAATGGTCTAAATGACACCTAGTATATCCATGCTTATGTATAAAATTGTCAAATTTAAGATACCATTGCCGAGGTGCTTGCTTCAAGCCATATAAAATTTTCTGCAATCTGCACACTAAGTGCTCCTTACCTTTGAAATCAAATCCATGTGGTTGTTCTATATATATTTCTTCACCCATATCACCATGAAGAAAATTTGTTTTAACATCAAGCTACTATAAATGCAAATTTTCAGCAACCACAATACTCAAAATAATACGAATAGAAGTCATTTTAACAACTGGAGAAAATATCTCTTCAAAATCAATGCCCTTTTTATGTGAAAATCCTTTTACAACTAACCTAGCTCTAAATATTTTCTTACCTCCATCCTCTTCTTTCATCCTTTAAACCCATTTATTCTATAAAGCCCTTTTACCTATAGGTACCTTACATAAATCGCAAGTTTAATTTTTCAGCAAGGAGTCCAATTCCTCTATCATTGCACACTGCCACTGAAGCTTTGTATCCTCCTATAGAACTTCATCATAATATTTTGGTTCGCCAAAATTTGTTAATAAAATAGGATACAAGCAGGGAGAAAATCTTTCTAGAGGTCTACTTAACCTTGTTGACTGTCTAACAATCACTGGGGTTTGTGGTATTTGTTGTTGTTGTTATTGTTGTTGCATAGCATAAGGAAATAGTGGAACATCATCTTTTGGAGTATCATCCAGTACTACATAATAATTTTATTTCTTCTCATGCTACTATAACAAATCTTTGTACAACACTTTGTCATTGAATATGACATCCTTGCTTCTTAGAATTTTATGATTTTCAAAATCCCAAAGCCTATAACCAAATTCATCAATTCCATATCCAACAAATACAAATTTCTTATATTTAGCTTCCAGCTTGGTTCTATTTTCAAAATCTATATGTGCAAATGCTTCACAACCAAAGGTTTTGAGAAAAGAATAACTCACCTTCTTACCAGTCCATGCTTCATCTATAATACCACAACCCAAAGGAGTAGAGGGACCTCTATTGATTAAATATATAGCTTTATTAATAGCCTCCACTCACATGTTTAAGGGCAGTCCAGCATGCAACCTCATACTCCTTGCACACTCCATTATTGTCGTGTTCATGCGTTCAGCCAATCCACATTCTAATGGAGTCTTTGGTACAGTTTTCTGCCTACAAATACCACTAGAGGAAACATAATATTCAAATTATGTGCTGCAATACTAACCACCATTATCAGATCTGAGACATTTTAGCATTTTACCAGTCTCATTCTCAACCAAGCATTTTCATTTCTTAAAAGTTTCAAATACATCAGATTTCTGTTTAAGGAAATAAATCCATACTTTTCTTGTTGCATCATCTATAAATGTAACATAATATAGAGAGACACCAAGGGAAGATACCTGAGCTGGTCCCCATACATCTATATGCACAAGCTCTAATTTCTCATTTTTCTTTGCCTTACCACTCTTCACAAAACTAACTCTCTTTTGTTTTCCATACACACAAATTTCATAGAAATCCATATTGATACATTTCAAACCTGGTAAAAATTTCTTTGAATGAAGTAATTTCATACCTTTTTGACTCATGTGCCCAAGTCTATTGTGCCATAGTGTTGTGTCAAAATCTACAACAACTATTTGATGCTCTTCCTACTCAACTGAAGTAATTGTTCCTGAACGTTCATCTTTTCTTTGAAATAATTAAAGTAGAAGGAATAGTATGACCTATTAAAAGACATAAGGTGCCTACTTTCACACTGTTATCTACTACTAAGGAACCTTTTGAAACCTTCCAATTTCTATCATTAAAAGTAACTGTGCAACCCTCATCACCCAGTTGTCCTACTAAAATTAAATTTGTACTTAGCCTTGGAACATGTCTTACCTCTTGTAGTAGCCAATGATTCCCATTCTACAACTTAATCTTAATTTTCTCCTTTCCAACAATCTAACAAGGTTCATTATCTCCCAAACAAACTAGTCCAAAATCCCCTTGGACATAATCAAGAAAATAACCCCTATGGGGTGTAGCATGAAATGAAGCCCCTGAATCTAAAACCCATGAATTATCAACACTTTCTAAAGAAAGAAGAAAATAATCCTCTTCAAATTTATTACTTACCACATTTGCCTCCTTGTTACCTTCTTGTTTGTCTCCTTCTTTATTCTTCTCACACGAGCAATCTTTCTTCTTATGACCTAGTTTTCCACACTACCATCAATCATTTGGTCCTCTAGATTGATACATATTTCCTTTGGATTTTCATCTTGATTTCCCATGATGTCCATAATTTTTTCCTCTCTCATTCATTCTATCTATGCTTTGTGCATTCAAGACACTTTTGGATGTAGATCCACCTGATCTATTCCTACAAGTTTCCTGACTCAGAATCACACTGATAAGACTATCAAATTTTAGGGTATTAGAACTAGAAATAGAGTTACTAACAACCATTACCAAGCCACTCCAAATTTCAGGCAAAGAACACAAAATTAAGAAAGCCCTAATTTCTTCATCAAAAATAACATTCACAGAAGATAATTGATCGGTAACTATATTAAAATCATTCAAATGATTAGCAATAGATCCACCTTTTTCCATCTTCATATTAAAAAAATGCTTCATGAGAAATACCTTGTTTGAAGTGGAGGGCATTTCATACAACTTTTCTCGGGTTTCCATAAACTCTTTAGTTGTCTTCTCTTTCATAATTTTAAAAACCACTGATTGTGCCAGACATAATCGAATAATTTCAAGTGCCTTTCTGTCAAAAATATCCCAGTCCTCACCAATCATTGTTGTCAATTTCTTGGTTTTCTCTTCCAATGGCCGCCATAGATCCTTCTGATAGAGATAGTTCTCCATTTTCATTTTCCATAACTGAAAGTTCTTCCCATTAAACTTCTCAACCTTCATCTTACCCTCAGCTATCATTTCTCCCACTCAACCATGAGACTCCCACTAAACCGTTAGACCTTTTTGTAGAGGATAACTGAAAAAAAAAACTCACTCTGATACCACTTTTTAGGATTAACAAGATAGAAATAACAGCTACATGCAAATATAACCAATATCATAAAATAATAAACCGTTCAGAAGATAACACAAGGCACAAAGATTTAACGTGGTTCACCCAAACCCTAGGCTACGTCCACCAACAATGAGTCCAATATTCTTATTATCATGTGATTACAACCTAATTACAATTCGCAATCCCTAACAACTCAATACTGCCGAAAGAAGCTACTAAAAAAAATATTCATCATGAAATCCTTCACCCTAAGCCGATTTTACACAACCTTTGTTTTTGCCTCTTTAGGGTTAGAATCGGTTACAACATGTTGGCCCAGTCCTGAACCCTGGCGATGATACATGGAAAGTGTATAGTACTTCACTCATCAGTCACCAAAGACCAAGACCAAGCTAGCCTGTGAACAGGAAAGCCTAAAGAGATGCAATGTCTCAAGAAGACCTTCCAAGCTTCATCCCTAGACAAGGCTCTAATCACCCATTTGGCACATAGAGAAATGCCTTTCTTCTGAGTGGAAAGAAGGCCAAGACTACCAGAATCTTTGGGAAGGAAATAATACTCCCAGGAAACTCTATGGAAACCATGCAAATTGGTTCTAGAGGCCCACAAAAAGTCACGGAGTAGCTTTTATGGCTTTATATAAGAAGATTTAGAAGGCACCCAACAAGAAGAGTAGTACACATGGGTTGCAGCTAACACTTTAGAATAGATCAAGAACTTACTAGCTAGAGATAAAGGCTTGATAATATAGTAGTCTAACTTCTTTTCAATTCTGGCCAAAACAACATTCCATAGATCCACAGGTGAACCTTGAAAAGAAAAAGGGATGCCTAGAAATCTAAAAACTTCACCATGTTGAATCCATCTCCAACTGAACTAGGACACCCAAGGAGGATCCAAAAGAATTGATTGTCTGTAACATTATGTCTTGCACCATTGAATGGAAGAACCATAGGCTATAAAAAAGGTATCAAGGAAATGAAGAGTTTCCTAGACATTATTTTTGTCCTCAAGGAGAGTAAGGAAATAATCATTAGCGAAATGGCCATTGATAAGTTGAATAGATGAATTAGGCTGGGAAATTCCTTTGACAAGACCTATAGAAGTGACATTGGAAAGAAGATACCCAAACCCTTCAATTGCAAGAATATATAGAGAAGGAGCCAAAGGGAAACCTTGGTGAATGGATATGAAGAGATGAAAGGCTTCAAACTATTGGCCATTGATAGTGATGCAAGCAGAGGCATCTCTAAAAATCCTTTGAACATACTATATAAATAAGGGGTTGAAACCCAGAGCTTGAATCATAACCAAAATAAAAGGCCACTCAATGTAGTTGTACGCTTTAGAAAAATCAATTTTGAGGCAAAGAGCTTTCTGATTCAACCTCTGGGCCCATTCCATGCTTTCCCAGACAACAATAATGTTGTCAAGAATAAACCTGGACTTGATGAAGCTAGTTTGTTCAGGTCTGACAATCAAAGGCGGGATGTGACAAATTTTTAAAGCAAGATCTTTGACTATGCTCTTGTAAGAGACATTAATAAAAGTGATTGGCCTCCATTTATAAATATCCTTTAGGTTTCCTACCTTGGGAATGAACTTAATGTTACAAGTAGTGGCTGTAATTGCACCAAAAGATCAACCTGTTAATGCCCGATACAACCACTAGACTTATAGAACATAGGAGGATGTTAAACAATGTCACGAATCCTGAAGGGAGACATTGGCGGTTAGTCCAACAATGCCCCCCTCAGCGTCACCCAAGGGGATTCAAAGCTGTGACCAATCTCTGATACCACTTGTTACAAGTAGTGGTTGTCGTTGCACCAAAAGATCGACCTTTTAATGCTCAATACAACCACTAGACTTATAGAACATAGGAGGTTGTTAAACCATGTCACGAATCCCAAAGGGAAACATTGGCGGTTAGTCCAACACTTAATGTTTCTATTTTTTATAATATCCCCTACAGAGTGGGAGTGAAAGGCTTCCAGATACAATCTGTGAAGGTTTAGGCCAATGTCATTCTAGAGATCCTTATAGAACTCGTAAGGGAAGCCATCACACCTAGGGGCCTTGTCATATGCTATAGAATAAATAGCTTCTTTAAGATCACAAAGTGTAAGAAGTTGATCACAAAAATATATTGTTGGCTAGTTGAAAGACGGTAAGGAACAACAACCAAATATTCTTAAAGTGCTTGGTCTCTCACCGAAGAATTTCCCTACATAGTGAACATCTTCTCATAGTGTCTGACAAAAGCTTGGAGAATATCAAGGAGCTCTGTAAGTAAATTATGACCTTCTTTAATTTTTTTATCCCAGTAGCAATTTGGTGAGATCGAAGAGCCAAGAAAAAATCTTTTGATGCTCAATCTCCAAGCTTTAACTAGTGGAGTCGAGCCTTGATATGAGCACCTCTGGCATAATAATTGTTTGCAATTTTTTTCTGGTGCCAAATTTGAGCACGTTGGATTTACAAATCCTTGTTAAAAGCATCAAGAATCAGAGCTTCAGAGGCTGAAAGGAGCACTTTAATGGTATCCTCATAAGATTACTGGCGATATTGAGCAAGTTGCCTACCATAAATGTGTAGGAACCTAGCAGTGCGAGTGATGGCAGCATTCCACCACTTAATCCGGCCAAAAGGTTGATGTGGCCTTGGTTCTAAATTCCATATTTAGCGACTATGGACTAGAGTAGGCTTGTGACTCATTAGAGAAGTGTTTAGGTAGAATTGCATTGTGGGAGGTCATGTCTTAGTTGTCTGCCATTTAATGCCAAAGGCAATGGGAAAGTGATTTGACAAGGTCACATCAATAAGAAAAATGATAGGTAATTCATTTTTGTTAGAAAAATTATAAAAAGATTGTGCAAAAATCATGACACAATCAAGCCTTTTAAAAACCTTGTTAGAACCATCTCTAAAATTAGACCAAGTAGGCCCAATATCACTAGAATGATGGCAACCTATCTAGGATAAAAAAGACACAATTTATTATGCATGTAAAACCAGGATTCTCTTTCTCTAGTTGTCCAGTGAAAAGAAAAAATCTCATCTTTGTTAGATGCCACCTCAACCATATTGAAATCCCCACACATGAGAGAGGTTGTAGGTGGTAGAAAATTAGCAAGCCATAACCATAATTGTGATCTTTCAACAACATTATTGGGAGCATACACATTAACAATCCCAAAAGAATGATTCTCAATAGACAAAATAGCCCATACAACTCTCTGCAAGGGGTCAGAACCATGATTAATGAGAAAACAATGTCAATGAGGGGAAATGAGAGTAGCGACTCCACCTCGACCAACTTTATGTTGAGAAGAAAGAACAAGGTCGTTAGGCCAAATAACATGACAAGCAGATTGAAACATAAATCCATCAATTTTCACTTCCTAGAGACACAAGATATCCAAACCAGGAACCTGTTGATGAACATCTCTCATAGAATACTTTCTATGCAGGTCTATGAGACCCCACACATTCCATGAGATGTACTTCATGAGAAAAAATCTTTCATTTCATCCCCATCCCCTAGAGACGATAAAATGTTATGCGAAGACTCGGAATGAGGAGACTCATCAGAGATGAGACACCACTTTTCTTAAAATGCCCCTTCTTCACTCTCAACACGCCCATCAGGACTGCAAGAATGATGCGGAGTCGATGAAGAAGAGATGGTGGAAGCCACTTGCCGAGTGTGAACCAAAGGGAGTCAAGGGGCATTTGTAACTGCATTAATCCCATGTTGATCAAGGTTTGAAACAAATGAGGGAAACAAAGCCTTGTCTAGAAGCCTAGAAGAATGAGAGGCACCACCACCTCCAGAAGTACCAGAACCATCCTAAGGTTTTGAATTCGATGTGTGTTTACCCTTGCATGCCACAATGGTCCATTCATCCTTCTTTAGCTCCTCCTTTTTCAAACCCTCTTAAGGATGAGATCTTGAATCCTTAGGAGAAAATTTTCTTCTAGGAACCTCCAAATGGTAGTCCTTCATCTTGTGCTTTGTCAACTGGCACTGATAGAAGGTGTTTGGAGAATTCAAATGAAGGACCTTCTGGGTGAAGGTATTACCACCCACTTGAATCTCAAGGTTTCTTTAAGATCCCACAGTAGATCAATTTCAACACAAACCCCTTTTTGAGGGTGAGCATTAAAAAAGGGTCATGTGCAAGACATACCACTTTACCAAGAATTTGCGCAATGGCTTGAATGAAAGGCCAATAAGGAAAGGGAAGGCCGAGGAACTCAACCCACACAAGCACCCTAAGATTCTTGAAATTAGAGACTGTGAAGTCTCGAGACCATCGTTGAAAAACCAAAATGGAAGACTTGACAGTCCACGGCCCATGAGCGAAGATAGCTTTGACATGGGCAGGGCTAGAGATCCAAAATAGAAAAAACCCTTTCGTGAGGTTTTGAATGCCATCAAGACAAAATCCATGAGGAGTCCAAGCTTTGGCAATCCAATCTTTGAGCATGCTTTTAGGAGGGGTTCTTCCCACAAAATAATATGATCAAAGTGTGTTTCTCTAACCAAACATACATGTGTATTATCAAAATCCTGAACATGAAGTACAACATCAGGAGATGGCATACCTCGTGAAACACCTTTAGAATGAACTTATTAGGTCTCTTTCTCCGAGGTGCCATGATTATCCGTTACCACTCCAGAACTAGCAACAACTGTTGAGCTAAAGGTGGTTGGAGCTATTAAATACCTAGGCTAATCCTATAGTAAATGTGGTTTGAAAGGACAGAAAAAATACATAATAGCAATGTGCAACACTAAACCCTAGTAGTAATTTTTTTCTCTTTGAAAATACTGAATTTGTGATTTTTATCATGTTTAGTTGTGGAAAAAGTTTTTTCTATGCATAATAAAACTATTATATTCTCTAATGTTTATGTTAAATATATATGTCTAGGCTAATAAATTTGGTTTCAAAGTTTTCCACTTATACACTGTTATTGAGAACTAAGACAATAATCCTTGTACAATTTCTCATTCTTTTCCTTCTCCTATATGGTTGCTCATTTTTTTCCCTCTCCTTTTAATAAGGATATATCTTTGACCCCTAAGAGTCATTGAAGTCATAGTCATAGTCATAATTGTAGATATGGATCACAGGGCTCTCTTAATCTCGACAATATGATCCATAAGCCTCCCATGTAGATATAATTAATACCAATTTCTGATGACCAAGATCTCCAGACAATTGACATCCCTTGATAGGAATCATCCTCTTCTTTGCTCATATAATCTAATGACCTAATGGTTTGACCACATTTGATGTTTCCATTTTCAAATTATATTTTGGAAGATAAATTTAAATCCAACATTTTCTATATTCAGCAATATATGATATTTTTATTTCCATAATATGAAATATGGAAACAATAGATATTCGTCATAAAAATCCAAAGGTGGCTGATCTTTGAAGTGTTAAAACATTAATAAAAAATAGTTAATGTCTTTGGCTAGAATTTTTGAAGGCATTAGAAAGAATTCAAACCAAGGAAAGCGCCTGAAACTATCTTAAATATAGTTGTAATATGCATAATTACAGAAGAACATTTCACCACATTCTCAAAATCTCCGTCGAGCAACATAATAAAATACAATTAGTTATGTTGGGTTTCCTTTTTTTGGATACATAGTTCTTTGAAAGTCGCGGTTTCTAAACAATCCCTTATTTTCGTTTAAGGGACCTTTCCATGTTTCTAAGCAATTTCTAACAAATTGAAAAGAATCTCAAATGCGGTGAAAGTGAAAGGAAAAGATATTCTACCATCATTTCTTTAACATACAATTTTGTTAGTAATTCCTCCAAAGTACATTGGTTTATGTCTTAGTTTTTTAAATTTTAATATTAGTTTTTAAGATCTAATATTTTGTTTAAAACTAATAATGTAAGATTTGCATCATACAACTAGATCTATCCAAGACCTCTATATAACGAGGCAGTTGAAATTAATTCATCATCAATTAGTTCAATCCTTGATCATTTGATCAATAAGCTCTTGTAATCTCTTGAATCAATAGAATAATTTTTTTGTGATATTGCTATCAGGATTCAACTGTGTAGCTTTTTTAGTCAAACTCATTTACCCATGTTTCATAAGTAGTGGTTCACATGATCCCATCTCTCATGAGAATGAATGGAACACTTAGCACTCATTGGATCTAGGTGATGCTCATAGAGGTGAAGCACCAAGACTTCCCGAGAGGTCACCCATCCCAATACTACTCCAGCTCGAGCGTGCTTAACTATGGAGTTTCCTCAATGGTTAAACCCACTCTCCTTGCAACGCCAAGGTTAAGCGTGCTCGAGCTGGAGTAGTACTGGGATGGGTGACCTCTCGGGAAGTCACAGTGCTTCTCCTTTGTGAGCATCACCTAGATCCAATGAGTGCAAAGTGTTCCATTCATTCTCATGAGAGATAGGTTTGTGTGAACCACTACTCATGAAACATGGGTCATTTAATTTGACTCAAAAAACTACACAGTTGAATTCTGATAGCAATATCACAATTTGACTTCCTGTGGAAAATATCTCCTACTTAATAATTTCTGTATTTTACAATTTTATATTTCTTTCAAATTTATCTCACGATTATCTAGAATTGCCTCTATAATACAACTAGAACTTAATTCCAAAAGTTGCCTCTATAATACAACTAGAACTTAATTCCAAGCCTGCGAAGAGAACTTTGAACATTTACATTCAAACAATGTTTTTACTGTTTCAACAGATTGTTTGTCTTCGTTTAAATCCATATATGAAGTTTCTTTCAATTTTTATAAAAAGCAACAGAAGAGAAAGTCTCCATACTCGGGGTCGTGCACATTTGATAATAAATTTAAGAAAGTTGATTTTGACTCCCTTACTCAAAGGCTTTCTCCCCACGAGCATTTAACGTTTACTCAATAAATTGCATATGATTGGTTGCAACATTCATTTGTTGAACAACATAAATGAAATCCCAAGTCTTATGAAGTCTTGATGTATGCATCTAACCTCAAAATTTCCTCAGGGCTAAATATCATGGTCATAACAGATATTTAATGAACATCGGACACAAATTCAGTTGAACCGGTCATATGGGTTGAATGGATAAGGGAATTAAGGTGTTTGAAGAAATGTTATGCAGATCCAATTCTGCCTTAAATGCATGAAACATGGGAGCAAAAGTTACATGTCAGATTTACCAAAATTCAAAGGCAATCTAGTCTTAATTAGAAACTTCGATCTTCTCCATTCGTTTTATTCAAAATGAAAAAATTACAGTCACCTTGTGCAAAGAAAACTATACAAGGCATTTATATAAACCTCTTGATCACTTGCATATTCTCATGCCTTAGCATAATTCTTGCCCTAATTGTCAAGAAACAAAATGACTTTGCTTTTAAATACTAATTTAGAGTTGAGAAATGAAAGATTACACAGTTGATAGAGTTTTGATAGAGTGTAACAACATTGACCAGCATCAACAATTTATAACAGTATATAATTTGTTTGGAATAAGTATTTATAATAAAGATATAAGATTTTGATTATTGTTGAAAAATGGGCTTTAATATTTTATTTTAATGTTGATATTTAATTATTTAGTTGTGTTTTTTTTTCATATTTATTTGTTCTTATTGAGTGGTGTTAATTGTTTTTATATTAAAGCAGAGAAGGGTTCCAACTAGTTATGTTGGGATGGTGTTAGTTGTTGTTTGTGCTTTTTAATTCAGTACTTTGTCGATTTGTAAATTATCACTTAACTATCACAAAAATTACTAAATCCAACTATGACAAGTTATAAGGTGTGCAGGAATTTTCAGATTAGAAGTAGTATGAAAACGGGTAGTTATATAATCTTTAACATAGAAGAACTAATACACATTTGAAACACTTGTATTGCTAAAAGTATTTGACATGCAAAGAAAGTTTCAATCCATAGCTTAGTTGAAAGGGGAATACATTTTTTTTAATATTTATATCAACTAATAGTGATCACTTTTGAAGATTGACCCGTGTCAGGGTCTCTAAGTCCATGCTTCAAGGTTTTTCAAATATAGGATTTGCATTCTTTTAGGCTCATTCTAGAACCACTAAGACTTATGCATCCTTGGCTTGAATTCAAAGTCTCATTCTAGAACCACTAAGACTTATGCATTCATGACTTGAATTCAAAGTCAAATATAGACTTAGTAACAAAGGGCTATAGTTTTCAATAGTATTTTAGTAGTTTCTCCTATTACAATTTTTAAGGATAAAACCTATAGCCCCCAAAAATGGTAGAAGGATTGAAAATGGTATCTATACATTCCTATTATAAAATGCAACAAGACTTTTAAAGGATATATTAGGACTTCTCTTTATTTTTCATAGGTTTCATAGGTCAATGGTAGATGGAATTCACAATCTGTCACTTCTAAATGGTTCTATAGGTTCTAAATAATTTAATTGGTGTCTCATGTATTAGAGTCTCTACATTAGTCATGTATCATACACTTGGATGTGTTTATGTTCTCATCTATCCCTTATCTAGACAAATAGAGACTCTCAACTCTTTTTAATAGTTCTTTCTATCAACCCAAACCCAAGCTAAATAGAGTTGAGCTTGTGACTTTTCTAAACCTTTCATTCATAACCCTTTTCATGGCATGTATGATCATTTTACTAGAGTAGTCCAAGATACTTGCAAGATACATTCAAATTTGACATGTTTCTACAATGAAATTTCTCTTCTTTGGAAAGATAGAAATTGTGATTTATTGTAGAAAAGAATTTTTCTAAGAAATTGTGATGTATACTAAAACTATTATATTGTATAACATTATGATGTGTGTGTGTGGATCAATACATACATACATACATATGCATATGCATATACATATACATGAGCACTAAAATAAATTTTGTTTTGGGATTTTTTTACTTGTGGACTCCTATTAAGGAATGAGCTAATAATCCCCGTATAATTGCTCATATTCTATAATCTCCTACCAACAAGACTGCTTCCTTTCTATATAGAAGCCATTATAGCCATAACCATAGATCTAGATATGACTTGTAAAACTCTCCCATCTCAAAAAATGTGTGGTCAATCTACCTTGCCACATGGACATAGATGATACCATGTTATAGGTTGAAAGTCCATTCCTAATTACCACATTATAGGTTGAAGTCCATTCCTAATTATCACATTTAGTGTTCTCGTTTCCAACTTAGAGTTTGGAATATATCATGGTCTTATTTCTGTAATATAAAAATATATAAACACTATTGGAAATAAAAATCTAAAACATCAAAACATAAGTGTTTTAACATTTAAAATAGTTATTATCTTTGCCTTGAAAATTTTGAAGTCTTCAGAGAGAATTCCAACTGAGGAAAGCACGTGAACTTATTTTAGACTGTGCTGTTGTAATTTCCATAACTATAGAAGAACACAGGTCACGACATTCTCTTCAGAGTTCTTTCAGTCAGCACAAATCTCCATCCATGAATATACTTGAAAATCCAGTTTCTAAACAAGCCCCTTTCCTTCTTTCTTGTGTTGATTATGTTTTAAGACGTATTATTCACAGCCAACAAATTGAAGAAAATCTCAAATGCAGTCAAGGTGAAAGAAACATCTTCGTCCATTGCTTCACACATACAATTTATGGTAATATGTTTTTATTTCAAAACAGAATCAGATAACTCCCATAATTTTCAATGGCTACCTCCATCATCAACCAATGCTTTTAATTAAAACTAACTATCTAAATTCCAAGCTTGCAGAGAGGACTTTGAAAATCTACAATCAACCAAAGCTTTTACCATTTCAACAGATTGTTTTTTCTTTCTTAACCCAAGTTTGAACAATTCTTTCAGTTGGGATTCAAGCAAGCAACCAAAAAAGTCATCATTTGAACAACTCTTTCAATCTCGTTTTATGATTATCTGATTTTGATTACCTTACTCTGAGCACGAGCATTTAACGTTTACTCAATAAATTGTATTGATTTGTTACAACATTCATTTGTCGAAGTCTTCGTCGAATAACATAAATGAAATCCGAAGTATTATGAAGTCTTGATGTACGCATCTAACCATGAAATTTCCTTCAGGGCTAAATGTCATGATCATAACAGATATTTAATTATCACCGGATACAAATTCAGTTGAGCCAGTCATATGGGTTGAATGGGGAAGGAGAGGCGAATAAGATTGTTAGAAGAAATGTTATCAAAATCCTTAGGCCTCCTATCACTATTTTAACAACATGCATGTGCAATGCTGTCTTAAATATATAAAACAAAGGAAAGGATTGGTTATTTTATGCGTAGGTATCTTATTCATTAGTGGGATTTGAAAGTGTGACCTTTCTTTCAAGAGTACAAATTCTCCATCATCAGGCCAATTCACGCATGAAACATGGCAACAACAATTACACGTCAGATTAGTATTGTTCAAAACTTCAAAAACAATGTAGTCTTTAGAAATATCCATCTTCTCCATTTGCTTTAGTCAAAATCATGAAATTAGTGTCATCTTGTGCAAGGAAAATTATACACTTTATCCAATAATAAATTTACATAAACCACTCCATCACTTGCATATTCTCATACCTTAGCATAACTTACGCCTACATGTTTGGAAATAACTTTAGTTTATTTTAATGTAATGTGATCTTTGGATTCTGCCTGAATTTATTGATTCGAGTTTTGAGTATTTTTCTTATCCTACGACTTTGCAAATTCGACTTTTGAAGGGTGATCTCATATTCCTAACTTTTTAAATTGTGAATAGTATACTTTAATTTATATTAATAGAATTTGTTATTCATCAAAAATAAAATATTGACTTAGAAATAGAGAAATGAAAGGTTACATAATTGATAGAATTTTCATAGAGTGTAACAACATTGACAATGTCAACAATATTAAACAATATATATGATTGTATTTATGGAATAAATATTTCATATCAAGACTCTTAATTAATAGAGAGATTAGAATTGAGCATTAATAAAGGGCTCTCGATATTTTATTTTAATATTGATATTTAATTATGTAAAATCTAAGATCTATTAGAGATAAAATGAAGCACAATAACACAAGATAGAGCCAAAGTCAACATTCAATTCATTGGTCTCATGAAAAGTATGTTAAACGTGTGGTTGTCATTGCATCAAAAGATCATCCTATCAATGTTTGATACAACCACTAGACTTATAGAATCTACAAGAGGCAGTTAGCACCTTTTTACAAATCTCGAGGGGAGCACTGACCATTTTACCAACAATCTCCCCCATATTATCTAAGGGGATTGGAACCTGTTACCAAGCTCTAATACCACTTGTTACACTTGTTACAAGTGTGGTTGTTGTTGCAACAAAAAATCGACTTGTCAATGCTTGATACAACCACTAGAGTTATAGAATCCACAGGAGGTGGTTAGTCACTTGTCACAAATCCTGAAGGGAGTGGTGACCATTTTGCCAACAAAGTACATATAGGAAGAGTGATTTGGTCAAATTAGAAGTTGAACTCAACACTCAATGAGTGGCTACAAGTTGCCTCCCACTAAACTAGGGCGAGGTGCTGAAATGGAATCGACACCTCTCTAATCATCTCCTAAATTGTGACAAATTGTGTGAACAAGTATCAAATGAATATGAATGACTGAATAGGCTTAATAAGCCTAAGCGTAAATAAATGAAATAAATATACTAACAAATTATTTAGTTTTAGTTATTTATATTTATATTTATATTTTAGAATGTTGTTGTTACTTTTATTTTTTGATTTGAAAAATTGTCAATTTGTTAATTATCACTTAGTTGTGAAAATTTTTACTAAATGCAACTATGAAAGCTTATAAGGTGTCCTAGAACTTTCAGATAAACAATAGTATGAAAAAGGTGTAGTTATTAGGTGTTGACTAGCCGAAGATTAAGGAAGATCTTTAGTTCACATGTGTACATAACAAGAAAAGTTGATAAGACCATGTGGAGCACTTTAGTTAAAAGATAAAGTTTCTAATTCACATTTTAGTAAACTCTTTCTTATTCATGTGTCACTCTTAGCCAATATTTTTCTCTAATGGTTTGAAAAAACCTATTGGTGATGTCTCATTTTGGGTCTTAGATATATATTTCTTTTGATGCATAGTTTTAGAGATGGTAAGTGTATGATTTCAATATGCTATAATAATCAAACTTGTGTTATTTTATTATTATGAAAGTTTAAGCTTAATGATGTATTGCAATAAAATTTTGTATTATGAATACATTGGTTTTTTATTAGAAGCTAGGTAGTCTTCTTTTTTAAGATGAATATTATATAGTTTTGGTTAAAATTTTTGCATGTGTATATTCTATTTCATAAATTGTTAAATTTTGTATACATTTTTCTTCTCAATAAATTAGTCTAGAAGGTGTTTCCATTATAATCTCCCTTTCAATTTTATACAATACATTTTAAAATCACATCATATATTCTCATGACATTATTGTATACACAAATATAAAAATATAACTCACATATATGTAAAAAAATTATAAACTAAATTTGAAATAAATAAAAATAACTCTTGAAATAATTTTTTTTTAAATAAAATCTTAAATAATTATAAAGTAAACAAAATAACTCTTAAAGTAAATATGAGGCAACTAATTTAAACAAAATAAAATAATTCTAAAATAAGACAAAAACATTATTCTTAAGAAAATTAAAAAGTTTTTAAATAAAAATAAGGTAAACAATAAACAACGAAAAATTATTCTATTTAAAAATAAATAAAAAATAACTCTTTTTTAAATTTTCAGATAAGGGAGAGGGGCCACAATTATGTGGGGTCCTCATAAGATTTTGTCTTGCAACATATTTATACTAGATATGGTCAGTAATTAATCCATCTATAAATAAAAAATATGTTGGTAAAAATGGACACATTCTTAAATTAATGAAAATTTACAAATGTTATTATTAGCCAGTAATATAAATACTTGTTTATTTCATTTAAAATATCATAAGTATCTAATATAAGTGTATGATTTACAAAATAATGTGCTCATTTAAATAAATATTTTTGCAATAGTTAAAATATTATCTTGTGTGTACAATTATTGAAATACCAATGTTTATGTATTGAAGTATTTCATATTAATAGTTTTTCCTTTCACAAATATAAAGTGTGAGCACAATAAATACCTTGTATTTTTTATAATATTTGAGAAATTTGTTTAAAAAGTGTTCATTTAAAGTTTCTTTTTTGAATTGTAAAATAATAAACAATTGTTTTTATAATAACAAAGAGTTTTCTTAATGGTGTTGGATTTAAAGATTAGAGATAGAAAAGAGTCATGGTTATCAAACTATATTGATGGCATTTATATTGTATATAAGTTTTGATTAGATAAAGTGGGAGGGGGTTGAACACTTAGAGAGAAACCAAATGGTGGAAGAGAAGGGGTCTCACGAGGGGCGATAATGTCTAATAAAAGACCATCTAAAACTAAAAACAAAACTATAAGGGAGCAAAAAAAGAGAGGACAAAAATCATTTCCAAAGAAACCATTTGTAGAGGCTAGGGGTCTTAACAAATGTCCAATCTTGATTTAAATCTTTCAAAAGTTGTAGAAATGAATCTTTTTTGTCTTTACATTAGGTAGGAGATAGATCACCATTAATCTCTAGGTCCGAACTCGATGCGGCCTCTCTTCTCCTCCTTTTGGCTCACTCATATTCTAATTCATCTTTGAGGATTTGTAGAGAGTCATAAGTCTTACTCATTATGTCCTTAATATATTAAACCACTTCCTTCAAAAAAAAATTTAGTTTGTCCTAATTGCTTCTGATAGAATTAATGGCATATATCTCCTTTTCTTCTTCTAAGGTCATCAATGCTCTAATCTCCTTGAATTGTATCTCAATATGATCCTAATTCTTAATCCTATTAGTGAGTTCATCAATTGTTGTCAAAAGCTCTCATCACGAACTACCTTGTACCAATCTATAAAAGAAATCATCACTTGCTACTTTTTTTTTTCTCTTTTTACTTAATGTCAATTACTAACTTATTCAACCAATCATATTCTATTTAATTTAGGAGTGGTGATTTTAAAACTCATATGTTCACCATGGTGGTAACAACTCGATGTCACAACATATGTTTACACTTGATAGTGTTGAGTTTCCATAATTACGATCATCCCTAAACCTAGACCTATACCTTGAGGATTCACCTCTAATGACACTACCTATGTGTTGGACTAACCACCAATGTCCCCCTTTGGGATTTGTGACATGGTTTAACAGCCTCACATGTATCTTCTATAAGTCTAGTGGTTGTATCGGGCATTAACAGGTCGATCTATTTGTGCAACAACAACTGCTAGTTGTAACAAGTGGTATCAGAGCTTGGTCACAGGTGATCAACTACAATTGATTGAATATCTGAATGAACTGAAGAAATAGTGATTAGAGATCACTGAGTACTCAATTGATATGTAAGATGATTAAACTAGTCAATATGTTGTCATTGATGTCAACTAGAGTTTTGGCAGCACTTATCATGTTAGTTACAAACATATGAACATCTTTTGAAAGAAGAAAAGATGAAGAACTCTGATATCTACATGAGAATAAGATGGATATGACAAACAAGGATAAGGAAAACATTGGGTAACTTACTGATGAGCCTATGGCTTCATACTATTGATTTGATTATGTTGCATTAATCTATTATGAAGAAGAGAACTAAAATTGGACATGACAATGTGGTTGGTAATTGAAGATTTCTGTATACACCGAGCCAGTGCACTGTATACCGACTGATAGTATCAACCGAGCTAGTTTAACTAGTTATCAGGGATGCATTATTGTATTAATCGATGATGGATGAAAACATTAAATGCTAAGGTCAACTGACTGAATTTGATGAGTTGGAAATTGTTATGATTTCGAGGTTAAGGATTAAGTTTGTTATGAGATCCGTGACTGACATAATTTGGAGAAGATCTAAAGGATGGGAATGAAACATGTTAATGACACATCTGCCGAGGAAGGTTTAAGAGGAAAAATGGATGAATGAGATTAAGCGGAAAAATTTAATAGCTGAAATGAAAATGGTTTACTTGTCTATATAAGATATATGAGTTTCATTGTTGAAACGATGTCGAAGGAAGAAGACTGCAAAGATATCACATGAAGACTATTCATGCATGTCTGATCAAACTGGTTAGTGCAAGAACTGAACTTTAAAGTTAACCGAGCATCAGAGAATGATTTACCGAGGGACGGTAAGTTGTTGAATATTGAAGAAGTGAATTTGATTATTGATTAGAGTATTTGTATGGGATTAGCATAGATATGAATATTTGCAATTGAGTTGTATTTGAATCAGATCATATTGCATCAATTTAACCATTGATTCAGAAAATCTCTTTACAAAGTGGACTTAACAATCTTATATTCTTCCCTGTGTCATTTTGAGAATGTACATTGTTATCTTATTGACCCCATAGTAAATGTTGGTAAAAAGTTAACTGTTAGTGTTAAATCCTCTAACAAGGTCACACCTTACAATGTGTTTGTAACCTTTAACAGGGTTGGCTCTTCACCGAGCTCACTTCAAAAGAGTGAATTATTTTGGGTTACCGGTCCCAGGTGGTTTTTCCCTTAATAGGGTTTCAACGTTAAATCATTGTGTTATGTGTTATTTGTGATGATTGTTTTGCTTTCATACTTTACATACTGCATAATTGATTTGGTTGGTAATCACAGTTAGCTACTTAACTGGTAATCGGTAAAGGCACACAGACAAATTGATTTTATATGTTACCGAGCTGCATAATTTGTTGGAATTATTTGATAAGGTACATCTTTGTATTTGGGATTGTAGGATAATTGATCTAACTGATTCACCCCCCTACTAGTTATTCTAACAATTGGTATTAGAGCATTGGTTGCTTGGAATAGAGTTTTAAGGACTTCAATAGAAAGATTACAAGATGTATAAGAGGGAAGTGCTGAAGCTGAATAAGGACAACTTTACTATATGGAAAAGTTGGATGAGACTTCACATATGTGGAATTGGTGACTCTACTATAACCTTACTGAACAATGGCTACATACAATCGCCGATTAGACCTTTAACTCTTGATCAGTTGAGAGACCAACATGAACACAACATTACTATGATAGAGATTGTTGCTGCTCTATCTGATGCTAAATTTGAGGATGTCAAGACTTGCACTACTGCAAATAAAATGTGGGATAAACTTTCTCTAGTCTATGGTGGTGATGCAAATGTGAAGAGAGACAGAGCTGAAAGCTTAAGAGGCAGGTTTGATGATATGAAAATGAAGGAAGGAGAAAAAATTACACAATATACAAACCGAATCAAAGAGGTAGTCAATGCTATATGAGGAGCTGGTGGTGTCATTGATGAAGATACAGTGGTAAGTAAGATTCTAAGAACCTTGTTGACTACATATGCAATCAGAATATCTGCTATACATGAAATGATGTCTGCACTTGGTAGCACTCTTACTCTTGATAGTTTGATTGGTAAGTTAACAACCTTTGAGTTGAATAATTTTGATAATAGTGTTGTACCATCTGTTGAGTCTGCTTTTATGTCTTCTCTGAAGATTGATAAATCTAGCAATAGACATAATATAAGGAATGATAGTGATAGTAATACTGATGATGAGCTTGATAAACTTGAAGCTCTTATGGCTCAGAGACTGCCTAAAGGTAAAGGTAGATAAGGGAAAGTTACCTTTAGCTTGTTTTAATTGTAAATAAGTTGGCCATATTGCTGCTAGATGTCCCAACAGGAAAGAGGAAGATAAAGACAAAGACCGATTTGGTGATGGAAGCTATGGAAGAAGAAACAACAAAGGTTACCAACACTACAACAAAAATAATCGAGATCACAAAGATAAGGGAAAAAAGGCATGTTATTTGGTTGGAGATGAGGACACCGACACTGACATCGACACTGATGAAGACATTGAGGTAGTGTTTGTGCAATGAAAGATGATTTTGAAGAGGAGGAAAGGTATGTAGAAACAACACTCATTTCTAAAGTTAGTAAAAATGATACTTGGATCATTGATAGTGGTTGTACACATCACATGATTGGTGATGAAGATAAGTTTGATCATCTTGAGCATTATAATGGAGGATCAGTGAAAATGGGTAATGATACACCTTGCATGGTCAAAGGAAAAGGATCTATTCTACTAAATGATAAAATTAGATGTGACAACGCTTACTGGGTAAATGGACTGAATTACAATTTTTTGAGTGTGGCACATCTTAATAACTCAGGTCACTGAGTGGCATTTGAAAGAAAGAAGGTAAAGATCTATGATGAAAATGGAAAGATTGTCAAAACGGGAGGGAAATCAAAAGCTAACTTATTATATCTTGACAATGCTAAGACTTCTGTTAATATGATTTAGAAAAATAGAGAGGGGGGTGAATCAGTTGTTCTCAGGTCTAGATGTATAAAAACAATCTTTAAGCTCTTTAATAAATCAGATCTAATAACCAACACCTACTCGGTCATTACTGATTGGATAACAAAAACATACAATAGTGCAATCCACTTATCCAATAGCATCTAACTTGTAAAACACATAAATGTTCAAACCAAAACATTCACACAAGTATCAACACCAAGATTTATAGTGGAAACCCAATTTGGGAAAAACCACTTTGTAACATGTTACTATTATGTTCACTCTTCTGAAGTGAGCTCGGTGAAAAGCCAACCCTGTCAAAGGTTACAAACACACTGTTAGGTGTGACCCAATTAAAGGATTTAAACCACTCTGTTAAAAGTGCACCTTGTTATAGGACTTACATACACTCTATTAGAATGCAACCTTATTCAAAGGATTTATACCTATGACTGTTGGGTCAACCTCTGTTAAAAGGATTTTGACTGTTACAATGGTTAGAAAGTAGCAGTAATATTGATCTGAGAAACATACAATTCACTTTGCAAATATCAGATCCAATTCCATACACATATGTTGGCTTACTAACTGTGAATATTTTCCATCTCCATCGCTAATCTGCTCAAAACCCTTCAAGCAATCAAAACACTTCTCCTTCATCCTTTTCCTACTTAGACAGTCAATAACATCAACAACACTTCCAACATCCACTTCTCTTTCTTTAACCTCTCGCTTAGGTTTCCTTAATACTACCTCTATTAGGTCAATACATCTTTTGCTGCTTAATCTCCTTCGTAGATCTTAGGGTTAGGTCAGATTCATTGAATCCATCCTACATTATGTTCTTCGGGTATCCTTTTGAAATATCTAGAATCTCTTAAAGATTTACAATAAAACATTTTACAATGCATTAAATGCTTTCATACAATCAATAAATAAAGTCAACACATTTTACATAATCCAAGAATTCAACGATGTCGGCTAGAAATCTGAATTCTTCATCAAATGCAAAATACTGACGCTTGGTCAATACTGTGTCCAATTTCTTGGTCTTCTCTAGAAAGCTCGGTCACCACATAAACTATTTCCTCAGCTAACACTATCTTCCTCGGCAATTAACTAGTGTTCGGTCAACATTGATTTTAATCGGCATATACTAGCTCAATCGACACAAACAAAACTCGGCTTAAACTAGATTTCTTCACTTTTGCTCGGTTAAGCCTACCAGTTTAGTCTTCATTCTTACTTAGATAAACAATACATTGTCTTATCATTGTGCCACATAATCAAGTACTCATTGAAGTATTAAGATAAATCAACCTTTCCTTAGGTGTTGTTGTTACCAACCTTGCCTATCCCCTTAGCAACACTCAAATAGATATAGTACTTTCTTAAATAGCAATAGTCTTACTAGTTAAGGTTTGACATCAATGACAATAAACTATGAAATATTGACCCAAAATGAATGAAACCAATTGCTTCTTTTAGATATTGAAGTTACAAATATAATCTTGAAACAATTACATCGTTATCATATTTGAAAAAAAAATTATGTTGATCCAAGTGACAGTAACTCTTTAAAAACATAATTTTTCACACAAACCACTTTTTGAAGGAGAAGGAAAAATGAATTTAAATGAATTTTAATTAATTTTTAAAAATACATATTTAGAAACTAGAAAGAAAATTTTAAAAGACTCTAGTTTACATCATCTTCAAATTCCAAATAGTTTTGCAGTAACAGGTGTTCGAAAGTGAAGTTTTTTTTCAGAATGTTGATCTTTATGTCAAAGTTGGCCAAAAAGTGGGACACACTATTGTGGGACCACCCAATGTTATTACATTTTTGACATGTGATCTTGGCTATTGTTTCTTCTATGATATAGTCTTGCTTATACCTTGACTGATCAGGTTTTCTACAATCTTCTTTCTTGTGTCCATATTCATAGCAATTAAAATAGTAACTAGTAAAGGTCTTAGAGTTACCTTTACTTCTACAATCTCTTTTCACGTGTCCAACTTTGTGTTAGAAAGTAAAGATCCCCAAGATAACTGAGAGGGGGGGGTGAATCAGTTATTTGATAATTTAACCATTCAACTGCTTTAAACAATATAATTAATGTACTAATCAACCATAGAAAGATAACCATACACAATTGCACAATAACACAAGATATGTTGACTAGGGAACCTCTTGAAAAGAGTAAACCCCGGTGGGAATGATGCCCACAAAATGATGCACTAATATGAAAGATCCTTGTTAGAGGATGGACCTTGTTAGGAGTCTTATGAAAAACATTCAGTACATATAAATCCCTGTTAGGAGATTTTGAATCCATGTTAAAAGATTCTAACCCGGTTAAGAGTTTATGGAAGATAGAAGGACCCACTAACCAAACAGCTTCAAGGCAAGATCTCTGAACCCACTATCCAAAAGATCTTAGAATTATTCAATAGAATAATATGAAATATATTACCTCCTTCACACTGTGCCAAAACCGCACTCTCTGCTACACAAGATCACAATTCTAGATCTCTGTACTCACAAGTCTTCCTTCATCACTGAATTAGGTCTTTTCTTCACTTCATGCATATATTCGCATCTCAACCTTCACACTACATATTGCAACAAGGAAAACATTCCTTCTTATATACCAAACTCAAATAATTACAAATGAGTCCGTCCTCAATTACAAAATAATAATTTCTACACACTACACACAAAATTTCACATAAAACTGTCAGCTTCCAGATACTGTAACTTTGTCCAAACATATCTTCAAATTTTGCGCTATGAACCACATCATCATTAATGAGTCTCCAACAGCCCTTTAACTACATAAAATCAGATTCCATCCCAACTAAGAGATATCCTCCGATTTCCAAAAATCACTTCACAGAAACACTGTCTAAACACTGCTTTCACCAAAATGCTCATAACTCTTATGAATGAATGAATTTCTTTTTGCGCTATTAACCATAGGTTAATAACACACCAAAGAACATACCATCAACTGCACAAAAGCCAATTTGCAATAAAACATGTGTGCAAAACAAAACTGTACCTACTTTCCTGCTGATATCTAGAATATCACTGTGTTGACATCAATGACAATCCAAGTCATGAATGCAACAACAATTGCTACAGAATGACTACCAAATACTTTGCATTCATTCCTAACACTTTGTTGCATCTGAAACATCTACCTCTAAAGGGTCTGAACTGTTCTCTAGGTTCTTCATTAGTAGGTCTCTCTTCAGGAATAGGTATTTCCTCATTCTTGGCTTCATTTGATTCTTCCTGGGTTTTTGAACTTTGACCTTCATTGAATCCAACTCCGGTCATATCTCCTTTAGTCTTTTGTCTGTCTCTTTTTTGATCAATCTTTTCACTACTCATGTGCAATTTCTCAATGTGTAACTTGGCTTGAGTGAGTTCACCTTTGATGATCTGATTGTATTTTTCCAATTCTTGATATTTATCTTTATATTGGTCAAGTTCAGTCTTCATTTGTCCCATCTGCATGTTAGCTTCTTTTAGTGACTCTTCAACTTTGTTTCTTTCATCCTTTTCATGTTGAATCTCTTTAATCATCAAATTATTAATTTGTTCTTTTTCCTACTCCAACTTCTTTACTTTGTCTGTTGTATCACTATCTGAACTTTATTTGATCTTCTCCATAAGGTCTTGTCTCTTCCTCTTTGCAATCTCAAGTTGTTCTTTTAAAATCCTTATGAAACCTTCTACTCTTCTTAATTTGAATTTTAGTTTTCCATTCTTAGCTTTCATCTCATCCACATCTTCAAGAGCATCTTCAAAGTTCTCTTGCAAATCTTCCAAATCCATTCTGATCTCCCTTAAGCTGTTAAGATTTCTCTCCAAGAGCCAATAACTCTTATACCAATTGTTAGGATTAGGTAATACTGAGGGGGGGTGAATCAGTATTACAGAACTTTGATTTCAACTTCAAAAAACTACATACAATCCAAAGTAATGCATAAATGTAAAGAACATATAAGCATAACACATTACTCATGACACCATGATTTGTTTTTGAGGAAACCCTGGCCAAGGGAAAACCCCAATGTGGATGGTACCCACAAATATGTACTAAAATATAATATCCCTGTTAGGAGATCTAGATCTGTTAGGAGCTGATTGTTACATAGTACATTTCCTTGTTAGAGGAATACAAACCACCTGATTAAAGGTGGCAAGCACATTTCTCTTACAATCAATACTTATCTCAAAAGAGTTCTCAAAAGGTGAACAATACAAGAACTTATCTTGCTTAGATAGTTCCAATTATAGCTTGACCTCTTACTGATCTCACATTTGATCTCAGCTCTTACATTTTCAAATTTAATCCATCATCATAACCATAACCATACTTCACTTTCACAAAATAAATCTATACTTATACAAAATCAGCCTTCTAGTCGACTTCACAATTACCATACAAAACATAACGATAACTCATGCAAATGATATTTATGGAGTAGACACTCTTTCATTACTAAAGATTCGGCAATATAATTTATTCACTTGTCTTAGCATGTTACCGTATACATTGTAGTCTTCTTGATCTTCACAACTAATCATATGCCCTGTTATGTTTTTTTACTATCTTCGCATATCTTCCGAACACTGTATCTCTCAGATCTGATAACCAAAACTCTAGCGCTCTTAATTGAAGCATGTATACATCCAAAAATACCTTCAGTTAACTTCGCAAGCTCTCATACCTCATATATCTTCATTGCTGACCAAAACTGTAGCACTATACCCTGTTATCCTGATTCTGGACTTAGTCATTTTCATGATTGTGACTCCAGTAGCAATCTTCTTATCACACGATCACTCCAAAGATAAGTGTTGCCATAAATGACAACCCTCAAGTGATTCCAAGTTCTCTAAAACATCACATGCCAACATTGAAGCTTAATGCTATGTATTTTTCAATACACTACTTCTCAATAGAACTATAGATTTCAAATAGTTTTTTCTCCCTTTTGGAAACCAAAATAGCTCATTTTTTCTTGACATCTATTATATAAGAGTGTCTCTATTGGATCTAATATCATCTACTTGGTTGTTCTTATTCCACTTTTTCTTGTATGTGGACAAATGGATACTCTCAAGCATCTATTATAAATCATTTATCTATCCAAGCTACATATAAATGGGCTCATAATTTTCAAAACCTTTCAAATCACAACATTTTCATGGCATATGATCCTATTTATGACTAGAGTAAAAAATACCAGCAAAATACATCCTAATTTGGTATGATATCACAATGGAAAAAAAAATTCTCTTTTTTTATGAACAGAGGCCTTTTCTATTAAAATAAAGTATAAAGTACACTATTCACAAAAAATGGGTTGGGGGATACAAGATCACCCCACAAGAGTCACTCAACAAACAACTAGACACATCAATTATTCATATTAAAAAAAACATAAAATCCCTCAGGAAGCTAGGGCAATCGCAGTTGAGGGACGAGGATCTTTATCCTCAAGATTTCCCCACACATTGGTGCCTAGGAGCAGGTTTGGAATAGTCCAGTCATCTGCTTCATCTTTTTTGTCCATTTCTCCTTCCTCTAGCCTGGGAGAGATTGCAAGAGCAAGGCGAGGGAATTTATCAAAAGTGGCAACGATCTGAGAAACATCTCTAGTGGCTGAAGGCCAACAACTACCAACAACAAAAGGAGTAGGAGCAGTAGACCAACCACCAACCAGAATCCAACGAGGAGAAGAAGTCAAGCAGTGCCTCCAATAGGCTCTACCAATAGAGGAGTGGTGAGGGTCTTGAGATTGAGGAGTTCAGGAATCTCGAGAAAAGGAGCTACATCCACGATGATGGCCACGGGGTGAAGTGTGATCAACCGAAAGAGAATCTGGTGATACTCTAGAAATCATACAAGGGTCATTTCCCCAATGCTATAAAAGCATCTGCAAATGGGCCACTTTTAGAGCCACTTTATCTATCTGTACTTGAATATGCATCTTTACATTATTACATGTGGGTGACCCCACAATAGTGGGTTACACTTTTTTAGACATGTTGATTTTGGCTGAAATAACACATTTTTAATAAAATGTGATGATTTAAGCCTTGAGAGGTTCCATTTGAAGGAATTAATTACAAATGGTTAGCTCAAAGCCTCTTAGATAAAAAAAATCATTGATATAACATCTATACTCCTCATTCATACCTACAATGGAGTCTCCTTCTCACCTATTAAAATGCAACCAAAAAATCACATCAACTTTATTTTTTGGCAAATCAAATGAATCTATTTGAAAAACCTATCTACCTAGTAAGGTGCTACTAATAAAAATCTTTCCAATGATTATAATGTTAATATATATTAAGTTTATTATGACTTTATATTTTTAGTTTTACTAAACATAGATATTTCACCATATGTCTACCTCTATTTTTGATGCTTATGGAAAAATAGTAAATGAGAGAAAAAAAATTATAAAAAATATATATGCCCTAGGTATTGGAATTCTCTTTCTATAAAAAAAAATAAAAATGAAATTGGACAAATACACGACAAGTTATAAGCTATGTAGTCAATGTATGTCAAAATTACAGTTTTCTCAACTTCAAACATTAATAAAATATGCAATAATCGTGATAATGTCATAAACCCAATTTCATGCCCCCCATATGGATGTTACAAAACTAAATTTGAAAGAATCACATTGATATCTATTTTAGAAAAAAAAGTTATGCTCTATGAAAATAATGTAATTCTTTGAAAATGACATTTCAACAACATACCAGGTTTCATGGAGAAAGAAAAAACCATTCAAATAAATTCAAAAATTAAAATAAAAAATATATTTAGAATCTAGACAGAAAATCTTAAAAGACTCTAATTTACTTCATCTTCTAATTCCAAACGGTTTAATGATAATATGCATCGGAATCTGAAAGTTTTTTTCAAATTGTAGAGTTCAGTGTCCGTTTAGGCAAACAAGTGTAACCCACTATTGTGGGTTCACCCATGTACAAGATTTAGTTGTTAGATAACTAAGAGATGGGTGAATCAATTAAGTACAGTTATCCTACAGTCCCAAATCTCCTAGATGTATATATTCAAAAATTTTAATCGAATAATCAACTTGGTAAGATATCAACAATATCTTTCTCTTCATCTACCGATTGACAGTAAATTAACTATTGTGTTTACCAATCTATCTAGTTATAAAATGTGTAAAGAAAAATAACAATTCAGCACATCAATTGCACATAACACATAGATTTTTAATGTGGAAATCCTATTAGGGAAAAAACCATATGGGACTGGTAACCCAAAATAATTCACTCTTCTGAAGTGAGCTCAGTTAGGAGCCAACCCTGTTAAAGGTTATAAAACACACTGTAAAGTGTGACCTGGCTAGAGGATTTATCTATAATAGTTCTCCCTTAACCAACATTCACTATGGGGTCAACAAGAAAACAATCAACATTCATTGAATGTCATATTGAAATACAAAAAGACTATGAAGTCCCATTCGGATAAGAGATTTTGTTGTAACAATGGTTAAACTGATACAGTAATGATCATATTCAAATACAACTAAGATTTTTAAATTTTCAGATCTAAGCTAAGCTCAAAATACCTCCTCTGATCAATAAAAAATTCAATCATTCATATCCTCCAACTTCATTCCACTTGGTGTATGCTTCTCTAATGCTCGGTAATGTCTACAGTTCAACTCGGTTCTGTCTTCAACCAGTTTGATCAGTGGTGCATGAAAATAGTCCTTTCACATGAATTTTCCTACAGTATCAATAATCCTAGACTCAACAATGAATCCCATGTCTCTTTAAATAAAAAACATAAACCATTTTCTTTTCACCCATTAGATTTTGCCTCTTAATCTCCATCGTTCATTTTACTACTTTAACCTTTCTTGACACTTGTGTCATTAACACGTTTCAATATTCTTCATCTGATCAATCTTGAATTTTATCAACCATTGGATGATCATAACAAACTTTATCTTCTACCTCAGAATCATAAGCAATTGCCCAGCTCATCAATTCAGTTGGTTGTTATAATCTTTATTTATTTATTTCACTCAGTCAATATAGAATGTGTCAGTGATTACCTGCTTGGTTAATACTATACTCAGTATACACTACACTAGCTTAGTGTATACATAAATCTTTATTTACCGACCACATAAACTTGTTTAGTTCTGACCTCCAATACATATCAAAATCATGTAATGCAATCAAGTCAACAACATGATGCCATAGACTCATCAATAAGTTACCCAATGTATACCATATCCATATCTTTCATATGCATCTCATCTTCATGTAGATATCTCATTCCTTTACCATTTTCCTTCTTTAGATGTTTGTAACCATCATGATAAGTATAGTCAAAACTAGTTGACATCAATGACAATACATTGACTGGTTTAATTGACTTACACATCACTTTAGTAGCTCGGTGACCATCAATCATTGTCTTTCACTTGTCCATTCTTTCCATCAAGATATTCAATCAATTATAGGTTATCATTAGTATGCATAGAGACATTAATATCCAAAAAGTTGTGAGTGATAAGAACAACATTCCTATCTTTCCAAAGAGTGAAAATAATCTCCATCCTAAAAGCATGTTGAATCTGGATAAATATAGAAGGCATTCTGGGTGAGTAACCTAGCAAAACCATATACCATGAAAAAATAAACTAGCCAAAAAGGCTTAAAGAAGTCATGAATCCATCTCTAGTACTATTGAGCATGGTGACAAAACAAAAAAAAATGCATGAAATTCTATGGGAGGCCACAAAAAGGGAACCTAGGATCAGGGACTCCTAGGTGTGGGAGCCTAGAACCCAAAGGCAAGCCTTGTAAAATCACACACTAGGAAAAATGAACAACTTTTGGCTCTGTGATAGCAGACAAAATAGTAATAAAGTGAAACCTCCAAGTCTTTTTAGAAGAAGAAAAATTCCATATGTGGTTCAAGGTATCAACCATCAGTAGATGGGGAACCAACCAAGCATAACCCATACCAAGTTTGTATCATAGTTAGTGAGAGGATTCCAAGGATACCACTTCCAATCCTTCCACTAGGGCTTGACAGAAAGAATTCCAAGATTATGCAACAAATGAGGATGTAAGGCTGAGACCAAAAGGTCAAAATTCTATCGGTACAGGTGAGAAATCCTGAAGTGCACCTAAAGATCTTCCCAAGAGCAGAGACATGTGGTGGCTCTAGAAAAATGATCCTTGGGAGTTCTGATGCCATGTTTGTGAAAATGTGGAGCATCAAAACCCTAGATCTTTTAAAGAGGAATCCCTTTCTAATGAAAAAGAGGTGACCACCAGATGTTGTGCTGGTTAAAAGAGAGACCATCTCAAAAGCCATTTCCAGCCATGGCTTAACTGCTTCCCAGGCCCTCCAACTATTTTTGACAACAAAAGTGCCATGGATTTTAACTGGGTCTGTCATAACAAGAAAGGTTTGAAGACCAATTCTCTTCTAGGTGTTAGGATTAGCAAGACATAAATAATAGTTACATGCAAATATAACCAATATCAAAAAATAATAAACCACACAGAAGAGAATACAAGACATACAGATTTAACTTGGCTCACCCAAACCCTAGGCTACATCCACCAATAGCAAGTCCAATATTATTATTATCTAATTACTACAACCTGATTACAATCTTTAATCCCTTACAGTTCAATATAGCTGCAAGAAGCTACTAAAACAAAAAACATCATGAAATCTCTAACCCTAAGCCAATTTTATACAAGTTTTTTTTTGTCGCTTTAGGGTTAGAATCAGTTACAACATGTTTGCCTGGCCACGAACCCTAGTGAGGATACATGAAAAGTGTATAGTACTTCCCTAATTAGTCACCAAAGACCAACAATTTCCCACTTGGAGACTAATCATGTAGCAATACCGCTACCACATGAGGCTCCCACTAGATCAAACCACCCTAGACTTAGTTGTTCCTTTATTTTTTTCAGTCTAGAAGACCAACTGAAGTTGAAGAAGAGTTCATATTATCCCTTGTTACTACCTTTGTAAACATATATACTGGATTATCATTTGTATATATCTTTTCCAACTCTAACTATCCATCATCTAAAACTGACCAAATGAAATGGTACCCCAACTGTATGTGTTTTGTATTTGAATGGAGAGAAGAGTTCTTGGAAAGATGAATGGTCCTCTGGCTATCTATAAAAAATAATTGTCCATCTATGGGTTTCCTAATTCCTGCATGAAAAATTGAAGCTATATTATGTCCTTGGCTACCTCTATAGAAGCAACATACTCTGCCTCGGTAGTGGATAAAGCATTTACCTTTTGTTACTGAGAAATCCAACTCACTGATGTCCCACCAATAGTAAATACATATCTTGTAGTAATCCACCTGGTATCAAGATCCCCTACCAAATTTGAGTCAACATAGCCTTGGAAATTAGTAGTAGATCCCCCAAAATGTAAACATTTACTAGATGTTCCTCTCAAATATCTAAGAATTTGTTTGACTGCATTCTAATGGTCAATCCCAAGATGACTCATATACTTGCTAACAAATTCCACTGCATGTGGAATATCTGGCCGGTTACATACCATAGCATACATTAAACTTCTTATAGCTAAAGCATAAGGTACTTTGATATTTTAGTCTCCTCTTCTGGTGTCTTTGGACACATATCCTTAGTCAGTTTTAAATGACCAGGCAAATGTGTGCTGACAACTTTGGCATTCTCCATAGAGAAACATTGCAACACCTTCTCAGTATAAGCAACCTGAGATACAGTCAATTTTATGTTCTTCCTATCTTTTCATATTTTCATACCAATGATTTGTTTTGATGCCCTCAAATCCTTCATAGAAAATGAGTGTGCTAATTGTTGTTTCAGTCCCATAATGTGATCCATGTTAGACCCAACTAGAAGCATATCATCAACATATAAACATGAAATAATGTAGCTACTGTACACACTAAAATGGTGCACTTCTATGAACCATTACATGCAAGGTTGCTCAAGAATGAGGCCTCACAAAGAGGCTCATAGCTCTTTATGTATGGAGTTGCAAGATTAAAAATTGCTCTCAGCTAGAGCTACAAGCTTGTGACCTTGCTAGTCAACCACACAATGAGAGATTCAAGTGAAGACAAGGGCAACAATGCCAATATCTCCAAGAATCACTATGAAGATGTAATGCAATGCAACTAAAATGAAGATGCAATCTAAGCTATGAAAGGAAAGTACAATGCAACTAATCTATGAAAGGAAATAGCAATGGATTACAATGCCTCCTATTTAGACTATGTGAGCTTATTCTATTACATAAAAGGAAATCTATACTAAGAATGCCATTATCATGCAACTAAGAAAGTAAATATGCAACTAAATGATGAAAGCAACAAGTCTTCAATGTCTTCAAAAGCTCCAAATGCACCTAAAACCTGCAGCATAACATTAGCATAAAACATGGTATATGTAAATGAAGGAGAGAGCTCTCCTTTTATAAGAAATGAGGAGAAATGGACCATAGAGATTAAGAGGCAAAAGATTTAATCAACGGTGGAGCTTGAAAGAGGAGCAATCCATGTGCACAAGTATCCTCCAATAGGAAAATAAGAGTTGACTTTTGTGTCCATATGAAACAAAAAGTGCTTTTTCCCTTTTTATAAAATAAGAATAATGCTTTATTTGTGCAACTTAGGATAAGATGAAAAAGGGGGCTTTTTATTTAATCAAAAGGGGAGGAAATATTCCTTTTAATCAAATAAAGACTTAGGATAAATGATTAGCCCATAGGATAAAAATCCAATATATGATCGAAACTAAGACTTGATCAAGAGATTGATATTGTTGAAAATATTGATTATTGATCAAAATGATTCAGGGTTGATAAATTAAATAAATGGGGCCCAAAGTCTAGGCGACCATTTTTGGGTGCATACATTTGCCCCTCTTTGACTAATGTGTGATCGATTTGGGAACACATGTAGTCAAAGAATGAAGTTGAAATGTGAGATCGATCTGGAATCACAAAACAAGTCAGATGTGAGGTCGATTCGGGATCACACCTAGACAAACATAAACAAAGGCCTTTAAACATGAGGTCGATTCGGGATCACATTCAAAGTAAGAGATAAGAATCTCAAATTTGAGAAAAATCTCACAAAAGATGTCTGAATCAAGAAAATCAAGAGAATCAGGGATGAGAATCCCATAGATGTTGCCCCCTCGGAATCGAAATCGAAATCAAGTATAGGAGAAGCAGAAAATTGATAAAGATGATCAAATCATAATGAAATCACAATTGAAGGTAAGGGTCAATAGGTTAACCATTAGGCAATGAAACATGCCCCAGTGAGGAGGTAGAAGAATAGAAATAGAAGACTAGAAATAGAGCGAATGAAAGACTAGAAAATTTGAGAGATATGAAAGGAAGAAATTCCACCAAAGATTGAAGAATTATGCCTCAAAAGGTCAGTCAACTGCGTAGAAGAATGAGAAAATTTGAAAACGCGACTCAGATTTTGATTTCGAGTCCGAAAATGGATAGCAAATGATGTGATATGAAAGACCAGAAATGAAAGATATGATCAAGAAGAATCAAAAAATGAGCACAGTTGACTAACTAGTCTGTAGATGATAAAAAGGAAAGCCCTCTCCATATGCAAAGTGCAAAACTAATCTAACATGACCCTAAAAATGCAAGCTACTATGAAAGTGCTTGACTTGCAAGGTCACAATGCTTATAGACATCTAATTATCATCATTGAGCATTATTGGAAGCATCATAAGATCATACAATGAACACTAGGATAACTATGTGGATATGAATATGATCTTTATCAGATAGAAATGTAAAAATCCCACCTAGGCATCAAAGACATGGAGGTCAAGATGACTAATGCAATGAGATTACCTAATTTTGATATGGCAAGATTATGCTTGTATCAAGACACATGAAAGTCAGGATAAATAGAAGCATGCACTCACAAAACAGTCAAGGATAATACCTTGTCAATCCATAGTGTCAAGTAAGACCAACATAAATGCTCATGATAGTTAGGATCAACAAAATATACCCACAAGCAGATAAAGAAATAAAACATGTTCTCATTCCCTCAGTCTTCTAGCTATGCATCATCAAAAACTTCTCAGGGAGAGACCACTCATCAAATAAATCCTCATAGACAACACACAAAGATAAATAAAGTCAACATATCTCAAGCGAGTTGATTGTTTAAGTGCGTGTGTGTTGGTCATAGAGTCAAACTATGGTTATCACATCTGCAAATGAGAAATATTGCATCATACGTAGACTATTGGGTAAGACATCTGATAAGTGTTAAGAAACGCTCGACGCAAGGGTAGTGTTGAAAAACACTATTTGGGGTGGTGTTAAAAAACACCTGTTGTGAAATGCCCCAAGAGACAAACGCACCTAAAGGACCAATGCTAATAGTTATGCCCCTTAGACAAAGATAAAGACCAATTCCAGACTAAGGCAACAAGGTTAAGGCATGATGGAGAAAGGCTAAGTGTCGAGAGCACATGCTAACAAATAGGGGTGCAAAGGCCTCAAGTAGCGCCTGTTTCCAGGTTTTCACCACTTGGATTTATTGCAATTTTTTCTCTTTTTTTCATTTTTTTGGATTTTTTGCTATCAAGGCGCCTGTTTTCAGGTTTTCATTAAGGCACTTTTTCTATTTTTTTGAATTTTTGAATATTTGATTTTTTTGTATTTTTTCAGGACTTTTTATGCTTTTTAGGTATTTTTTCAGCATCATATATCAAATTTTTTTGGTATTTTTTCAGGATCAATAAGTATGTACAAAGGATGCCTCCAGACAGAAATGGGCATCAAACTCCCAAGAAAGATCACATCGTGTATTCCCAATGTCTAGGAAGGTGAGGGACAAGATGGATAAGCAAGCTGGTGAATGAGATGGAAGACATGAGAATGAAGGAGAGTGAAGGGAAGAAATCCTCAAGGTCAAACTCCTCAAGAGTACCCAAGCTAGGGAAAAATTGTTGTCATGTAAAGTGCATTTGGACAAGCAATGAGAGGCTAGCATAGGATAAGTCACAAAAGCACATTGCAAAAGAAGGAAGGATGCAGTCCAAAGGAGTAGACATGTCAAGAGGCTTCATAGCATCATGTTTTACTTCTTTTCTTTTTTTATTAGATCAGGACCAAAGGGGAAAAGGATAGTGAAAGGCTAGAATGAATGAAGGAAAATGAATATGAAGGTTAAACATGAATGGAATGAAAGCAAGATCATCGTAAGATAGCTCACAAAATAGCCAAATGTTCATGTATAGATCAACATTGTCAAGATCAAAGAGAGCAGATGGAATGGATGAAATATGTAGAAGAACTACGCATGATGCCTGATTGCCAGGTTTTCATCACGGTACTTACCCAAGGTGCCACAAGGGAGTGGTTTTCACCATAAGATGAATTTATTTCTCTTTACTTTTGCTACCAAGGCGCCTGTTTCCAAGTTTTCACCATGGCACGTTTTCAATTTTTTTTTTTCTCTTTCTTTTTTTCTTTTGGAATTTTTCTATTTTTTGAATATTTTTTCTATTTTTTGGAAGAAGGCAAGCTTTTTAGATAATGCTCCTTGGAAGGATAAACCATAATATGTCAAGGATTCAAAATGATATGCTCAAAGATGCTAAAGAGGAAAGGAAGACATAGAAGGAATAGGCAAATGAGGAAAAATGAGAGAAGGTAGAAGGATAATGAATGGAAGGAATGTGAAAAGGTAGATGGAAAGAAAGGTAAGATCAACGTCAATACACACCTTGAAGGGTGACGGAAAAAATGGAGGAAACGTAAATCATATTCTAGTCCAAATGCAAACCATATTCTGGTTCATTATTGCTATCTGACTCCTCGAAGAGAGGATTGGTGTGCTTGTTATAATTCTCAAATGTGAATTGAGGAATACGAGAAGGAATATGGAAAATGTTTAGTAGAGGTTGTGGTTCAGGTGCATGGAATGGAAGAATGTTTTTGAAAAAAGATGAAGTGGAAGCTTGTTCAACATGAGACTCTCTTAAGAGAGATCTTGGAATCCATATAGCCATTGGCTTTTTATTTCCTTTTGATGATTTAGAGAGAATATCTTGAATGATGGATTTTGGAACCCATACTTGTCTTGTAGTTTTCTTCTTAGATATCTCTTTTGACTTTATGCTTTCATGTTGATTAGAGGAGACATGGTGATCTTCTTTTTTTGATGGATTCTTGTATTGCTTCTTTTTCTTGTATTGAACATTCAAGTTACTTCCAAAAGACTTGGGACTTGTGGAAGAAGAAGGAAAATATGACTGGTATAGATGGGTGGATGGATGAAAATGATTCAAGGGTATGCATCTATGTTGATCTTGAGGAAAGATAAGAGATGGAGGGACGTAAGGACCCAAGATGGATGATGAATTAGGAGAGTTAGGAGGGGAAAGTGAAGGGACATAAGGGCCCAATATGGAAGGAAGATGTGAAGCCCTTAGTATTGGAGGAGGAGGTCCAAGGATGGACGTGGAAGATGCAAAAGGATAATCAATAAGTTCATCAGCATCTATATCACAACCAAGGATATCAACATCTTTAGAATGAGCATTAAGATTTTCAATAGGATCATGCACATCTTGAATAGGAGCACCTTCTTTGACAGGATTGTTCATAGCTTATGAAGACTTAGGAAGAGTAGAAAGTGGAAGTGAACATGGAGTGGTAGAACAAGAAGATGGAAGACTTTGATCTTGACAAGTATCATTGGGTAGCATAAGCATATCAACTTTATTTTAATTTTCAATAGGTTTTACATCATAAGTATTGACACCATTTTTAATAACCTTAATGGAAGTATCATCTTTGGAAAGTGCAAGTGTGGTAAGGTTATTTTGATTATCAATAAGCTCAACGGTGTAAGTAGTAGCTTGATCTTGATTAGGAGATGGTGGAATGAATGCGGAAGAGTATAGAGGATCAAAAGAACCATGCAATGAATGAGAGATATTATGAACAGGATTGGATGAGATGGAGGGTCCTTGATCTTGATCTTTCTTTATGTTCTTTTCTTTATCATTTTTAGAGTCCTCTTGACATGGAGCCACTTCTAAGGACAAGGAAGCATGTTGGGATTGTATGGAAGACTTTGGAAGAGGTGGTGAAGGACTAGCTGAAAGAGGCATTATAGCAGATGAAGGCTTAGGCTCTTTAGGTTTGACATTATTGAAAGTATTTGCAGCCAAGTGAAGGTTATCTTGAGTATCTTTAAGAGGTGGCCCTTGAGGATAACTATAGGGAACCGCATGGAAAGCATTAGGATCTTTGTTGGATAAAGGATTTGTGCTCTTAAGGCTCCTTGAAGGCTTTGTGAAAGATTTGGAAGACTTAGCAGCTTTAGGAGATGTGTGGATATTGGAGGAAGTAGAGGATGGAAGGGAACCATCACAAGACAAAGGTTCAACATTAACATGATCTTGCTTGAGAGTGAGATCTTTATTTTCAGCATGAGAGTTTTTAGAGGAGAGATGCTCATAGTATCTACGTTTATAATCAGCACGAAAAGCTTTCTCTTCCTCAATAGAAGTAGATGTATCATATTGTTCATAACAAATATCATAATTTCTCTCAAAATTAGAATCATAGGGATCACCATCACAATCTATCCAATAGGATGACCCTTTAGTAAGCCTAAGCACATGACAAGGAGGACTCTTAGGAACATAGGTGCCATAAGTATTTCTACATTGTCCATCATCATAGTCATCATAGTCATCAAAGGTAGGTGTGTCACTCTTTGTGGAAGAGACATCACAAAGACTATCACGTTGCTCTTTATGGTATGTCTTCTGAAGAGAAGTAAGACTCTTGGGAGAAGTAGAAGAGGAACGAGATCTTGAAGAAGAGGAAAATGAAGACCTAGTGGAAGAAGAATACTTGGATAATGAGGAATTCGAATGATGTTTAGAAGAGTCATGATAAGATTTGGAAGATGAAGAATGTGAATAGTGTTTAGAAGAATCATGATAAGACTTAGAAGATGAAGAATGTGAATGATGTCTGGAAGAGTCATGATAAGACTTGGAAGGTGAAGAAGAATGAGAAGGTTTAGATGATGAAGAATGTTTGGAAGAAAAAGATCATGATATGATCATGTTTATGATTCTAGCAAAGGCATCTGATTTAATCATCTTTTCTTTTATTTTTGCTATAAATTCATCACTCATGAGAATTTTGGGGGAACAACACTTTTCGAATATGTCAATGAGTTCAAGATCATCTATTCTTAATAAAGGTTCCAAAGCTAGATAGTCAAGATTCATGGTTCCAAAAGAGGAGAAATCAAGCATGGAAGAAATGAATAAATGAATAGAAGAAAGTAGACTAGATAATAAGAGGAAAAGAATCAAGAAGAAGAAGAATTTCCCCTAGGAATAGAAGACTTTACAAGAACATGGGAAATGGAGAAGAAAGAAGAAGACTAAGAGCCATCTTGTGCAATTGATACCATAACGTTCATTGAGATGTTGAGCAACATGACAACACCTAGGATCTAAGATCTGGACTGACCAAGGAAGACTGGTAATAGGATGACCTCACAAAATGTCAACACCAAACTAGGATAATCAAAGTTCTCTATTGTCCAAAGAGAAATGAAAAGATAGAAGAAGGGGCTTTACCAACACTGTCAAAGAGGTGCTTCAAATCAAAGGGTGACTACCCTTGCACTTTTGAGCCAGGAGGTTGGGCTAGGCCAAAATATAATTGAAATTGAGATTAAATGAAAATTATTTGGACAATAAGAGTACAAGAATTTCCCAAGAATGTAGCTCACAATTCTAGAGATAAAATTTCTCACCAAGAACAACCTTCTAATGCGATATTTATCTTTGGCTAATGTGATACTGATGTTTATCTTGACCAATTTGTGCAAAATTTTGATTTTTTAAGGTCTGATTTTGGATTTTCTGAATGTTAGGGTGAAAATGTCTGATGTCAATCACAAATTTAATAGCAATTGGATAGGTTTGCAAACAGTAGGGGATCAAACATGTCTTCAAACACTTGAAACAAGGGCAAAAGAAACCTTTCCAAGACAAGCACTTGTGATATCAAAAATAAAATTGCACCCTATGGAAGCTACCGATTGTTTGTATGTGAGAACATTTACACTGGTATAGCACAATCGAAGACAATTCAAGAAATTACTACCTAGAAGGACAAGGCTCATTACTTACCAACTTAGCCCACAACTTGATGCCCCCTTGCCTCACACCAAGTGGTTGCCCACAAGAGATATTGGCTTTGTCGTGGAAGTGTCAAACAACACAACCAAAGGGACACATATGGTGAGTATCTTGGGGTGATCCGGGTTAGTCCACTTGGATCAATCCTTGCACTAAGAAGATAAGCGGCTAAATAAGGTGGCCTCTAACCTATGGTTCTTAGTAAGGGCTTCCATTCATAACACCCCTCTTGCTCCTCATAAAGGACTAGGACCTCGCGGCCTCAAGAGTACCTTAAGCATTCTTGCTCAATGCTTTCCCCATGGTCACAATCTCATGAGCTACTAACATTAAGCGAAGACAAGTGTTATGTCTACCAAGGTTTTGTGTCCTCAATAGCCTTGAGATTATAGTGAGTTGGAATCACTCGCCACCAAGGAAAATGATGACAAGGTTGTCCCCACTTGGGTCGTTCCTCTTGATTGCTCAAGAGTAGGCCCGCTAAAGGATCCTTATACTAAACAAAAGTGGATTAACTCTTGAGGTTCAAGGTTTTTTGGTTCACCACAAGGGTGAAGAGCATACTCCCCTATCTCAAGAATCTCTCCCAAACACACCAAGCAAAGATTCAATTACCCCTTTGCTTTCAAAATCCCAAGATGGGTCAAGATTTATGTTTCACCACAAGGGTGAAGAGCATACTCTCCTACCACCTCAAAATTTCTACAACAAGGTATTAAGTGCCTATGAAAGGAAACAACTAGTATATGCCGCACTTAATAAAGAAAGCAATTAAACAAGCACTTGATTTGATTTTTATGCTTAGGGTAGCCATGCAAAAACCATTAGTAGCCCTCTTTGACATGTGTTCTTTTGAAAAATTTCAAGTAATGAGAGCACCTACAACCACAACTTGTTAGACCAACAAGAGTTAGGAGAAGCAAAATCCAAAATCTACCAATGATTAGTACATGAAAAATTAGATAATCTGCAAAAATAACTGATCAAATGATAAAATCTGAAAATGAAACCATCATGGTTGGATTAGGCTCGGAAAGACCTTTCCAATGATATATCACACTTAAACTTTTGATACCATTTGCAAAATTTCAAAAAAAATGGGCACCCATTTTCCAGAGGCACAGATTTGAAAACGCTGGAATTTTCAAAAAATTTCAAAAAGATAGCTAAGAACCCAAAACTTGCAAGATAGTTAAAATAGCTCAAAAATAGCTCGCTGTCAGCTACAGACACAGTCCAGACACCAGTATCGCGTGATACTTCGCACTATACTGGGCGATACTCTTCAGTCAGTGTGATACTTCGCCCTTTACCAGGCGATACTTCACCCGAGACCAGGCGATATTCTCTACTATAGTCGAGCGATACTTCCGACAGGCGAAGTATCGCACGCACATACAGAGGTATATCACGCGATATACTGAGAAGTATCACGTGATATTCTGAGACAGAAAACCAGAGAATAAAAATTACGCTAAAAACTTGCCGAAAAATTGACGGAAAATGACGAAAATACAAAAAAAGAAGGACAAAGTCTATCTACTCTACCCCACGGTGGGTGCCAGAAATGTACACACTAAAATGGTGCACTTCTATGAACCATTACATGCAAGGTTGCTCAAGAATGAGGCCTCACAAAGGGGCTCATAGCTCTCTATGTATGGAGTTGTAAGATTGAAAATTGCTCTCAGCTAGAGCTACAAGCTTGTGACCTTGCTAGTCAACCACACAATGAGAGATTCAAGTGAAGACAAGGGCAACAATGCCAATATCTCCAAGAATCACTATGAAGATGTAATGCAATGCAACTAAAATGAAGATGCAATCTAAGCTATGAAAGGAAAGTACAATGCAACTAATCTATGAAAGGAAATAGCAATGGATTACAATGCCTCCTATTTAGACTATGTGAGCTTATTCTATTGCATAAAAGGAAATCTATACTAAGAATGCCATTATCATGCAACTAAGAAAGAAAATATGCAACTAAATGATGAAAGCAACAAGTCTTCAATGTCTTCAAAAGCTCCAAATGCACCTAAAACCTGCAACATAACATTGGCATAAAACATGGTATATGCAAATGAAGGAGAGAGCTCTCCTTTTATAAGAAATGAGGAGAAATCGACCATGGAGATTAAGAGGCAAAAGATTTAATCAACGGTGGAGCTTGAAAGAGGAGCAATCCATGTGCACAAGTATCCTCCAATAGGAAAATAAGAGTTGACTTTTGTGTCCATATGAGACAAAAAGTGTTTTTTCCCTTTTTATAAAATAAGAATAATGTTTTATTTGTGCAACTTAGGATAAGATGAAAAAGGGGGCTTTTTATTTAATCAAAAGGGGAGGAAATATTCCTTTTAATCAAATAAAGACTTAGGATAAATGATTAGCCCATAGGATAAAAATCCAATATATGATCGAAACTAAGACTTGATCAAGAGATTGATATTGTTGAAAATATTGATTATTGATCAAAATGATTCAGGGTTGATAAATCAAATAAATGGGGCCCAAAGTCTAGGCGACCATTTTTGGGTGCATACAGCTACCATTATGCAACCTCTTAAAATAAACACAATGGTCTGAATGACACCTAGTATATCCATGCTCGTGTATAAAATTGTCAAGTTTAAGATACCATTGCCGAGGTGCTTGCTTCAAGCCATATAAATTTTTTTGCAATCTGCACACTAAGAGCTCCTTACCTTTGAAATCAAATCCATGTGGTTATTATATATATATATTTCTTCACCCATATCACCATGAAGAAAATTTGTTTTAACATCAAGCTGCTCTAAATGCAAATCTTCAGCAACCACAATACTCAAAATAGTATGAATAGAAGTCATTTTAACAACTGGAGAAAATATCTCTTCAAAATCAATGCCCTTTTTATGTGAAAATTCTTTTACAACTAACCTAGCTCTAAATATTTTCTTACCTCCATCCTCTTCTTTCATCCTTTAAACCCATTTATTCTATAAAGCCCTTTTACCTATAGGTAACTTACATAAATCTCAAGTTTAATTTTTCAGCAAGGAGTCCAATTCCTCTATCATTGCACACTGCCACTGAAGCTTTGTATCCTTCTATAGAACTTCATCATAATATTTTGGTTCACCAAAATTTGTTAATAAAATAGGATACAAGCAGGGAGAAAATATTTCTAGAGGTCTACTTAACCTTGTTGACCGTCTAACAATCACTGGGGTTTGTGGTATTTGTTGTTGTTGTTGTTGTTGCATAGCATAAGGAAATACTGGAACATCATCTTTTGGAGTATCATCTAATACTACATAATAATTTTATTTCTTCTCATGCTACTATAACAGATCTTTGTACAACACTTTGTCATTGAATATGACATCCTTGCTTCTTAGAATTTTATGATTTTCAAAATCCCAAACCCTATAACCAAATTCATCAATTCCATATCTAACAAATACACATTTCTTATATTTAGCTTCTAGCTTGGTTCTATTTTCAAAATCTATATGTGCAAATGCTTCACAACCAAAGGTTTTGAGAAAAGAATAACTCACCTTCTTACCAGTCCATGCTTCATCTATAATACCACAACCCAAAGGAGTAGAGGGACCTCTATTGATTAAATATATAGCTTTATTAATAGCCTCCACTCACATGTTTAAGGGCAGTCCAGCATGCAACCTCATACTCCTTGCACGCTCCATTATTGTTGTGTTCATGCGTTCAGCCACTCCACATTCTAATGGAGTCTTTGGTATAATTTTCTGCTTACAAATACCACTAGAGGAAACATAATATTCAAATTATATGCTGCAATACTAACCACCATTATCAGATCTGAGACATTTTAGCATTTTACCAGTCTCATTCTTCAACCAAGCATTTTCATTTCTTAAAAGTTTCAAATACATTAGATTTCTATTTAAGGAAATAAATCCATACTTTTCTTGTTGCATCATCTATAAATGTAACATAATACAAAGAGACACCAAGGGAAGATACCTGAGCTGGTCCCCATACATCTATATGCACAAGCTCTAATTTCTCATTTTTCTTTTCCTTACCACTCTTCACAAAACTAACTCTCTTTTGTTTTCCATACACACAACTTTCATAGAAATCCATATTGACACATTTCAAACCAGGTAAAACTTTCTTTGAATGAAGTAATTTCATACCTTTTTGACTCATGTGCCCAAGTCTATTGTGCCATAGTGTTGTGTCAAAATCTACAACAACTATTTGATGTTCTTCCTACTCAACTGAAGTAATTACTCCTGAACATTCATCTTTTCTCTGAAATAATTAAAGTAGAAGAAATAGTATGACCTATACAAAGATATAAGGTGCCTAGTTTCACACTATTTTCTACTACTAAGGAACCTTTTGAAACCTTCCAATTTCTATCATTAAAAGTAATTATGCAACCCTCATCACCCAGTTGCCCTACTGAAATTAAATTCATACTCAGGCTTGGAACATGTCTTACCTCTTGTAGTAGCCAATGATTCCCATTCTACAACTTAATCTTAATTTTCCCCTTTTCAACAATCTAACAAGGTTCATTATCTCCCAAACAAACTAGTCCAAAATCCCCTTGGACATAATCAAGAAAATAACCCCTATAGGGTGTAGCATGAAATGAAGCCCCTAAATCTAAAACCCATGAATTATCAACACTTTCTAAAGAAAGAAGAAAATAATCCTCTTCAGATTTATTACTTACCACATTTGCCTCCTTGTTACCTTCTTGTTTGTCTCCTTTATTCTTCTCACACGAGCAATCTTTCTTCTTATGACTTGGTTTTCCACACTACCATCAATCATTTGGTCCTTTAGATTGATACATCTTTCCTTTGGATTTTCATCTTGATTTCCCACGATGTCCATAATTTTTTCCTCTCTCATTCATTCTATCTATGCTTTGTGTGTTCAAGACACTTTCCGATGTAGATCCACCTGATCTTTTCCTACAAGTTTCCTAACTTAGAATCACACTGATAAGACTATCAAATTTTAGGGTATTAGAACTAGAAATAGAGTTACTAACAACCATTACCAAGCCACTCCAAATTTCAGGCAAAGAACACAAAATTAAGAAAGCCCTAATTTCTTCATTAAAAATAACATTCATAGAAGATAATTGATTGGTAACTATATTAAAATCATTCAAATGATTAGCAATAGATCCACCTTTTTCCATCTTCATATTAAAAAAATGCTTCATGAGAAATACCTTGTTTGAAGTGGAGGGCATTTCATACAACTTTTCTTAGGTTTCCATAAACTCTTCAGTTGTCTTCTCTTTCATAATTTTAAAAACCACTGATTGTGCCAGACATAATTGAATACTTCCAAGTGCCTTTCTGTCAAAAATATCCCAGTCCTCATCAATCATTGTTGTCAGTTTCTTGGTTTTCTCTTCCAATGGCTGTCATAGATCCTTCTGATAGAGATAGTTCTCCATTTTCATTTTCCATAACTAAAAGTTCTTCCCATTAAACTTCTCAACCTTCATCTTACCCTCAGCTATCATTTCTCCCACTCAACCATGAGACTTCCACTAAACCGTTAGACCTTCTTGTAGAGGATAATTGAAAAAAAAACCTCACTCTGATACCACTTTTTAGGATTAACAAGATAGAAATAATAGCTACATGCAAATATAACCAATATCATAAAATAATAAACCATTCAGAAGATAACACAAGGCACAAAGATTTAACGTGGTTCACCCAAACCCTAGGCTACGTCCACCAACAATGAGTCCAATATTCTTATTATCATGTGATTACAACCTAATTACAATACACAATCCCTGACAACTCAATACTGTCGCAAGAAGCTACTAAAAAAAATATTCATCATGAAATCCTTCACCCTAAGTCAATTTTATACAACCTTTTTTTTTGCCTCTTTAGGGTTAGAATCGGTTACAACATGTTGGCCCGGTCCTGAACCCTGGTGATGATACATGGAAAGTGTATAGTACTTCCCTCATCAGTCACCAAAGACCAACACCAGGCTAGTCTGTGAATAGGAAAGCCTAAAGAGATGCAATGTCTCAACAAGACCTTCCAAGCTTCATCCCTAGACAAGGTTCTAATCACCCATTTGGCACATAGAGAAATGCCTTTCTTCTGAGTGGAAAGAAGGCCAAGACTACCAGAATCTTTGGGAAGGAAATAATACTCCCAGGAAACTCTATGGAAACCATGAAAATTGGCTCTAGAGGCCCACAAAAAGTCACGGAGTAGCTTTTATGGCTTTATATAAGAAGATTTAGAAGGCACCCAACAAGAAGAGTAGTACACATGGCTAGCAGCTAACACTTTAGAATAGATCAGGAACTTACTAGCTAGAGATAAAGGCTTGATAATCTAGTAGTTTAACTTCTTTTCAATTCTGGCCAAAACAACATTCCATAGATCCATAGGTGAAGCTTGAAAAGAAAAAGCGATGCCTCGAAATCTAAAAACTTCACCATGTTGAATCCATCTCCAACCGAACTAGGACACCCAAGGAGGATCCAAAAGAATTGATTGTCTGTAACATTATGTCTTGCACCATTGAATGGAAGAACCATAGGCTATAAAAAAGGTATCAAGGAAATGAAGAGTTTCCTAGACATTATTTTCATTCTCAAGGAGAGTAAGGAAAGAATCATTAGCGAAATGGCCATTGACAAGTTGAACAAATGAATTACGCTGGGAAATTCCTTTGACGAGACCTATAGAAGTGACATTGGAAAGAAGATACCCAAACCCTTCAACTGCAACAATATACAGAGAAGGAGCCAAAGGGAAACCTTGGTGAATGGATATGAAGAGATGAAAGGCTTCAGACTATTGGCCATTGATAGTGATGCAAGCAGAGGCATCTATAAAAATCCTTTAAACATACTATATAAATAAGGGGTTGAAACCCAGAGCTTGAATCATAACCAAAATAAAAGGCCACTCAATGTAGTTGTGGGCTTTAGAAAAATCAATTTTGAGGCAGAGGGCTTCCTGATTTGACCTTTGGGCCCATTCCATGCTTTCCCAGACAACAATAATGTTGTCAAGAATAAACCTGGACTTGATGAAGCTAGTTTGTTCAGGTCTGACAATCAAAGGGGGGATGTGACAAATTTTTAAAGCAAGATCTTTGACTATGCTCTTGTAAGAGACATTAATAAAAGTGATTGGCCTCCATTTATAAATATCCTTTAGGTTTCCTACCTTGGGAATGAACTTAATGTTACAAGTAGCGGTTGTCGTTGCACCAAAAGATCGACCTGTTAATGCCTGATACAACCACTAGACTTATAGAACACAGGAGGTTGTTAAACCATGTCACAAATCCTAAAGCGAGACATTGGAAGTTTGTCCAAAAATGCCCCCCTCAGCATCACCCGAGGGGATTCGAAGCTATGACCAAGCTCTGATACCACTTGTTACAAGTAGTGGTTGTCGTTGCACCAAAAGATCAACCTTTTAATGCCTGATACAACCACTAGGCTTATAGAACATAGGAGGCTATTAAACCATGTCACGAATCCCAAAGGGAGACATTGGCGGTTAGTCCAACACTTAATGTTTCTATTTTTTATAATATCCCTTGTAGAGTGGGAGTGAAAGGCTTCCAGATACAATCTATGAAGGTTTAGGCTAATGTCATTCGAGAGATCCTTATAGAACTTGTAAGGGAAGCCATCACACCCAAGGACCTTGTCATATGCCATAGAATAAATAGCTTCTTTAAGATCACCAAGTGTAAGAAGTTGATCACAAAAATATATTGTTGGCTAGCTGAAAGACGGTAAGGAACAATAACCAAATATTCTGAAAGCGCTTGGTCTCTCACCTCTGGCATAATAATTGTTTGCAATTTTTTTTTGTTGCCAAATTTGAGCACGTTGGATTTACAAATCCTTGTTAAAAGGATCAAGAATCAGAGCTTCAAAGGCTGAAAGGAGCACTTTAATGCTATCCTCATAAGATTACTAGCGATATTGAGCAAGTTGCCTACCATAAATGTGTAGGAACCTAGCAGTGCGAGTGATGGCAGCATTCCACCACTTAATCCAACCAAAAGGTTGATGTGGCCTTGGTTCTAAATTCCATATTTAGCAACTATGGACCAGAGTAGGCTTGTGACTCATTAGAGAAGTGTTTAGGTAGAATTGCATTGTGGGAGGTCATGTCTTATTTGTCTGCCATTTAATGCCAAAGGCAATGGGAAAGTGATTTGACAAGGTCACATCAATAAGAAAAATGATAGGTAACTCATTTTTGTTAGAAAAATTATAAAAAGATTGTGCAAAAATCATGACACAATCAAGCCTTTTAAAAACCTTGTTAGAACCATCTCTAAAATTAGACCAAGTATGCCCAATATCACTAGAATGGTGGCAACCTATCTGGGATCAAAAAGATGCAATTTATTATGCATGTAAAACCAGGATTCTCTTTCTCTAGTTGTCCAGTGAAAAGAAAAAATCTCATCTTTGTTAGATGCCACCTCAACCATATTGAAATCCCCACACATGAGACAGGTTGTAGGTGGCAGAAAATCAGCAAGCAATAACCATAATTGTGATCTTTCAACAACATTATTGGGAGCATACACATTAACAATCCCAAAAGAATGATTCTCAATAGACAAAATAGCCCATACAACTCTCTGCAAGGGGTCAGAACCATGATTAATGAGAAAATAATGTCAATGAGGGGAAATGAGAGTAGCGACTCCACCTTGACCAACTTTATGTTGAGAAGAAAGAACAAGGTCGTTAGGCCAAATAACATGACAAGCAGATTGAAACATAAATCCATCAATTTTCACTTCCTAGAGACACAAGATATCCAAACCAAGAACCCATTGACGAACAGCTCTCATAGAATACTTTCTATGCAGGTCTATGAGACCCCACACATTCCATGAGATGTACTTCATGAGAAAAAATCTTTCATTTCATCCCTATCCCCTAGACATGATAAAATGTTATGCGAAGACTTGGAATGAGGAGACTCATCAAAGATGAGACACCGCTTTTCTGAAAATGCCCCTTCTTCACTCTCAACATGCCCATCAGGACTGCGAGAATGATGCGGAGTCGATGAAGAAGAGATCGTGGAAGCCACTTTCAGAGTGTGAACCTAAGGGGGTTGAGGGGCATTTGTAACTGCATTAATCCCATGTTGATCAAGGTTTGAAACAAATGAGGGAAACAAAGCCTTGTCTAGAAGCCTAGAAGAATGAGAGGCACCACCACCTCCAGAAGTACCAGAACCATCTTGAGGTTTTGAATTTGATGTGTGTTTACCCTTGCACACCACAATGGTCCATTCATCCTTCTTTAGCTCCTCCTTTTTCAAACCCTCTTGAGGATGAGATCTTGAATCCTTAGGAGCAGATTTTCTTTTGGGAACCTCCAAATGGTAGTCCTTCATCTTGTACTTTGTCAACTGGCACTGATAGAAGGTGTTTGGAGAATTCAAATAAAGGACCTTCTGGGTGAAGGTATTACCACCCACTTGAATCTCAAGGTTTCTTTAAGATCCCGCGGTAGATCAATTTCAACACAAACCCCTTTTTGAGGGTGAGCATTAAAAAAGGGCCATGTGCAAGACATACCACTTTACCAAGAATTTGTGCAATGGCTTGAATGAAAGGCCAATAAGGAAAGGGAAGGCCAAGGAACTCAACCCACACAAGCACCCTAAGATTCTTGAAATTAGAGACTGTGAAGTCTCGAAACCATCATTGAAAAACCAAAATGGAAGACCTGACAGTCCACAGTCCATGAGAAAAGATAGCTTTGACATGGGCAAGGCTAGAGATCCAAAATAGAAAAAACCCTTTCGTGAGGTTTTGAATACCATCAAGACAAAATCCATGAGGAGTCCAGGCTTTGGCAATCCAATCTTTGAGCATGCTTTTAGGAGGGGTTCTTCCCACAAAATAATATGATCAAAGTGTGTTTGTCTAACCAAGCATACATGTGTATTATCAAAATCCTGAACATGAAGTACAACATCAGGAGATGGCATACCTCATGAAACACCTTCAGAATGAACTTGTTATGTCTCTTTCTCAGAGGTGCCATGATTATTTGTTACCACTCCAGAACTAGCAACAACTGTTGAGCTAAAGGTGGTTGGAGCCATTATATACCTAGGCTAATCCTGTAGTAAATGTGGTTTGAAAGGACAGAAAAAATACATAATAGCAATGTGCAACACTAAACCCTAGTAGTAATTTTTTTCTCTTTGAAAATACTGAATTTGTGATTTTTATCATGTTTAGTTGTGGAAAAAGTTTTTCCTATGCATAATAAAACTATTATATTCTCTAATGTTTATGTTAAATATATATGTCTAGGCTAATAAATTTGGTTTCAAAGTTTTCCACTTATACACTCTTATTGAGAACTAAGACAATAATCCTTGTACAATTTCTCATTCTTTCCTTCTCCTATATCGTTGCTCATTTTTTTCCCTCTCCTTTTAATAAGGATATATCTTTGACCCCTAAGAGTCATTGTAGTCATAGTCATAGTCATAATTGTAGCTATGGATCACAGGGCTCTCTTAATCTCGACAATATGATCCATCAACCTCCCATGTAGATATAATTAATACCAATTTCTAATGACCAAGATCTCCAGACAATTGACATCCCTTGATAGGAATCATCCTCTTCTTTGCTGATATAATCTAATGACCTAATGGTTTGACCACATTTGATGTTTCCATTTTCAAATTATATTTTGGAAGATAAATTTAAATCCAACATTTTCTATATTCTGCAATATATGATATTTTTATTTCCATAATATGAAATATGGAAACAATAGATATTCATCATAAAAATCCAAAGGTGGCTGATCTTTGAAGTGTTAAAACATTAATAAAAAATAGTTAATGTCTTTGACTAAATTTTTTGAAGGCATTAGAAAGAATTCAAACCAAGGAATGGGCCTGAAACTATCTTAAATATAGTTGTAATATGCATAATTACAGAAGAACACTTCACCACATTCTCATCTAAACTCTTCTCAGTCAGCACAAATCTCCGTCGAGCAACATAATAAAATACAATTAGTTATGTTGGGTTTCCTTTTTTTCGATACATAGTTCTTTGAAAGTCGTGGTTTCTAAACAATCCCTTATTTTCATTTAAGGGACCTTTCCATGTTTCTAAGCAATTTCTAACAAATTGAAAAGAATCTCAAATGCAGTGAAAGTGAAAGGAAAAGATATTCTACCATCATTTCTTTAACATACAATTTTGTTAGTAATTCCTCCAAAGTACATTGGTTTATGTCTTAGTTTTTTTAATTTTAATATTAGTTTTTAAGATCTAATATTTTGTTTTAAAACTAATAATGTAAGATTTGCATCATACAACTATATCTATCCAAGACTTCTATATAACGAGGTAGTTGAAATTAATTCATCATCAATTAGTTCAATCCTTGATCATTTGATCAATAAGCTCTTGTAATCTCTTGAATCAATAGAATAATTTTTTTGTGATATTGCTATCAAGATTCAACTGTGTAGCTTTTTTAGTCAAACTCATTTACCCATGTTTCATGAGTAGTGGTTCACATGATCCCATCTCTCATGAGAATGAATGGAACACTTAGCACTCATTGGATCTAGGTGATGCTCATAGAGGTGAAGCACCAAGACTTCCCGAGAGGTCACCCATCCCAATACTACTCCAGCTCGAGCGTGCTTAACTATGGAATTTCCTCAATGGTTAAACCCACTCTCCTTGCAATGCCAAGGTTAAGCGTGCTCGAGCTGGAGTAGTACTGGGATGGGTGACCTCTAGGGAAGTCACAGTGCTTCTCCTTTGTGAGCATCACCTAGATCCAATGAGTGCAAAGTGTTCCATTCATTCTCATGAGAAATAGGTTTGTGTGAACCACTACTCATGAAACATGGGTCATTTAATTTGACTCAAAAAACTACACAGTTGAATCCTAATAGCAATATCACAATTTGACTTACTGTGGAAAATATCTCCTACTTAATAATTTTATGCAATAGCATCCTGGGTGTAAGAGAAATCTTGCATCACCCAAAAAAAAAAAAAATTTCTATTTTTATATTCAATAAGGGCTATTTTGTGCAGAGCTGCTATTTATGGAAAGTTACTATTTTTGGTAATTTTTGTATGTGCTTAGAATGATCTGATTTCTTTCTTGGAGGTTCATTTTGGTCATATAAGTCTGCCAGTAAAGTTTCATTGTCAGATCAAGTGTATATTGGAAGATATTGAAGATTTTCGGTATTGGCAGCAGGGTACATAAACTTTAAACTCAGTTTTGAAGGTTTTAGAGGCCCCGGATGAGGTCAAAAATTTGGGTGACACGTGCTTGCGCCAATCAAGCCTGTAGAGCGCTTCGTGGCATTTCTGAAATGGGGTTATAATAGCCGATTGGGTCAACTGGTGATGACTTATGGTCTTCAGAAGTTGGGCCACCTGAAATGGCGGAAAATAATTTTCTTCAAAATTTCTGTTCGGGTTTCAAAGGTTATCTCGAGCCGACTATGATGTAATAAAATGTAAAATAAAATAATTCTAAGTTTGGTTGGCCTTATTGGCTAAAATTATGGAACCTTCCCAGGCGGTGGAAAATTGCCTATATAAGGAAGGCTGTATTATTGTCTTAGGTAGTTCAGAATAGTTTTGGGTAATAGTTCGAGGCTTTGTCCTACAGAATATTGTAAGGGAATGCCCATGTGGCTTTGCATATTGTAATTCTGAAAGTTTGTAATTCCACATTTGTGGAGATAATAAGAAGCCAATTTTCTATTCTTGCATATTGTTGTTGTTTCTCTATATCTGTTATGTGTTTGTGGTATTAAGGCGAGCACCCTTCATCAAGTGGTATCAGAGCGGGAGTTCTTGAGTGTGTAAACAGATCGCCGACTGTGAGGCAGTTTGCACCAGGACCATGGTTAGGGTTTCAGTGCACATCACGAAAATGCCTCCACGAAGAGGATGTGGCGGAAGAGCTGGTGATGTGACACCTGAGGTTAGAGAGCTGCAGAGACAAGTGCGAGCATTGCAAGAAGAGATTCACAGAGGAATGAATCTTAATGTTAGAGACGAAAGCGAGGATGAATCCGAAGAAGAATATCAAGAAGGAGAAGTTGAAATTATGAACCAGGAGGAAGAAAGACTTTTTCGGGTGATTTCCAAGATTGGGAAAAGACCTAAGATTGAGGTTCCTACATTTTCTAGAAATCTTAACCCAGAGGAATTGATCGACTGGATCAATGCATGTGAGGAATATTTTGATTACGAAGATGTTGATGATCCTGGTAGGGTCAAAATTGCGAAGGCCAGACTGAAAGGTCATGCAAAGATATGGTGGCAAGAGATTCAGTTGGAGTGAAATAGAAGGGGAAAGGAGAAAATCACGAGATGGGATCGGATGGTGGATAAATTAAAGTGAGAGTTCATTCTTGTTGATTATGAGCTTGACCTACTGAAGAAAATGCAGAGTTTGAAGCAAGCAGGAAGATCTGTTCAGGAGTATACAGAGGAGTTCTATCGACTTCTCATCAGAACAGGCCATGTAGAAGCTGATAAGGAGAAAGTTGCCCGATACCTTAATGGGTTAAGGCCAAGCATTCAGGAGGAGCTGAATCTGGTTCGAATGAATAGTATTGAAGAGGCATACCAGTTTTCCCTAAAAGTAGAGGAAAAGTTGACCAAGAAGTTTGAGAGCAGACAAAACGGAAGAGGTCGCGGTGGACGATCTGGTGGACGGTCATATGGTGGCCGAAATGAAGATCCGAAAAAGAAGGATGAGGCTAGTAGCAGTCAGAATCAGCGAGGAAATAATTCCAATCACTTCCAGGATCAGAATAATAGAGATCAGAGAGGAAGAGGAAGAGGACAAGGATCTGGAAGAGGTGGCTTCCGTGGAACATGTTTTCACTGTAGAGAAGAAGGTCATAGGGCATTTGAATGTCCTCAGTGCCAAGGCAGAACAGACAGGAGAAATGAAGGCCAGGCCAAAGCTGCACATGTAGATGATGCAGGAGCATCCTGGGTGTAAGAGCAATCTTGCATCACCCAAAAATATTTCTATTTTTATATTCAATAAGGGCTATTTTGTGCAGAGCTGCTATTTATGGAAAGTTACTATTTTTGGTAATTTTTGTATGTGCTCAGAATGATCTGATTTCTTTCTTGGAGGTTCATGTTGGTCATATAAGTCTGCCAGTAAAGTTTCATTTCCAGATCAAGTGTATATTGAAAGATATTGAAGATTTTCGGTATTGGCAGCAGGGTACAAAAACTTTGAACTCAGTTTTGAAGGCTTTAGAGGCCCTGGATGAGGTCAAAAATTTGGGTGATGGGCGCTTGTGCGGGTCAAGCCTGTAGAGCGCTTCATGGCATTTCTGAAATGGGGTTATAATAGCCGATCGGGTCAACTGGTGATGACTTATGGTCTTCGGAAGTTGGGCCACCTGAAATGGCGGAAAATAATTTTTTTCAAAATTTCTGTTCGGGTTTCAAAGGTTATCTTGAGCCGACTATGATGTAATAAAATGTAAAATAAAATAATTCTAAGTTTGGTCGGCCTTATTGGCCAAAATTCTGGAACCTTCCAGGCGGTGGAAAGTTGCCTATATAAGGAAAGCTGTATTATTGTCTTAGGCAGTTCAGAATAGTTCTGGGTAGTAGATCTGGGTAATAATTCGAGGCTTTGTCCTAGAGAATATTTTAAGGGAATGCCCATGTGGCTTTGCATATTGTAATTCTGAAAGTTTGTAATTCCACATTTGTGGAGATAATAAGAAGCCAATTCTCTGTTCTTGCATATTGTTGTTGTTTCTCTGTTTCTGTTATGTGTTTGTGGTATTAAGGGGAGCACCCTTCATCAGTAGATGAAGATGCCAGATCATCAAATTCTGAAGATGCTGAAAGAGGAGAAATGTTGATTAACAAAAGAGTCCTATTGAGTGGTGAGAATGAACCTGAGCAAAGGAGGAGCCTGTTTCGCACCAGGTGCAAGTGTGAAGGTAAATGTTGTGATGTGATTATTGATAGCAGAAGCACTAAAAATTTGGTGTCAGAAGAAATGATGACAAAGTTGAAGCTCAAAAGATAGAAACACCCACATCCATATCGGATTGCCTGGGTACGGGATGACCACAAGGTCATGGTCAATGAACAATGCCTGGTCAAGTTCAAGATTGGCGGATACCAAGATGAGGTATTGTGTGATATCATATCTATGGATGCATGTCATATGTTGTTGGGTAGACCATGACAGTTTGACAGATGTGCTATACATGATGGTCGTGCAAATACCTATTCCCTGACAAAGGATGGAGTGCGACATAAGCTAAAACCATTGAAGGAGACTGAAGAAAAGGTATGTGGTAATGCAAGGATAACTTTTGTTGATGGAAGAAATTTCCTAGATGGTATGAGGCATGAGCATGTATGTTTTACTTTAATTCCAAAAGCTGGTAAAGAGGAAGTAGGAGATGTTTTTGTAGAAGTTGCAGATTTGTTGAATGAGTTTTAGGATATTGTATCCGATAACGTGCCTGATGGATTACCACTAGTCAGGAAGATCAGTCATCAGATGGACTTGATTCCAGGAGCGAGTTTTCCGAATAAGGCAGCACACAGAATGACACCTGCAGAAAGTGAGGAGTTGAATAGACAAGTACATGAACTGTTACAGAAAGGATTGATCCGTGAGAGTCTGAGTTCCTGTGCTGTACGAACGGTATTAGCACCAAAGAAGAATGGAGAATGGAGGATGTGTACAGATTCTAGGGCAATAAACAAGATCACAATCAAGTATAGGTTTCCATTGCCACGAATGGATGATATTATGGACTGTTTGAGTGGAGCTGTGTATTTCTCAAAGATAGATATGAAGAGTGGATATCATCAGATTCAGATCAGAGAAGGAGATGAATGGAAGACTGCCTTCAAGATGAAGTAAGGACTGTATGAGTGGTTAGTCATGCCTTTTGGGCTAACCAATGCACCGAGCACTTTCATGCGGCTCATGAACGAGGTCCTGAAAGAATTTTTGGGTAAGTTTGTCATTGTTTACCTAGATGATATTTTGATTTTTAGCAAGACATTGGAGGAACATATGATGCATATTCGTATGGTGTTTGAGAAGTTGAGAAGTGAAAAATTGTTGATTAATTTGAAGAAGTGCAGTTTTGTGAAGACAGAGTTAGTGTATTTGGGATTTGTAGTTTCAGCAGAAGGTCTAAAAATAGACCCAAAGAAGGTACAGGCTATCTTTGAATGGCCTACTCCAAGGAGTGCTACTGAGGTAAGATCTTTTCATGGTCTAGCTAGCTTTTACAGAAAGTTTATCAAAACTTTTAGCAGTATTTGTGGACCCTTGACTCAAATAATGAGAGGGGATAGAAAAGAGTTTAAGTGGACTAATGGGGCAGAAAAGAGTTTTCAATTGTTGAAACAAAAAGTTATAGAACAACCTGTTTTAGCACTTCCAAATTTTAATAAGGTGTTTCAAGTAGATTGTGATGCTAGTGGTACTGCAATAGGAGTTGTTATGAGCCAAGAAGGTAAACCTGTTGCTTATTTCAGTAAGAAGTTAAATGATGCCAAGAGAAAATATTCTATTTATGATCAGGAATTTTATGCTATAGTTCAGGAATTAAAGAAGTGGAGACATTATCTGCTTCCTAAGGAGTTTGTTTTGTATACTGATCATCAAGCTTTGCAATATTTGAATAGTCAAGGAAAATTGAATCAAAGACATTTGAAATGGGTTGAGTTTTTGCAGAGTTATACATTTGTTTTGAAACACAGGAGTGGAAAGTCTAATAGGGTTGTAGATGCTCTTAGCAGAAGGCAACTATTGCTGACAGAAATGCAGATTGAAGTGGTTGGGTTCAAGGAAATTAAGAATTTGTATCCAGAGGATCCTGATTTTGGTGAAGCTTGGAAAGCTTGTACAGAACCTGTTACTCTAGACAGGACAAAATGGTTGGATTTCATCATCCAGGATGATATGCTATTCAAAGGGAGTCAGTTGTGCATTCCACGAAGTTCTATGAGGGAGAATCTCATCAAGGAGAAGCATAGCGGAGGATTGGCTAGACATTTTGGTCGTGATAAAACCCTTGGTTTGGTTAGTGAGAATTATTATTGGCCACAGTTACAGCAAGATGTGAAGAAGTTTGTACAGAGTTGCAGAGTATGTCAGATGGCGAAAAGAGTGAAGCAGAATATAGGGTTGTATTAGCCACTACCTGTACCAGAGAAGCCTTGGGAGGATATCAGTATGGACTTTGTTCTTGGTTTACCGAGAACTCAGCGGGGACATGATTCAATTTTTGTGGTGGTTGACAGATTTTTAAAGATGGCACATTTCATTCCCTGCAAGAAGACTAATGATGCTGTTCATGTAGTAGAATTGTTTTTCAGAGAAGTAGTGAGACTTCATGGTTTGCTAAAGACCATAGTTTCAGATCGGGACACTAAGTTTGTTGGATATTTCTGGCGTACATTGTGGAAGAAGTTGAAGACAGATTTGAAGTTCAGTTCATCACATCATCCACAAACTGATGGACAGACAGAGGTGGTGAATAGGAGTTTGGGAAATTTGCTGAGATGTTTGGTTGGATATAAGCCAATAGGATGGGATTTGATTTTACCATAGGCGGAATTTGCATACAATGATTCTGTCAATAGGAGCACTGGTAAATCACTATTCCAGATTGTATATGGAAGTAGTCCAAGAAATGCATCTGAATTGAGGAAGATAGATAAAGGAGAAATAAGTAGTGCTGAAGCTGAGGATTTTGCAGAACACTTGAAGAACATCCATGGGGAGGTGAGGAAGCATATTACCAAGATGAACGCACAGTATAAGGCTAAGGCAGATGAGAAAAGGAGATATAAGGAATTTCAAGTTGGTGATGAAGTCATGGTTCATTTGCGGAAGGAGCGGTTTCCAGTTGGTACATATAACAAGCTGAAAATGAAGAAGTTTGGACCATGTAAGATATTGAAGAAGCATGATTTAGGAAATGCATATGAGGTAGAATTGCCTAGTGAGCTGAATATTTCACCAGTGTTTAACATTTCAGATTTGACAGAGTATCATGAAGGAGGTGTTCAAGATGAGGTTGTAGCAGCACAGTGGAGTATTCCAACAACTAGTTTAGATATCAAGGAGATTGAAGACATACTGGACAGTCGTGTTGGCAGAAGCACAAGGAACAGGACATATGAAGAGTATTTGGTCAAATGGAAAGGATGACCTATTGAAGATTCATCATGGCTAACAAAGGAGGAGGTTAACCATCTTGGTTTTCCTCTACACACCTGAGTTGTGACAGGGTCACTTCTCAAATTACCCTAGGTGTCTGATGCAGGAGCATCCTGGGTGTAAGAGCAATCTTGCATCACCCAAAAAAAATAAAAATTTCTATTTTTATATTCAATAAGGGCTATTTTGTGCAGAGCTGCTATTTATGGAAAGTTACTATTTTTGGTAATTTTCATATGTGCTCAGAATGATATGATTTCTTTCTTGGAGGTTCATTTTGGTCATATAAGTCTGCCAGTAAAGTTTCATTGCCAGATCAAGTGTATATTGGAAGATATTGAAGATTTTCGGTATTGGCAGCAGGGTACAGAAACTTTGAACTCAATTTTGAAGGCTTTAGAGGCCCTGGATGAGGTCAAAAATTTGGGTGACGGGTGCTTTCTCTGGTCAAGCCTGTAGAGCGCTTCGTGACATTTCCGAAATGGGGTTATAATAGCCGATCGGGTCAACTGGTGATGACTTATGGTCTTCGGAAGTTGGGCCACCTGAAATGGCAGAAAATAATTTTCTTCAAAATTTCTATTCGGGTTTCAAAGGTTATCTTGAGCCGACTATGATGTAATAAAATGTAAAATAAAATAATTCTAAGTTTGGTCGGCCTTATTGGCTAAAATTCTAGAACCTTCCCAGGCGGTGGAAAATTGCCTATATAAGGAAGGTTGTATTATTGTCTTAGGCAGTTCAGAATAGTTCTGGGTAGTAGATCTGGGTAATAGTTCGAGGCTTTGTCCTATAGAATATTGTAAAGGAATGCCCATGTGGCTTTGCATATTGTAATTCTGAAAGTTTGTAATTCCACATTTGTGGAGATAATAAGAAGCCAATTTTCTGTTCTTGCATATTGTTGTTGTTTCTCTATATCTGTTATGTGTTTGTGGTATTAAGGGGAGCACCGTTCATCATAATTTCTGTATTTTACAATTTTATATTTCTTTCAAATTTATCTCACGATTATTTAAAGTTGCCTCTATAATACAACTAGAACTTAATTCCAAGCCTGCAAAGAGAACTTTGAACATTTACATTCAAACAATGTTTTTACTGTTTCAATAGATTGTTTGTCTTCGTTTAAATCCATATATGAAGTTTCTTTCAATTTTTATAAAAAGCAACAGAAGAAAAAGTCTCCATAGTCGGGGTCGTGCACATTTAATAATAAATTTAAGAAAGTTGATTTTGACTCCCTTACTCAAAGGCTTTCTCCCCACGAGCATTTAACGTTTACTCAATAAATTGCATATGATTGGTTGCAACATTCATTTGTTGAACAACATAAATGAAATCCCAAGTCTTATGAAGTCTTGATGTATGCATCTAACCTCAAAATTTCCTCAGGGCTAAATATCATTCAGTTGAACCAGTCATATGGGTTGAAAGGATAAGGGAATTAAGGTGTTTGAAGAAATGTTATGCAGATCCAATTCTGCCTTAAATGCATGAAACATGGGAGCAAAAGTTACATGTCAGATTTACCAAAATTCAAAGGCAATCTAGTCTTAATTAGAAACTTCGATCTTCTCCATTCGTTTTATTCAAAATGAAGAAATTACAATCACTTTGTGCAAAGAAAACTATACAAGGCATTTATATAAACCTCTTGATCACTTGCATATTCTCATGCCTTAGCATAATTCTTGCCCTAATTGTCAAGCATAATTCTTGCCCTAATTGTCAAGAAACAAAATGACTTTGCTTTTAAATACTGATTTAGAGTTGAGAAATGAAAGATTACACAGTTGATAGAGTTTTGATAGAGTGTAACAACATTGACCAGCATCAACAATATATAACAGTATATAATTTGTTTGGAATAAGTATTTATAATAAAGATATAAGATTTTGATTATTGTTGAAAAATGGGCTTTAATATTTTATTTTAATGTTGATATTTAATTATTTAGTTATATTTTTTTTCATATTTATTTGTTCTTATTGAGTGGTGTTAATTGTTTTTATATTAAAGTAGAGAAGGGTTCTAACTAGTTATGTTGGGATGGTGTTAGTTGTTGTTTGTGCTTTTTAATTCAGTACTTTGTTGATTTGTAAATTATCACTTAACTATCACAAAAATTACTAAATCCAACTATGACAAGTTATAAGGTGTACAAGAATTTTCAGATTAGAAGTAGTATGAAAACGGGTAGTTATATAATCTTTAACATAGAAGAACTAATACACATTTGAAACACTTGTATTGCTAAAAGTATTTGACATGCAAAGAAAGATTTCAATCCATAGCTTAGTTGAAAGGGGAATACATTTTTTTAAATATTTATATCAACTAATAGTGATCACTTTTGAAGATTGACCCGTGTCAGGGTCTCTAAGTCCATGCTTCAAGGTTTTTCAAATATAGGATTTGCATTCTTTTAGGCTCATTCTAGAACCACTAAGACTTATGCATCCTTGGCTTGAATTCAAAGTCTCATTCTAGAACCACTAAGACTTATGCATTCATGACTTGAATTCAAAGTCAAATATAGACTTAGTAACAAAGGGCTATAGTTTTCAATAGCATTTTAGTAGTTTCTCCTATTACAATTTTTAAGGATAAAATCTATAGCTCCCAAAAATGGTAGAAGGATTGAAAATGGTACCTATACATTCCTATTATAAAATGCAACAAGACTTTTAAAGGATATATTAGGACTTCTCTTTATTTTTCATAGGGTTTCATAGGTCAATGCTAGATGGAATTCACAATCTGTCACTTCTAAATGGTTCTATAGGTTCTAAGTAATTTAATTGGTGTCTCATGTATTAGAGTCTCTACATTAGTCATGTATCATACACTTGGATGTGTTTATGTATTCATAACCCTTTTCATGGCATGTATGATCATTTTACTAGAGTAGTCCAAGATACTTGCAAGATACATTCAAATTTGACATGTTTCTACAATGAAATTTCTCTTCTTTGGAAAGATAGAAATTGTGATTTATTGTAGAAAAGAATTTTTCTAAGAAATTGTGATGTATACTAAAACTATTATATTGTATAACATTATGATGTGTGTGTGTGGATCAATACATACATACATACATATGCATATGCATATACATATACATGAGCACTAAAATAAATTTTGTTTTGGGATTTTTTTACTTGTGGACTCCTATTAAGGAATGAGCTAATAATCCCCGTATAATTGCTCATATTCTATAATCTCCTACCAACAAGACTGCTTCCTTTCTATATAGAAGCCATTATAGCCATAACCATAGATCTAGATATGGCTTGTAAAACTCTCCCATCTCAAAAAATGTGTGATCAATCTACCTTGCCACATGGACATAAGTGATACCATGTTATAGGTTGAAAGTCCATTCCTAATTACCACATTATAGGTTGCAAGTCCATTCCTAATTATCACATTTAGTGTTATCGTTTCCAACTTAGAGTTTGGAATATATCATGGTCTTATTTCTGTAATATAAAAATATATAAACACTATTGGAAATAAAAATCTAAAACATCAAAACATTAGTGTTTTAACATTTAAAATAGTTATTATCTTTGCCTTGAAAATTTTGAAGTCTTCAGAGAGAATTCCAACTGAGGAAAACACGTGAACTTATTTTAGACTGTGCTGTTGTAATTTCCATAACTATAGAAGAACACAGGTCACGACATTCTCTTCAGAGTTCTTTCAGTCAGCACAAATCTCCATCCATGAATATACTTGAAAATCCAGCTTCTAAACAAGCCCCTTTCCTTCTTTCTTGTGTTGATTATGTTTTAAGACGTATTATTCACAGCCAACAAATTATGGTAATATGTTTTTATTTCAAAACAGAATCAGATAACTCCCATAATTTTCAATGGCTACCTCCATCATCAACCAATGCTTTTAATTAAAACTAACTATCTAAATTCCAACCTTGCAGAGAGGACTTTGAAAATCTACAATCAACCAAAGCTTTTACCATTTCAACAGATTGTTTTTTCTTTCTTAACCCAAGTTTGAACAATTCTTTCAGTTGGGATTCAAGCAAGCAACCAAAAAAGTCATCATTTGAACAACTCTTTCAATCTCGTTTTATGATTATCTGATTTTGATTACCTTACTCTGAGCACGAGCATTTAACGTTTACTCAATAAATTGTATTGATTTGTTACAACATTCGTTTGTCAAAGTCTTCGTCGAACAACATAAATGAAATCCTAAGTATTATGAAGTCTTGATGTACGCATCTAACCATGAAATTTCCTTCAGGGCTAAATGTCATGGTCATAAAGATATTTAATTATCACCGGATACAAATTCAGTTGAGCCAGTCATATGGGTTGAATGGGGAAGGAGAGGCGAATAAGATTGTTAGAAGAAATGTTATCAAAATCCTTAGGCCTCCTATCACTATTTGAACAACATGCATGTGCAATGCTGTCTTAAATATATAAAACAAAAGAAAGGATTGGTTATTTTATGCGTAGGTATCTTATTCATTAGTTGGATTTGAAAGTGTGATCTTTCTTTCAAGAGTACGAATTCTTCATCATTAGGCCAATTCACGCATGAAACATGGCAACAACAATTGCACGTCAGATTAGTATTGTTCAAAACTTCAAAAACAATAGTCTTTAGAAATATCCATCTTCTCCATTTGCTTTAGTCAAAATCATGAAATTAGTGTCATCTTGTGCAAGGAAAATTATACACTTTATCCAATAATAAATTTACATAAACTACTCCATCAATTGCATATTCTCATACCTTAGCATAACTTACGCCTACATGTCTGGAAATAACTTTAGTTTATTTTAATGTAATGTGATCTTCGGGTTCTGCCTGTATTTATTAATTCAAGTTTTAAGTATTTTTCTTTTCCTACAACTTTGCATGTTCGACTTTTGAAGGGTGATCTCATATTCCTAACTTTTTATATTGCGAATAGTATACTTTAATTTATATTAATAGAATTTGTTATTCATCAAAAATAAAATATTGACTTAGAAATAGAGAAATGAAAGGTTACATAATTGATAGAATTTTCATAGAGTGTAACAACATTGACAATGTCAACAATATTAAATGATATATATGATTGTATTTATGGAATAAATATTTCATATCAAGACTCTTAATTAATAGAGAGATTAGAATTGAGCATTAATAAAGGGCTCTCGATATTTTATTTTAATATTGATATTTAATTATGTAAAATCTAAGATCTATTAGAGATAAAATGAAGCACAATAACACAAGATAGAGCCAAAGTCGACATTCAATTCATTGGTCTCATGAAAAGTATGTTAAACGTGTGGTTGTCATTGCATCAAAAGATCATCCTATCAATGTTTGATACAACCACTAGACTTATAGAATCTACAAGAGGCAGTTAGCACCTTTTTACAAATCTCGAGGGGAGCACTGACCATTTTACTAACAATCTCCCCCATATTATCTGAGGGGATTCGAACCTGTTACCAAGCTCTAATACCACTTCTTACAAGTGTGGTTGTTGTTGCAACAAAAGATCGACTTGTCAATGCTTGATACAACCACTAGAGTTATAGAATCCACAGGAGGTGGTTAGTCACTTGTCACAAATCTTGAAGGGAGTGGTGACCATTTTGCCAACAAAGTACATATAGGAAGAGTGATTTGGTCAAATTAGAAGTTGAACTCAACACTCAATGAGTGGCTACAAATTGCCTCCCACTAAACTAGGGCGAGGTGCTGAAATGGAATCGCCACCTCTCCAATCATCTCCTAAATTGTGACAAATTGTGTGAACAAGTATCAAATGAATATGAATGACTGAATATGCTTAATAAGCCTAAGCGTAAATAAATGAAATAAATATACTAACAAATTATTTAGTTTTAGTTATTTATATTTATATTTTTATTTTAGAATGTTGTTGTTACTTTTATTTTTTGATTTGAAAAATTGTCAATTTGTTAATTATCACTTAGTTGTGAAAATTTATGAAAGCTTATAAGGTGTCCTAGAACTTTCAGATAAAAAATAGTATGAAAAAGGTGTAGTTATTAGGTGTTGACTAGCCGAAGATTAAGGAAGATCTTTAGTTCACATGTGTACATAACAAGAAAAGTTGATAAGACCATATGGAGCACTTTAGTTAAAAGATAAAGTTTCTAATTCACATTTTAGTAAACTCTTTCTTATTCATGTGTCACTCTTAGCCAATATTTTTCTCTAATGGTTTGAAAAAACCTATTGGTGATGTCTAATTTTGGGTCTTAGATATATATTTCTTTTGATGCATAGTTTTAGAGATGGTAAGTGTATGATTTCAATATGCTATAATAATCAAACTTGTGTTATTTTATTATTATGAAAGTTTAAGCTTAATGATGTATTGCAATAAAATTTTGTATTATGAATACATTGGTTTTTTATTAGAAGCTAGGTAGTCTTCTTTTTTAAGATGAATATTATATAGTTTTGATTAAAATTTTTGCATGTGTATATTCTATTTCATAAATTGTTAAATTTTGTATACATTTTTCTTCTCAATAAATTAGTGTAGAAGGTGTTTCCATTGTAATCTCCCTTTCAATTTTATACAATACATTTTAAAATCACATCATATATTCTCATGACATTATTGTATACACAAATATAAAAATATAATTCACATATATGTAAAAAATTATAATCTAAATTTGAAATAAATAAAAATAACTCTTGAAATAACTTTTTTTAAAATAAAATCTTAAATAATTATAAAGTAAGTTCAAAATAACTCTTAAAGTAAATATGAGGCAACTAATTTAAACAAAATAAAATAATTCTAAAATAAGACAAAAACATTATTCTTAAGAAAATTAAAAAGTTTTTAAATAAAAATAAGGTAAACAATAAACAACGAAAATTATTCTATTTAAAAATAAATAAAAAATAACTCTTTTTGAAATTTTCAGATAAGGGAGAGGGGCCACAATTATGTGGGGTCCTCATAAGATTTTGTCTTGCAACATATTTATACTAGATATGGTCAGTAATTAATCCATCTATAAATAAAAAATATGTTGGTAAAAATGGACACATTCTTAAATTAATGAAAATTTACAAATGTTATTATTAGCCAGTAATATAAATACTTGTTTATTTCATTTAAAATATCATAAGTATCTAATATAAGTGTATGATTTACAAAATAATGTGCTCATTTAAATAAATATTTTTGCAATAGTTAAAATATTATCTTGTGTGTACAATTATTGAAATACCAATGTTTATGTATTGAAGTATTTCATATTAATAGTTTTTCCTTTCACAAATATAAAGTGTGAGCACAATAAATACCTTGTATTTTTTATAATATTTGAGAATTTTTTTTAAAAAGTGTTCATTTAAAGTTTCTTTTTTGAATTGTAAAATAATAAACAGTTGTTTTTATAATAACAAAGAGTTTTTTTAATGGTGTTGGATTTAAAGATTAGAGATAGAAAAGATTCATGGTTATCAAACTATATTGATGGCATTTATATTGTATATAAGTTTTGATTAGATAAAGTGGGAGGGGGTCGAACACTTAGAGAGAAACCAAATGGTGGAAGAGAAGGGGTCTCATGAGGGGTGATAATGTCTAATAAAAGACCATCTAAAACTAAAAACAAAACTATAAGGGAGCAAAAAAAGAGAGGACAAAAATCATTTCCAAAGAAACCATCTGTAGAGGCTAGGGGTCTTAACAAATGTCCAATCTTGATTTAAATCTTTCAAAAGTTGTAGAAATGAATCTTTTTTTTCTTTACATTAGGTAGGGGACAGATCACCATTAATCTCTAGGTCCAAACTCGATGCGGCCTCTCTTCTCCTCCTTTTGGCTCACTGATGTTCTGATTCATCTTTGAGGATTTGTAGAGAGTCATAAGTCTTACTCATTATGTCCTTAATATATTAAACCACTTCCTTCAAAAAAAAATTTAGTTTGTCCTAATTGCTTCTGATAGCAATAATGGCATATATCTCCTTTTCTTCTTCTAAGGTCATCAATGCTCTAATCTCCTTGAATTGTATCTCAATATGATCCTAATTCTTAATCCTATTAACGAGTTCATCAATTGTTGTCAAAAGCTCTCATCACGAACTGCCTTGTACCAATCTATAAAAGAAATCATCACTTGCTACTTTTTTTCTCTTTTTACTTAATGTCAATTACTAACTTATTCAACCAATCATATTCTATTTAATTTAGGAGTGGTGATTTTAAAACTCACATGTTCACCATGGTGGTAACAACTCGATGTCACAACATATGTTTACACTTGATATTGTTGAGTTTCCATAATTAGGGTCATCCCTAAACCTAGACCTATACCTTGAGGATTCACCTCTAATGACACTACCTATGTGTTGGACTAACCACCAATGTCCCCCTTTGGGATTTGTGACTGGTTTAACAGCCTCACATGTATCTTCTATAAGTCTAGTGGTTGTATCGGGCATTAACAGGTTGATCTATTTGTGCAACAACAACTGCTAGTTGTAACAAGTGGTATCAGAGCTTGGTGACAGGTGATCAACTACAACTAATTGAATATCTGAATGAACTGAAGAAATAGTGATTAGAGATCACCGAGTACTCAATTGATATGTAAGATGATTAAATCAGTCAATATGTTGTCATTGATGTCAACTAGAGTTTTGACAACACTTATCATGTTAGTTACAAACATATGAACATCTTTTGAAAGAAGAAAAGATGAAGAACTATGATATCTACATGAGAATAAGATGGATATGACAAACAAGGACAAGGAAAACATTGGGTAACTTATTGATGAGCCTATGGCTTCATACTGTTGATTTGATTATGTTGCATTAATCTATTATGAAGAAGAGAACTAAAATTCGACAAGACAATGTGGTTGGTAATTGAAGATTTCTGTATACACCGAGCCAGTGCAGTGTATACCGACTGATAGTATCAACCGAGCTAGTTTAACTAGTTATCACCGATGCATTTATGTATTAATCGACGATGGATGAAAACATTAAATGCTAAGGTCAGCCGACTGAATTTGATGAGTTGGAAATTGTTATGATTTCGAGGTTAAGGATTAAGTTTGTTATGAGATCCATGACTGACATAATTTGGAGAAGATCTAAAGGATGGGAATGAAACATGTTAATGACACATCTGCCGAGGAAGGTTTAAGAGGAAAAATGGATGATTGAGATTAAGCGAAAAAATTTAATAGCTGAAATGAAAATGGTTTACTTGTCTATATAAGATATATGAGTTTCATTGTTGAAATGATGTCGAAGGAAGAAGACTACAAAGATATCATGTGAAGACTATTCATGCATGTCTGATCAAACTAGTTAGTGAAAGAACCGAACTTCAGAGTTAACTGAGCGTCAGAGAATGATTTATCGAGGGATGGTAAGTTGTTGAATATTGAAGAAGTGAATTTGATTATTGATTAGAGGATTTGTATGGGATTAGCATAGATATGAATATCTGCAATTGAGTTGTATTTGAATCAGATCATATTGCATCAATTTAACCATTGATTCAGAAAATCTCTTTACAAAGTGGACTTAACAATCTTATATTCTTCACTATGTCATTTTGAGAATGTACATTGTTATCTTATTGACCCCATAGTGAATGCTGGTCAAAAGTTAACTGTTAGTGTTAAATCCTCTAACAAGGTCACACCTTACAGTGTGTTTGTAACCTTTAACAGGGTTGGCTCTTCACCGAGCTCACTTCAAAAGAGTGAATTATTTTGGGTTACCAGTCCCAGGTGGTTTTTCCCTTAATAGGGTTTCAACGTTAAATCATTGTGTTATGTGTTATTTGTGATGATTATTTTTATTTCATACTTTACATACTACATAATTGATTTGGTTGGTAATCACAGTTAGCTACTTAACTGGTAATCGGTAAAGGTACACAGACAAATTGATTTTATATGTTACCGAGCTGCATAATTTGTTGGAATTATTTGATAAGGTACATCTTTGTATTTGGGATTGTAGGATAATTGATCTAACTGATTCACCCCCCTATTAGTTATTCTAACAATTGGTATCAGAGCATTGGTTGCTTGGAATAGAGTTTTAAGGACTTCAATAGAAAGATTACAAGATGTATAAGAGGGAAGTGCTGAAGCTGAATAAGGACAACTTTACTATATGGAAAAGCTGGATGAGACTTCACATATCTGGAATTGGTGACTCTACTATAACCTTACTGAACAATGGCTACATACAAACGCTGATTGGACCTTTAAATCTTGATCAGTTGAGAGACCAACATGAACACAACATTACTATGATAGAGATTATTGCTACTGTATCTGATGCTGAATTTGAGGATGTCAAGACTTGCACTACTACAAATAAAATGTGGGATAAACTTTCTCTGGTCTATGGTGGTGATGCAAATGTGAAGAGAGATAGAGTTGAAAGCTTAAGAGGCAGATTTGATGATATGAAAATGAAGGAAGGAGAAAAAATTACACAATATACAAACCGAATCAAAGAGGTAGTCAATGCTATCCGAGGAGCTAGTGGTGTCATTGATGAAGATACAATGGTAACTAAGATTCTAAGAACCTTGTTGACTGCATATGCAATCAGAATATATGCTATACATCAAATGATGTCTTCACCTGGTAGCACTCTTACTCTTGATAGTTTGATTGGTAAGTTAACAACCTTTGAGTTGAATAATTTTGATAATAGTGTTGTACCGTCTGTTGAGTCTGCTTTTATGTCTTCTCTGAAGATTGATAAATCTAGCAGTAGACATAATATAAGGAATGATAGTGATAGTAATACTGATGATGAGCTTGATAAACTTGAAGCTCTTATGGCTCAGAGACTGCCTAAAGGTAAAGGTAGATATAAGGGAAAGTTACCTTTAGCTTGTTTTAATTGTAAATAAGTTGGCCATATTGCTGCTAGATGTCCCAATAGGAAAGAGGAAGATAAAGACAAAGACCGATTTGGTGATGGAAGCTATGGAAGAAGAAACAACAGAGGTTACCAACACTACAACAAAAATAATCGAGATCACAAAGATAATGGCAAAAAGGCATCTTATTTGGTTGGAGATGAGGACACCGACACCGACATCGACACTGATGAAGACATTGAGGTAGTGTTTGTGCAATAAAAGATGATTTTGAAGAGGAGGAAAGGTATGTAGAAACAACACTCATTTCTAAAGTTAGTAAAAATGATACTTGGATCATTGATAGTGGCTGTACACATCACATGACTAGTGATGAAGATAAGTTTGATCATCTTGAGCATTATAATGTAGGATCAGTGAAAATGGGTAATGATACACCTTGCATGGTCAAAGGAAAAGGATCTATTCTACTGAATGATAAAATTAGATGTGACAATGCTTACTGGGTAAAAGGACTGAATTAGAATTTGTTGAGTGTGGCACAGCTTAATAACTCAGGTCACTAAGTGGCATTTGAAAGAAAGAAGGTAAAGATCTATGATGAAAATGGAAAGATTGTCAGAATGGGAGGGAAATCAAAAGCTAACTTATTATATCTTGACAATGCTAAGACTTCTGTTAATATGATTTAGAAAAATAGAGAGGGGGGTGAATCAGTTGTTCTCAGGTCTAGATGTATAAAAACAATCTTTAAACTCTTCAATAAATCAGATCTAATAACCAACACCTACTCAGTCATTACTGATTGGATAATAGAAACATACAATAGTGCAATCCACTTATCCAATAGCATATAACTTGTAAAACACAGAAATGTTCAAACCAAAACATTCACACAAGTATCAACACCAAGATTTATAGTGGAAATCCAATTTGGGAAAAACCACTTTGTAACATGTTACTATTATGTTCACTCTTCTGAAGTGAGCTCGGTGAAAAGCCAACCCTATCAAAGGTTACAAACACACTGTCAGGTGTGACCCGATTAAAGGATTTAAACCACTCTGTTAAAAGTGCACCTTGTTATAGGACTTACATACACTCTATTAGAATGCAACCTTGTTCAAAGGATTTATACCTATGACTGTTGGGTCAACCTCTATTAAAAGGATTTTGACTGTTACAATGGTTAGAAAGTAGCAGTAATATTGATCTGAGAAACATATAATTCACTTTGCAAATATCAAATCCAATTCCATACACATATGTTGGCTTACTAACTATGAATATTTTCCATCTCCATCGCTGATCTGCTCAAAAGCCTTCAAGCAATCACAACACTTCTCCTTTAGCCTTTTCCTACTTAGACAATCAATAACATCAACAACACTTCCAACATCCACTTCTCTCTCTTTAACCTCTCACTTAGGTTTCCTTAATACTACCTCTATTAGGTCAATACATCTTTTTCTGCTTAATCTCCTTCATAGATCTTAGGGTTAGGTCAGATTCATTGAATCCATCCTACGTTATGTTCTTCGGGTATCCTTTTGAAATATCTAGAATCTCTTAAAGATTTACAATAAAACATTTTACAATGCATTAAATGCTTTCATACAATTAATAAATAAAGTCCAACACATTTTACATAATCCAAGAATTCAACGATGTCGGCTGGAAATCTGAATTCTTCATCAAATGCAAAATATTGACGCTCGGTCAATACTGTGTCCAACTTCTCAGTCTTCTACGGAAAGCTCGGTCACCACATAAACTGTTTCCTCAACTAACACTATCTTCCTCGGCAATTAACTAGTGTTCGGTCAACATTGATTTTAATCGGCATATACTAGCTCGGTCGACACAAACAAAACTCAGCTTAAACTAGATTTCTTCACTTTTTCTCGGTTAAGCCTACCAGTTTAGTCTTCATTCTTACTTAGATAAACAATACATTGTCTTATCATTGTGCCACATAATCAAGTACTCATTGAAGTATTAAGATAAATGAACCTTTCCTTAGGTGTTGTTGTTACCAACCTTGCCTATCCCCTTAGCAACACTCAAATAGATATAGTACTTTCTTAAATAGCAATAGTCTTACCAGTTAAGGTTTGACATCAATGACAATACAACAATTGCTTCAAATGCAGTTTCCAACAACTTCTTGTTTACTAGTGTAAAATGAAGATGCATGGTTATGGCATAAGAGGTTATGTCATATAAATTTTGATAACATGATTAAGATCAGTAAAAAGAAAAAAGTTAGAGGATTGCCTAGTCTAACCAAACCTGATCATGTTATGTGTCATTAATCTTAGAAAGGGAAGATGAAAAAATCTACTTTTAAAAGTAAGGACTACTCATCTAAAGGTATTTTGGAGTTGGTTCACACTGACTTTTGTGGTCCCATGAGAACTTAGAGCTACTATGGAGATAGATACTTTTTTTTTTATGACTATACTAGATTGATGACAGTTATGTTCTTAAAAGAAAAAATTGAGGCATTCAAACTATTTAAGTGGTATAAGGCTAAAGTAGAAAAAGAAACCATAAAAGAATTGAAATGCTTAAGGTCTGATAGAGGAGGTGATTTTGTTTCTGATTAATTCACTAACTTCTGTAATGAGCATGGTATAAAAAGATAGGTTTCTGCACCTAGAACAACACATCAAAATGGAATTGCTGAAAGGAGAATCATATCTATTGTTGATTGTGCTAGAACACTGATGATTGAGAAAAATGTAGCACAAATGTACTAGAGAGAGGCATTTAGCACAATTGTATATGTCCTGAATCAAGTTCAACTAAAGAAAGACACAAACAAGATACCCTATGAGTTATGGTTTGGATACACACTGAGTGTAAGTTATTTCAGAATTTTTGGTAGCAAGTGTTATATTCTGAAAGATGATAGAAATAGAAAATTTGACTCTAAAGGTGATGAAGGAATATTCTTAGGATATTCGACTAAAAGTAAAGCTTACAAATGTCTAAACAAAGTTACTAATAAGATGATAGAAAGTGCTAATGTAAAAGTTGATGAGTTTGCTGACAAGAATGATGTAGAAAGCATGAATGAGTCGGAAGACTATGGTACATTCCCTTACGTTGAAGATCCAGAGTATCTACTGAAGCCACATGCTAATTCTACCGAGCATCAAGAAAATGCCCCCAACAATCAACAAATGTACACCGAGAATTAGGAAGAAGCTACCGAGCAAGAAACTGAACCTGAACAGAATGATGACCAGAGGAGAGATCAAGTGCTAGCAAGATTTGTTAGAAGACATCATCCTGAGAACCAAATCATTGGAGACAAGCAAGCTGGCATGCTGACAAGAAGTAAGTTGAGACAAAATACATGCTTAGTTTATGAGTTTGAACCGAAGAATTTTAGGGATGCACTTGAAAATGAGGAATGGATAAATTCTACGAATGAGGAGATTAAACAAATTGAAAAGAATAAGACATGGACCTTAGTGCCTAGAGAGAAAGATAAAAATTTTATCGGTACTAAGTGGATTTTCAGGAATAAGCTGAATGAGACTAGAGAAGTTACTAGGAATAAGGCAAGACTTGTTTGCAAAATAATGCACAAGAAGAAGGTATTTATTATGGTTAAACCTTTGCACCTATTGCTAGATTGGAAGGAGTTTGAATATTTCTTGCCTATGGTGAACATAAGGGATTTAAGTGTTAGAAAGTAAAGTCCACCAAGATAACTGAGAGGGGAGGTGTGAATCATTTATTAGATAATTATAACCTTTATCAACTTCAACAACATTTAACCATGTAAGCAATGTAATTACCAACCATAGAAAGATATTCATACAAAATGACACAATGACACAAGATATGTTGACTAGGGAACCTCTTTATCAAAGAGTAAACCCTGATGGGAATGATGCCCACAAAAGATGCACTAATATAAATATTCCTTGTGAAAGGATGGACTCTATTAGGAGTCTTATGAAATACATTCAGTACATATGAATCCCTGTTAGGAGATTTTCAATCCCTATTAAAAGATTCTAACCCTGTTAGGAGTTATGGAAGACAGAAGGACCCACTACCCAAACAGCTTCAGGGTAAGATCACTGAACTCACTGTCCAAATAATCTTAATATTATTCAGTAGAATAATATGAAATATGTTACCTCCTTACTGTGCCAAACTGCACTCACTACTACATCAGATCTCACTTTCAGATCTCTGTGCTTCGCATGTCTTCCTTCACAATTTCGTTATCATACTTAGCTCTTTTCTTCACTTTATGCATACCACATCACACATCCATATAAAAAAAGAAAAACATTCCTTCCTTTATACCACACTCAAATAATTAAAAATGAGTCGGCACACAAATACAAAATAAAAGTTTCCACATGCTACATCAGAATTACACAAAACTGTCAGCTTCCAGATGTAATAACTTTTCACTCATGTGACCTCAAAGTTTGTGCTATGGACCACATCACTATCAATGTGTCTCAACCTTCCCTTTAATTGTGCAAAACTAGATCTCATCCCGATTAGGAGATATCATCCGATTTCCACAAACCGCTACTCATGAACACTGCTTGAATACTACTTCCACCAAAATGCTCATAACTTCTATGAATAAATGAATTTCTATCTACGCTCTTAACCATAGACAAATAACATATCAAAGAATATAAATTTGACATCACATAGCTCTATCTGCAATATCTCACATGCGCTAATCAAAACATTATCTACTTCTCTGCTAGTCTCCAGAAGATCACTATGTTGACATCAATGACAATCATAGTCATGAATGCAACAACAACTGCTAAAAAATGACTATCGACATCCAACATTCATTCCTAAAAATCTCCCCCATTGGCATTGATGGAAACATAGATGAAAAAAATCCAATGTTCCAAAAATCCAATACTACTGCTCTGAAAAACATTTCAAATCTTGCTTCGTTATCCTATTTAGTTCTCTCCAACAGATGGTACAAGTGGTTTTTCATGTACTCTTCTCTCCCATTGACATCAATGACAAAAATTTCATCACTATGTCAACAACAACTCACTGTCAATAGACACTATTCAGAAAATACATTCACAAGAGTCCTCACGACTCAACTCACATACTCCCCCATAGAGGAAGTACCAACATCCAATCCAAAAGAAAGATAGGGCTCATATACCACTGGATGGATGCAACCAACTGCATCATTACTCAAAAGTAGGCTGGGGCATAACCCCAAGCATACTTCTTAGATACTCAAATGTATCCTTAGGCAAAGGCTTTGTAAATATGTTTGCTATCTATTCCTTTGTGCTTATGTACTCCAGTCTGACTTTTTTTTCAACAACTTTCTCTCTTACAACATGATTCTTGATCTCTATATGCTTAGTCTTAGAATGTAAAATAGGATTCTTAGACATAGTAACTTTACTGGTGTTGTCGCAATGCATGACAATAGGCTCAACAAACCTAATTCCAATATCCTTCAGCATCTACTTCATCCAAATTATCTGGTTACAATTGTTTGCTGCTGCTACATACTCTTCTTCTACTATGCTTTATGAAATACAATTCTTCTTCTTTCTTAGCCAAGAAACTAATCTTCCTCCAAGAAAAAAGGCTCCACCACTAGTGCTTTTCTTGTCATCAACACTACCTCCCCAATCAACATTTGTATATGCACATAGGGTAAAATCATCAGATTTTTCATACCACAATCCATAGTCCATTGTACCTCTTAAATATCTTAGTATCCTCTTTATTGCTGCATAATGTGACTCTCCAGGTTCAGCTTGAAATCTTGCTACCGTTCCAATTGAATGTTGTATATCCAGTCTAGTATGTGTTAAGTACTACAATCTTCCAATCATGGATCTATATTTCTTCTGCTCAATTGTTGGTGGATCATCTTTGCTAGATAGTTTATGTCCTATAACCATAGGTGTTCCAACTGGTTTACAGTTCTCCATTCCAAATCTTTTCAGAAAATCATTCAAGTACTTTGTCTGACATACAAAGATACCATCACTGTTCTATGTTATCTGTAATCCCAAAAAGTATTTCATCTCACCAATCATACTCATTTCAAATTTAGTCTTCATTTCATCAGCAAATTTGTCACTAGCTTCATCTTCTCCTCCAAAGATAATGTCATCAACAAAAGTAACTATAATCAACAAACCATTTTCAATTTCTTTTGTATATAGATTGCTACCAGCTGTTCCTTTGGTAAATCCCAATTTCAACAAATACTTATCCAATCTAGCATACCAAGTTCTAGGTGCTTGCTTTAGTCCATATAATGCCTTTTTCAATTTACATACCATGTCTCCTTCTTGAGTCAAAGGAAAACCTTCAGGCTTCTCAATGTAGACTTCTTCTTCCAATTTTCCATTTAGAAATGCTAACTTCACATCCATCTGATACACTTTGAATTTCTTAAAAAATGCATAGGCCAAGAACATTCTTACTACTTCAATTCTTGCCACAGGTGCAAAAATTTCTTCATAGTCAATTCCTTCTTTCTACAAGTATCCTTTACAAACTAATCTTTCTTTGTTTCTTACTACTTCTCCTTGTTCATTCATCTTGTTTCTGAATACCCATTTAGTTCCAATCACATTCTTGTCTTTAGGTCTAGGGACCAATTCCCATGTCTTGTTCTTTTCAATTTGATCTAGTTCTTCTTTCATAGCATTAATCCAATGTTCATCTTCACAAGCTTCACTAGTAGATTTAGGTTCAATTTGAGAAATCAAACATAAATGTACCTTATTTCGAGTTAGATTGGTCAAATTATCACCTACCTATTATTGATTAGAAATTTTCTTCCTTGTAGTCCATCAAACAAATAAGAAACAGGGACATCCTATTGGTACTCTCAAATTCTTGAGATTACCATGGTTGAACATTTTGAAGAAGTCCTTGTGTGTGAGTTAAGATGTCTTGTTTTGGCATTCGAGGATTCAAGAATGCAACATTACCCGATGTGAAAAATATTAAATAAAATATTGGCAAGAGGCAATATCAAATAATGTGGGCTATCGAGTAAGAAAAATCATATGGTAGTGAAGAAAATTTTATTTGATAAGGTAGCCCGTAGAAAGTATTTTCTTACTGGTTCCACTATCCAGTATCAAGAAAAATACAATTACAACTATGTATACAACTAGTGGTTACTATCCCATGAGAGGATACATAGTGTTACTATAGTGGTTACTATGTAGTAACCGATAGTGTTACTATAGCAGTTACTATATGGTAACCGATTACCAGTTAGCTACTTAACTAGTAATTGGTAAAGGCACACAAACAGATTGAGTTTATATGTTACCGAGCTACATAATTTGTTAGAATTATTTGATAAGGTACATCTTTGTATTTGGGACTCTAGGATAACTGATCTAACTGATTCACCCCCCGTCTCATTTATTCTAACAAAAGTTTCGAATCCCCTTAGGTGATGCTAAGGGGGGATTGTTGGACTAACTGCCAATGTCCCCCTTTGGGATTTGTGACATGGTTTAATAGCCTCATGTGTCTTCTATAAGTCTAGTAATTGTATTAGACATTAACAGGTCGATCTTCTGGTGCAACGACAACTGCTAGTTGTAACACTATGTATGCTCTCATGGGATAGTAACCACTAGTTGTATACATAGTTGTAACTATAGTAACTAATAGAAAAATAAAGTCTATTACTATAGCGGTTACTAGTGGTTACTATCCCATGAGAGGATACATAGTGTTACTATAGAGGTTACTATGTAGTAACCGATAGAAAAATAAAGTTTTTCACTTGCCTCTCCTTCCTCTTTATACACAAAAGATCTGTAATCTTCTGGTTCTCTTTTACTGTCAGCTTCATTTTTCTTTGCATACTCATCAACTTTGACATTCACACTTTCCACAATTTTGTTAGTGTTAGAGTTCAAACACTTATAAGCTTTACTTTTTATGGAATAGCCTAGGAATATACCCTCATCACTTTTAGCATCAAATTTTCCATTTCTATTGTCCTTTAGTATGTAGCATTTACTTCCAAAAATTTTAAAGTACTTTACATTAGGTGCATACCCATGCCATAACTCATAAGGTGTTAGATTTGTACCTTTTTTGATCTGTACTCAGTTAAGAGTATAAACAACTACACTTACAGCTTCTTTCCAATACTTTTGTGCAACATTCTTTTCAATCATTAATGTCCTTGCACAATCCAAGATAGATATGTTCCTTCTCTCTACTATACCATTTTGTGGAGGAGTTTTAGGTGAAGACATCTATCTTTTGATCCCTCTATCATTGCAAAACATATTAAATTCATTGGATATAAATTCTCCACCTCAGTCAGATCTTAGACACTTCAGGTTCCTACCTGTCTCCTTTTCAACCTTAGCCAAATACCACTTAAATTTTTGAAAAGCATTAGATTTTTCTTTTAAGAATATTACATGCATCATTCTAGTATAATCATCAACAAACAGGATAAAATATCTAACACCACAATAGCTTTGTACACCCATCGGTCCAAAAAGGTGAGTATGAACCAAATCTAAGGTATTCTCAGAAGTAAAATTTTTGCTCTTGAAACTAGACTTTGTCATCTTACCCAACTGACATTCCTTGCACATTACATTCTCAGGTTTCTTCAATCTAGTTAGATCTCTCACTTTATTTTTCTTACTAATTTCTACCAGATTATCAAAGTTAACATGACATAGCCAATTATGCCATGACCAAATATCATCAAGTTGTGCAATCATACATGTTTCTTCATATAGGTCTAGATAGAACAAATTACCTCTTGTCTGTTATCCACTTCTAATCAGTTCACCAGTGGCATCAAATATTTTGGCCTTCCTGTGATGAAATTCCACTTTGTAGCTAGTGCTATTTAGCAAAAACTTTAGTGGTGATTATTCACCATTTGGTGAATGTCTCTTGTCGTCGACCCCCGATTTGGCGAATATATTGGCCATATGGGAATGATCATATCGCCCTGCTTTTATGAAAATTGGGTCCAATGCCCAGGATCATTGCTAATTGATTTATGAAAATTGGGTCCAATACCCAGGATCATCGCCAATGACATATAATTTTTGGGCACAATATATTTTTAACATTCACCTATAATTTCAAAGCGGCCCCAAATGGATGGCCTATATTCACCAATATATATATATATATATATATATATATATACATATACATATACATATACATATACACATATATACATATATATATATATATATATATATATATATATATATATACATATATATATATACATATATATATATATGTGTGTGTGTATATGTGTGTATATATATATATATATGTATATATATATATATATGTATATATATACATATATATATATAGGCAAACCCAACTTCGCCAACCATTTTACGGATGCGTGTCTCAAACCGATAGATTTTCACCAACTTTATTAATCATACCAAGGTATTGGACGACCCATAATCGCCTAGGATATAACACAAGACATGTTATAATTATGCCGGCTTCACCAAATATTTGGACACTGACCTAATACCTCCTACCCAATTCACTAATAAAGATTAGTATAAATACATTCATACATCAATGTTACTATACACAATTTGGATCGCTTCAATTTGATCGATAGCGAAGCTTAGACTATTGAGTCTTGACTTCTTTGGTGAGTCGCGACTGTGATTGAATTTGAGACAAAGGTAAGTGATTATTATTCTGCGAGCATGTAAACATTGTATATTATAGTTCTATTGTCATTTGTCACTTCTTCAACAAGTAAATATTTTTTTTGCATTTTTTTTTCATTGGTAGGCTGGTAGCCTTTATTTCATTGAAGATTCGAGATGTCGAACAAGAATAAGGGTAAGGATCTGACATATGGAGAAAGCCAAGAGAGTCCAACAAAATGCAAAACCTTATCATCATACTTTGGTCATGGTCTTGGAAATTTTTTTGGCCAAAATTGGGAAGCTACTTCATCACAAGAAGATTTTCAAGATTCACAACTTGAGGCTGAACCTACAAGACATATTGAAGAAGTTAGTGAACCTAATATCTCAGGTTACGATGAACTTGAAGAATATTTTTAGTTAAATACCTAGAGTAGCCATAATGATATAATCGACTTGGATGAGACTAAGAATGTCAGAGAAAATGATGGCGCAGAGAAGAAAATAAAATACAAATCAAAGAATGATAGAATGTGGGATCTGTCAAGGAATTTTCAAATAGAATGGGTGTCAAAGTATCCATTCATTGAACCAGTGGATAATCAAATTGAAGGGGAGCCTCTGGTAGAATGCAGATGTAATATTTGCAGTGAGATAAATAAGAAGGAAAAGAGGTTACATCTAAAAATTGACACCATAGAGAAGCATATGGGTAAAGTTTACGAAAATAAAACCATAGATAGAGTTCAAAAATCAGTGATAAGATGGAAAACAAAGGAAGAATCTCAGCATGTTAGGAATACAGAATTATATGAATTTTAGCATAATATAAAGATGAAGCCTGGTGAAGTTAAAGGCTCTATTGAAGCTTGTTTTGGAAAAGTATTGGAAGTAGAACTAATGGAAAAGTTGTTCAGTTAAGTGTTGTGTTTAATATTTTGAGCAGAGGGCGTCCTATGATAGACTACCCATCATTAATTGCTTTATTACACTTTCTAAAAGTTTGTAACTATCCTAACACTCACTAGTCAGTAAACAGTGGATGGGAATGGGCAAGTTTTCTTGCTGAGGTTGAAAAAGAGGATCTGAAGGCAAATTAAAGAGTCAAATTTTATTGCATTTTTTTTAGACGAGGTTACAACAGTAGACAATACTTCCTGGGTATGCATGCATCTTTATACTATACAAAATTTTGTTCGCCAACCTCATCTACTAACTATTGGTAAAATGAGGGATAATGCGACAATGGAAAATTTATTTGAACTAGTAAAGAGTTCTCTAATTGAATATGGAGGTATAGATGACATGACCATTGCCAAAAAGTTGGTGTGTGTTAGAGCGGATGGAGCTTCAGTAATGCAAGGCCATAGGGGCAATCTTTGCACAAGGATACAATCTTCTTGTGCACCCTACGTTACTCCCATTCACTGCATGGCCCACAGAATGAATCTAGCTTTTGGAGTTGTCAACAAGCATGCTCAAGTACAAAAAATTGAATCTTTAATCAAAGAGCTCTACCAATAATTTTGTCGAAGTCTGAAATGATTGAGGGAATTTCAACACTTTTCCAAAGGACTAACCGATAGGAACAAGCTTCTCAAGGATAATGATACTAGATGGATCTCTTTGGATGGACTAGCAAATCGAGTTTTTTCAGAATATCAATTGTTGCTTGGTCTAATGAACTCAAGTCGTGACGAAGCAGGGCAACCAAAATTTCCTGCACTATTGGAAATGTTAAGTAATGTAGAGACACTATTAATATTAGCAGGTCTTCTCCCCATGCTTGAGGAAATGAGAAATATAATGAAAAAGGCCCAGCAAAGAGCTATGTATATTGCAGAATATGATGCACTACATAAATTGACATGCTTGACGCTTGATAATCTCTATGAATTATGTGTCGATGATGTAAAATTTTCCTGGTGGCTGAAAATCACAAATTTGGACAATCCTGATAACTATTTAAAAATTGATTCAAAGGGGGAGTTATGTGCAGTAGTTCACAGAGTTGAGATACCAATGCACTACTTTGCTAGGATCAAGTCTGAGGAACCAAGAAAGAACCCCAGGAGGTAAGTATCAATTATTAAAAGGGAATACTTTACCAAGATCATTGAGTCTGTAATAGCTTCTGTGAAGCACATTGCCTTTGATCTTTCCGCACAGATTAGAGCAAGATTCCCCTCCAATCAAACTACTTGAATCCATGGTTATTGTGTTTCCTTGATATTGGAATATGAACATGAAATGTCCCATTTCTGATTTTATATGATATTTAAAGTCTCTAATCAGATTTTAAAATCAAACAACCAATACTTCAAAAGATCATCCAATTTCTCAATAAAACCCAAATCGGGTATGCCCGAAATAGTGCCAAAAACTTCACAGCTTCACATATTATTGATAAATCTAAAAGTAGACATTTTTATAGAAATTTTTCCAGCATAACGGCCTACAAAATGAAATTTCCAGATCTGTATAGATTTTACACAACAACTCCCAAACAAAGGACAAAAATAATGCTCATCGGGCTCCCGAAAACAACACAAAATAGCCCGGAAACACCACAAAACACTAATAATCTATCATAGAAGTATAACCATGACCCAATACATATATTCAGCTCTATTTTAACATCAAAATTTTTGCAATACAATAGAAAACCAAACTGATATGAAATACTCAACCGGAAACACCAAACTCATACAAGAAACACACCCAAAAACTCACAAATTTGCACTGTTCAGCACAAGGGCAAACTCTACATGAGCTTGCACATGGAATGGCCTCAAAATCCCATCCTTAGCCTTCTTGGAAACCTAAAAACTCTCATCTTTGGGTCTCCTTCTCCACAGGTTTGGCAGCCTCTGAAGAACAACAAAGCAATGAGCAAAAATCAAGTTCTAGAATGAGCCTGAAATGCCTCTAAACCACTTTTAAAGAGGGCATAACCCTAACTCATGAACAAGAGGGGTGAATTAGACATATTTTAATAATATTTAACATTTATTAGTTCATTACTTTCCAAATATTAGCCCCTTTTTCTAAAATTTTACTTTTTCAGCCTGCCAGCCTTAGCAAAAGTTATTATTTTTAATTATTTGAAAAGGGGACATGACAAGTCCTCCCTCCCAACTATTGCTTGTCCTCAAGAAATTAAGGTTGGGATGCTCAAGAATATGTGCTCCTTCCCAAGTTTCATCCTCCAATGGTAATCCTTTCCATTTGACCAAATGCTTTGTGATGCTCCTATTTCTCAATCTTTTCTCTCTTGTATCCAAAACCTCTTCTGGTATTAGGACTAATTTCCTTTCATCATCAAGAGGTGGTAATTCTATAGATACTATGGTTTTCTATCCTAGAACCTTCTTCAAGCAAGAGACATGGAAAACATTATGTATTTTTTTGTTTGGTGGGAGCTCCAATTCATAAGCTACCTCTCCTACCTTCCTGATGATCTTATAAGGCCCATAGAACCTTGGCTTGAGCTTCTCTGCCCCACTCTTCTTCAAGGTGCTTTGCTTATATGGTTGCAATCTGACAAATACCAAATCTCCCACCTCAAAAGATCTTTTATTCCTTTTCCTATCATGATACAACTTCTGTTGGTTCTGTGCATGTTGTAGATTATCCTTGAGGGACCTTATTATGTCTTGGCTTTGCTTAACAAAATCACTTGTTGCAGGTACTCTACTATCTAAAAGTACAAGATCAACAAAGGAAAGGGAATCATAACCATAAAGAGCATGAAAAGGAGTCATACCAATAGACATGTGATGAGATGTATTGTAACAATACTCCCCTAGGTGCAACCATTTCACCCAAGCATGTTGCTGATTTGAAACATAGTTCCTCAAATATCCCTCTATCCATTTATTAACTATCTCTGTTTGTCCATCTATTTGAGGATGATAGCTAGCACTAGGAGTGAGTTCAATTCCTACCAAATGAAAGAGCTCCTTCTAAAAAGAGATGAGGAATCTACTGTCCCTGTCACTGACAATATTTCTAGGCAAGCCATGTAACCTAAAAATTTCCTTGAAGAACAATTCTACCACTTGTGATGCCTTGTAATCAAATGTGATGGGAAAGAAATGTGCATACTTAGTTAGTCTATCTACCACCACATATATGCAATCCTTACCTTGAACCTTGGGCAACCCAGTGATGAAGTCCATGGAAATACTTTCCCATTTTTGTTCAGGAATAGGAAGTGGCTGCAACAACCCTGCAGGAAAAATTTTCTCACTCTTGTTTTGTTGGCATACCATGCATTCCTTAATGTATTTAAGGACATCCTCTTTCATACCCTTCCATGCAAGCTTCTCTCTAAGTTGCCTGTATGTCTTGAAGTATCCTTGATGACCAGCCAAAGGTGTGTCATGAAAGGCCCTTAATATCTTTTCCTTAATTTTTGATCCTGGCACTAAGAAGATCATGTTCTTGTAGTAAATCAATTCATCAACAACCTGGTACCTATTATCATCCATTAACTTATCCAAAATATTGGTGGCAAAGGAATCTTTAGCATACTCTGAAATTATGGAGGCTTTCCAATCAGCAAAGATAGATGTTAAGGAACACAAAGTGGGCTTTCTTGAGAGAGCATCAACAACCACATTATTCTTTCCTTTCATGTATTCAATATCAAAATCATAAGTTTTTAATTTGCTTACCCATTTTTGTTGATGATCATTCAAATCCCTTTGGTTCAAGAAGAACTTGAGGCTATTATGGTCTGTCTTTACAATGAATCTCCCACATACCAAATATTGTCTAAACTTATGAAGTGCATGCATGATTGCCAATATTTCCTTATCATAGATGGAGTAACCTTTCTCTGATTGATTTAATTTTCTGCTCTCAAATTCTATTGGATGTCCCCTCTGAGTTAGGACAGCCCCTATACCTTCTCCAGAAGCATCGCATTCAACAACAAAAGGTAAAGAGAAATCTGGAATTGCAAGCATAGAGCATGAACTCATTACCTTCTTAAGCTTATCAAATGTTTTTTGTGCATCTTCTGTCCAAATAAAAGCTCCTTTCTTTGTCAAATCAATCAAGGGGGCAGCAAGCTGAGAAAATCCCTTGACAAACCTCCTATAGTAGCTACACAACCTGAAGAAACCTCTCAACTATGTAAGATTAGTAGGTGGAGGCCAATCCAAAATTGCCTGAGTTTTTTGTTGATCAACTTGTACTCCCCTAGAACTTATAATATGTCCCAAATATAGGATCTCAGTCAAACCAAACTCACATTTTGATATCTTAGCATAGAAGGATTTTTGCTCCAAGATTTCCAAAACAGTGTCTATGTGCTCTAGATGCTCTTTCCATGTTGTACTGTAAATCAAGATATCATCAAAGAACACCAAAACAAATTTTTGAAGATGCTTGTTGAATACCTTATTCATACAAGATTAGAATGTTGCTAGTGCATTAGTGAGGCCAAATGGCATAACAAGAAATTCAAAGTGCCCATAGTGACATCTGAAAGTAGTTGTTGTTGGAAACAATTGTCTAAAGGAAATTGCTACTCAATTATGTATTGTCTTTGATGTCACACTATGTCATAGTCCGCAGCAATCTGTGCCTACCGAGTTCAGTCGGTCATCGAGAAAAGATAGTGTTTACCGAGTTCAGTCGGTCATCGAGAAAAGATAGTGTTTACCGAGTTCAGTCGGTCATCGAAGAAAAGATAGTGTTTACCGAGTTCAGTCGGTCATCGAGAAAAGATAGTGTTTACCGAGTTCAGTCGGTCATCGAGAAAAGATAGTGTTTACCGAGTTCAGTTGGTCATCGAGGAAAAGTTAGTACTTACCGAGTTCAGTCAGTTATCAAAGGTAAAGGATTGTCGGTGTTTACCGAGTTCCCTCGGTCACCGAAAGATTATAGAAAGTTATGGTCACCGAGCACTGTCGGCCCTTGAAGGACTTTTTGCAAATAGAGTTTTCTTAATTCAGCCGACTGTTATACTAAATAATGTCGATTTGACAAATCCAAAATCATATAAATAAAAGGTCAAATGTAAAAAAAAATAAAAAACATATAGCAGAAGATTTACAGAAGAAAAGAAGGAAAGGTATATGCGAATTTGTGAAGGATGTTCAGATATCCTTGAGGAGCAGCAGAGTTTTATTCGATCAGAAAGGATCAGACTTATGTAGAATAGAGATCTGTAATCAGCAAGACAGTTGCATTATTATACAGGTCACTTTTTCATTGTTACCTTCTTATCATTGTAACAGTGAATTCTAAATCTCTTAACCGAGTTGGTTTAACAACCATAATGTAAATCCTCTAACAAGGTGACAATTCCATTGAATTATTTTCAAGACCTCTTACCAGGCCACTCCTAGCAGGGTGTTTTAAATCCTCTAACAAGGTCACACCTAACAGTGTGTTTTGTAACCTTTTACCGGGTTGGCTTCTAACCGGGCATCACTTCAGAAAAGTGAAAATCAGTATCTAGATACATTGGTGGTTTTTCCCATATTGGGTTTCCACATTAAATCTTGTGTCTCTTGTGTTCTTAATTGCTTTCTCAATCATATACATGTGCTGATGGATATCTAAAGATAATATTGCTAATACTTTCTGCATCTTCAAAGTTACTGCAATCTATTTACCGAGTGCTAAAATAGATAACATTATTAAGATATCCTAAGGGATCTGCAAAGAATTAATTGTGAAGTTTTTTTATGGTTGACTGATTCACCCCCCCCCTCTCAGTCACTTCATCCATATTCCATCAATTGGTATCAGAGCATTTGGTGCTTGCAGGAAGGGTTTCAAGGACCTAAGCTAAAGATCATGATGTCTTACAAGAGGGAAATTCCAAAGCTCAACAGAGATAACTTTTCAGCATGGCAAGGTCTCATGCGACTTCATCTGGCTTCCATTGGTGATTCAGGATGCAAATACATTGATGAAGAATACACAATTCCTAATGGCGCATTAACTGTTGAAGACATTGCAGATAAAAAGACTCACAACACCATGATGATAGACATTGCATCTGCTCTCAGCTATGAAGAATTTGATGATATTAAAGACTGGACTACTGCATATGAAATGTGGGTGGCACTGAAGAAAATATATGGTGGTGATGCAAATGTGAAAAGAGCCAAAGTAGAAAGCCTAAGAGGACAGTTTGACAAGATGAATATGAAGGAAGATGAAAATATTGCAAAATATGTTGAAAGAATCAAAGCAAGTGTAAGTGCAATTAGAGCTTCTGGAGGAACAATCTCAGATGAGACTGTTATAAGTAAGGTACTCAGAACACTACTCCCTATCTATGCAATAAGAGTATCAGCTATTCAAGAAAGAAGATGTGAAACAAACCACAATATAACTTTGGATGCTTTAGTTGGAAGATTGACAGCCTTTGAATTAGACAACTATGACAACTATGTTCCTAGTTCCAAAAATATTGAATCAGCATTTGAGGCCAAGGTTTCACTAAAGAAGAACAAGAAAATTAAAGAAGTTCAGTCAGAAAGTGAAGAAGAATCAGAAGAAAGTTTTGATAGTGATCTTGAAATTGTAGAAGCATTACTTGCAAAGAAGTACTCTAGAGGGAAAGGTAAATATAAAGGTAAAACTCCTTTAATCTGTTTTTCATGTGAAGAAATTGGACATATTGCAGCTAGGTGCCCAAACAAGCAAGTCAAAGAAGAAAAGAGAAGTCACAAGTACTATGGCAAAAAGAATTTCAAATCATACAAGGATAAAGGTAAGAAATCATGTTTCATGGCTAAAGATTCTGATGATAGTGAAGAAGAAATTGTCTTTATTGCTATAAAAGATGAATCTGATGATGATGAAGATAAGATGGCACTTATTTCTCATATAAGCAAAGATGATATATGGATAATAGATAGCGGATGTTCACACCACATGACTGGTGACAAGACAAAATTTGAATATCTAGAAGACTGTGATAGTGGTAATGTAAGATTTGGAAACAATGAACCTTGTTGTATAAAAGGAAAAGGAAGAATCTCTTTAACCAAAGAACTCATATGTGATAATGCTTATTGGGTTGAAGGACTAAAACATAATCTTTTAAGTGTAGCACAGCTAATCAACACTGGTTTCAAGGTTGAATTCATGAATGGTCAAGCAAGACTGCTGGATGGAAAAGGAAAACTCATTGGATCAGGCAAACAAACAAAAGGTAACTTATTTTATCTTGATCTCAGTGAATATTCATGCTTTATTGCTCAAATAGAAGAAAGTTGGCTATGGCACAAAAGGTTATGTCATGTGAATTTTGATAACATGATAAAAATAAGCAAATTCAAGAAGGTTAGAGGCATTCCTACTTTGAAGAAACCTGACACTGGTCTATGTAAGAATTGTCAAATTGGCAAAATGAGTAAAACTAGTTTCAAGAGTAAGACCTATCAGTCTAAAGAAATTTTGGAAATTGTGCATACTGATTTATGTGGACCTATTGGAATACAAAGCTATACTGGAGATAAATTCTTTATTCTTTTCGTTGATGATTATTCTAGAATGATGACTATTATGTATTTAAGAGAAAAATCAGAAGCATTTGAAAAGTTCAAATGGTACTTAGCAAGAGTAGAAAAAGAAACAGGGAAAAGATTGAAATGCTTAAGATCAGACAGAGGTGGTGAATTCATCTCCCATGATTTTAATAACTTCTGCATTGAAAGAGGAATCAAAAGACAGGTATCAGCTCCTAGAACTCCTGAGCAGAATGGAATAGCAGAAAGAAGAAACAGATCTATTATGGATTGTGCAAGGACTCTAATGATAGAAAAGAACATCGCTATAAAGTACTGGAAGGAAGCTATCAGCACTGTAGTTCATACCTTGAACCGAGTACAACTGAAGAAAGACACATTCAAAACTCCTTATGAATTATGGTATGGCTATAAACCCAATGTAAGTTACATGAAAATATTTGGTAGCAAGTGTTATATCTTAAAAGAATCCAGAAGAAATAAATTTGATGTGAAAAGTGATGAAGGAATATTCCTAGGATATTCTAGCAAAAGCAAGGCATACAAATGTCTGAACTTATCTACTCACAAAGTCATAGAAAGTATACATGTAAAATTTGATGAGTTTGCAGAAAAGACTGAGGAAGAAAGCAAAAGGGAACCTGAGAACTACAGAAGATTCATTTACATTGAACCTGAAACATTGGCAGACACAACTATCAGTAAGGAAACTATATCTACCGAGCTGAGCACAGTTACCGAGTCACAGGAAGAAGTTCAAACTGAGTCACAGGAAGAAATTCAGACAGAGTCTCAGCCTGAAGTTACCAAGCAAATATCTACCGAGCCTGAGCAACTTGAAGAAGAGATCCTACAAGACAACAGCATGAATCATTCAAAAGGCAAGGAACCTATACTAGCCAAATATGTCAGAAGACATCATACACCAGATCAAATCATTGGAAACAAATCAAATGGTACTATGACAAGAAGCAAGCTAAAGGGTACATGTCTACTTACTGATTTTGAACCTAGAAATATCAAAGATGCATTGGAGAATGAAAGTTGGATTGAAGCAATGAATGAAGAATTAGAACAAATACAAAAGAACAAAACTTGGACTCTTGTACCTAGACCTAAAGATAAGAATGTAATTGGAACAAAATGGGTATTCAGAAATAAGCTGAATGAAGATGGTCAAGTATCTAGAAACAAAGCTAGACTGGTATGTAAAGGTTACTCTCAAGAAGAAGGTATAGATTATGGAGAAACTTTTGCTCCTGTTGCAAGATTAGAAGGTGTAAGAACTCTACTTGCTTATGCAGCACACAAAGGATTTAAGGTATATCAGATGGATATAAAATCTGCATTTCTCAATTGAATTCTTGATGAAGAAGTCTACATTGAACAACCTGAAGGTTTTGTTGATCCAGATAAAAGGGACATGGTCTACAGGTTACACAAAGCATTGTATGGTTTAAAACAAGCTCCTAGAGCATGGTATGAAAGACTCCATAACTATTTGATTCAGATTAATTTCAAAAGAGCTAATGATAACAGCAATCTGTATATTAAAGAAGGACCGGATGACAAAATTGTATTGGCAGAAATATTTGTGGATGATACTATATTTACAGGGAATGAGGATCAGTGCAAAGAATTTTCAGAGCAAATGAATAGAGAATTTGAAATGTCTATGTTTGGTTTAATAAAATTCTTTGTTGGTCTTCAAATTCAGCAAAGCAAGAATGGTATATACATTACTCAATCCAAATACATTAAGGAGATACTTAAGAAGTTTGGTATGGAAGATTCAAAACCAGTTGGTACACCCATGTGTACTAGACTGAAACTTACCAAAAATGATGATTCAAAAGAAGTTGATTAGACCCTATACCGATCTATGATTGGAAAATTGCAGTATGTAGTACATACAAGACCTGATATTGCCTTAGCAGTCGGTATAGTAGCTAGATTCTCAGCAAAACCTAAGGAAAATCACATGATGGCAATCAAAAGAATCTTAAGATACTTAAGAGGAACTGAAGAATATGGTTTGTGGTATAAATTTGGAGGCAATCTAGACTTGAAAGTGTTTACTGATGCTGATTGGGCAGGAAACATTGATGACAAAAAAAGCACAAGTGGTGGAGCATTTTTTCTTGGAAAAAGACTGGTATCCTGGACTAGTAAAAAGCAGAATTGCACATCTCAATCCACAGCTGAAGCAGAATATGTTGTTGCTGCAGTAAATTGTTCAAATATTGTGTGGTTTAAACAGCTATTAGAAGGTATGAAGGTTAAAATCAAAGAACCAGTTGTTATATTTTGTGACAATACTAGTGCAATAAACATTTCTAAGAATCCAGTAATGCATTCCAAAACCAAGCACATTGCTATTAAATATCACTTTGTCAGAGAATTGGTGCAGGACAAGGAAATCAGATTAGAATATATTCATATAAAAGAACAGATTGCAGACATTTTTACCAAACCATTACCTAAGGATGCATTTGTGTATCTAAGAGGTAAGTTAGGGGTCATTCCCCTATCCGAGGCTCACTAAATATAGTTTTTAGTGATGCATCAACCAGAACATGATTGAAAATCAACTTGTTGATGCAGCATATAAAAGGAATCATTGCATATGAATCAGTACTTGAGGTACATTAATTTTCACCGGTAATATGTGAATTGTCTTTGGCATGTGTTGTCAAAGAGGGAGTGTTTGCTATGTCTTTGCTATTATTTTCAAGAAATTTTCAATAGTCAAAAGGAAGAATTTTCAGGATATAGGAAGTTTGCTGACAGAGGGAGATTTGAATCTAAACCGAGCTAACTCTTTCAAATTTCTTATGCTATGACATATTGTGTTGCCATCAATGCCAAAGAGGGAGATTGTTGGAAACAATTGTCTGAAGGAAATTGCTACTCAATTATGTATTGTCTTTGATGTCACACTATGTCATAGTCCGCAGCAATCTGTGCCTACCGAGTTCAGTCGGTCATCGAGAAAAGATAGTGTTTACCGAGTTCAGTCGGTCATCGAGAAAAGATAGTGTTTACCGAGTTCAGTCGGTCATCGAAGAAAAGATAGTGTTTACCGAGTTCAGTCGGTCATCGAGAAAAGATAGTGTTTACCGAGTTCAGTCGGTCATCGAGAAAAGATAGTGTTTACCGAGTTCAGTAGGTCATCGAGGAAAAGTTAGTACTTACCGAGTTCGATCGGTTATCAAAGGTAAAGGATTTTCGGTGTTTACCGAGTTCCCTCGATCACCGAAAGATTATAGAAAGTTATGGTCACCGAGCACTGTCGGCCCTTGAAGGATTTTTTGCAAATAGAGTTTGCTTAATTCAGCCGACTGTTATACTAAATAATGTCGATTTGACAAATCCAAAATCATATAAATAAAAGGTCAAATGTAAAAAAAATAAAAAACATATAGCAGAAGATTTATAGAAGAAAAGAAGGAAAGGTATATGCGAATTTGTGAAGGATGTTCAGATATCCTTGAGGAGCAGCAGAGTTTCATTCGATCAGAAAGGATCAGACTTATGCAGAACAGAGATCTGTAATCAGCAAGACAGTTGCATTATTATACAGGTCACTTTTTCATTGTTACCTTCTTATCATTGTAACAGTGAATTCTAAATCTCTTAACCGAGTTGGTTTAACAACCATAATGTAAATCCTCTAACAAGGTGACAATTCCATTGAATTGTTTTCAAGACCTCTTACCAGGCCACTCCTAGCAGGGTGTTTTAAATCCTCTAACAAGGTCACACCTAACAGTGTGTTTTGTAACCTTTTACCGAGTTGGCTTCTAACCGGGCATCACTTCAAAAAAGTGAAAATCAGTATCTAGATACATTGGTGGTTTTTCCCATATTGGGTTTCCATGTTAAATCTTGTGTCTCTTGTGTTCTTAATTGCTTTCTCAATCATATACATGTGCTGATGAATATCTAAAGATAATATTGCTAATACTTTCTGCATCTTCAAAGTTACTGCAATCTATTTACCGAGTGCTAAAACAGATAACATTATTAAGATATCCTAAGGGATCTGCAAAGAATTAATTGTGAAGTGTTTTTATGGTTGACTGATTCACCCCCCCCCTCTCAGTCACTTCATCCATATTCCATCAGTTGTATACACCTAAAAATGGCTTCATTAATTAATTAAATATTTATTATTTAATTACTATTGACTTGATAAATTAATTAAATATTTATTATTTAATTAATATTTGTTTCCTCTATTTATTAAGTAAATTATTCAATTTATTTAATAAATTCACTATAGTCTAATTCTATATCCTAAGTCTTCTAAAAAGTCTATTAAAGTGATTTAATTAAATACACAATCACCTAAATATGACTAAATCCCCTAGTCCACTTCATCCACCTAGTCACCTGACACATCACCTTGGCTAAGGTAAATAATTATTATTAATTATTTATTCATATTTATCCTCACCCACACATGTCCTACTTTTAAGGGCTATGTGGCCTCATAGGACTTGGTCTCATGACCACTTGTCCTCTCAACAACCAAGTCAAGAGACATTCCCTATTCCTAAGGGGCTTCTCAAGCCACCTCTAAGGGTCAAGGGTGACTCATAGGACACTTGTGCAAAGAGTCCTCATGAGGCAAAGGTCTCTCCCTCTTTCTCTCTTTGGTCTTTGTGAGACACTTGACATGTGTCTTTCCCTTCCACCTTCTTCTCCTCCATGTCAATGTGAGAGGAACATCATCCCTATTCTTTCTCTCACATTCCAACTACATCCCCCTTTCTCTCAACTCATTCAACCAAATCAATTCTAGCCCTAGGATTCTGCCACCTAGGCCTAGATCCTCCAAAACTCTATAAAAGGAGCCTCATTTTTCATTTGAAATCTAATAGATTTTTTTGAGAACAAGCAATCAAGCATCCAAGCAATCAAGCATTCAAGCATCCATATTATCATCCTATCATTTGCATTTCATCCACCATATTTGCATAATCAAGTTTTAGTTGTGCACTCATTTCATTATCTCCACACTTTGGAATCATCTTGGGAAAGAGCTTCATTTGAAAATCTGAGAGCTCAACATCTTCAAGAAATCAAAGCTAGGAGGACAATGGAGACAAGCTGCATTTGTAGGTGAAGGTAAATTGTTAATTTAGTTTCATTTGTTATTGCATTCTTCATTGTAGTTTGCTTATTAGATAGATTTATTAACCTTTTATTAGTTAATTCATCATTTAGAATAGTATCCAACTAATTTGCATACATTTTTGGTGCTAGAGGGAGGGCCCAACTGGGCTTTTCACTTTCAATTTTTAGTTTTCTATGTGCAGGTTTTTCTACAGGTTATTTCTGTGCATTCGTCCACGATTCCTGTGCATCTGTTCATTTCAGTTGCGCATCCATTCTCTGGCATGAAATTTCCATCTATTTCTCTCTCTGTTATTATTGCTATGCATTTGTCCACTATTCCTGCACATTTATCCATTTTCACTGCGCATCCATAGTAACTGCACATACATTCCACCAGGCTGTGCATTCATTAAACTGTTTCATGCATACATAATTACTACATATACATCCATAATTACTGTGCATATATCAAACTATTCTGCGCATTTATCAGTTCCTGTAGGAAAATTCAATTTTTTTGTTAGATTTGTTTTTAGCTAACATTTTGACAAGTGTTTGTTCATTCTGGTAGTATTTTTAGGCTGTTTTGCAAGATGTAATTTTTGAAGAGCCCATTGCTAAAAACATTTTTCTAACAATTTGATTTGCAGATTGCCAAGGGGTTTGCAAAATAGACTATAATCTCATTTGGGCTTAAAATACGACATGTTTTTGCTTTGTGTGTTTTCCTTAGCCTAGATTCAAGTGTCTATTGTGTTTTTCTTAATAGCATAATTGTAATCCCAAAATTATAACAACGTATCCTCTCCCCTTGCCATTCATGGACCTTGGGTGTAAGAGAAATTGTTATAATTTTTAGAGGCCGGTCTTTGGTGGGAAAAGAGGTACTCACCCCAAGGAACGACCCAACCAGTAATAGGCTAAAACCAAGCCCTTCCAAATTGGTATATAAAAAATGCTAGTGTGATTAGTCTCACATTAGACAGGTGTGAATTCGTTGTGGCAACCAAAATCTCCTCCAGTACCCTAGTAGTGCGTTAAAGTCCTACTTAGTAGAGGTGAAAGCCTTGCTTTGAAAGGATTGAGAGAGCCCCCTTAACTGGGAAAATGACTTGATCACAACCACCTAAACGGATGTCCTTATTAACAACTTTTGTTTAGTGGCTAAAAACCTTCTATCTGCTGGCTCAAGGAGTCACCCAAGCTCGTGAAGACACCCCACATTACTCATGGTTCATAGTAGAGATAGCAGTTCTTTGGGAAGTAATGACCCATTGAATTTGGAACTTGGTGTCCCTGAGAAGTGAGTGCACTGTAAGGAGGAGCCCATGCCTCCAAGTTCCTAGGCTATCTACTGTGGATTTGTGTGGCTGGATTTTATTATCCTAGTGGGGATTCAGCAAATATCATCCTTGCCAACCTTAGGATTGTAAGTGTGTTTGTGCATTCATACTAGATTAAATTAGATTAAAATCATCTTTGTCTTGTGTGTGTGTGTTTATGGATTTTTACTTTGCCAAAAACTAGAAAACATCAAAAAAAAAAAAAAAAAAAAAAATTCCCCATCATCAAAACAGCAAAATCACCAAAATTTGACAATCTGCGCATACATCTAAAATTGATGCACATACGATTCAGGTTACTGCGCATTTACATTTATCAATGCGCATCTGTTAAAATTTGTTGCGCATTTGTTTCATTTTACTGTGCATATATCACACTGTCCTGCGCATCTGTTGCTACGCATTTACAACAAAGAGCATTCCCACAGGCTTTTGGAATTTCAAAATCACTTTTCCAGATACCCATTTTCGTCCTTAGTAAGATTCTGAAAAAAAAAAAAAATAGTTGAATTACATAGACCTCTGATTTCTAATTTGACCACTTTCATCATTTTCCATCATCATTTTCTTCTCAAGAATCAACAAGTCACTTTCTTCCAATCTTAAGATTTTCAGTGTGGTATTGAAGATTTACCTTATTTATCATACTTTGATCTTGGTGAGCTTATCATATCAGGATATATCATCCTTAACCATCAAGCTTACTTAGATTATTGTTTCTTGACCTCAATTTTCAATACTTATCATATCTTTTCTACCAATCATTCTCCATATCTTTTTATCAAGAATCTTTCTTTTCCACAATCAATTTCATTCATTTTATGGTTCAAACTCGATCTCAGAAACTCAAACAACCTATTAATCTAGAATCCCTAGACAAAATGGAAGGTAATAACAACAATAATGAGAATCCTTGGCCCAAACAGCCTCCTAAGAAAACTAATCCTCTCACATTTGATGATGAACCTACTGATGAGGAACTTAGGGATGCTGCACAAGATCCTAAATTTTTACAAGTCATGGAACGACTTATAGGCTTGGATAAAGAGATGTATTTCCTCATGCTTGCTCAACAAGGAGCTAAGTTACCAAGTGATTTTGATGTTACCAATCTTAGAGAACCAACTCCTACACAAAATCAAGATATCCTTAAAGGTTCTCAAAATCATCATGGAGCAAAGGAAATCAATCAACAATCCAATGCTTCTCAAATCAATCAAAAATCCAATGCGTCCCATAGTGATCAACAACAAAATGTTTTTCAAAATAATCAGCAATCCAATGATCCTCAACATACTCAATAGTGTAATGTTTCCCAAAAATCACAAGGAAACACATTATCTTTGGATCCCATCCTACAACAAATCCAGATGCTTCAACAACAAATTTGTGATATTCAAACTGGATCATCAACTAAGAAGTATTCTTTGGATGATATATATCCTTATCCTTATGATAAGAATTTAGCAATGATTCCATTCCCTCCTCATTTTTAGGTACCAAAATTTGACAAATACAAAGGGAATTCGGATCCACAAGACCATATTCATGAGTTTTGTGCTGCTTGTATTGAAGTCGCTCACAATGACACTTATCTTATGCAACTATTTCTGCGAAGTTTAGGAGGACAAGCCATGGAATGGTTCTCCAAACTCCCCCCTAGCATCAAATCTTTCAATGAGCTTCTTGACAAATTTGTGACTCATTATTCATATAACATCAAACATGAGGTCACTATGCTTGATCTTTGCAATGCACATCAAAAGAATGGAGAAACTTTCCTTACTTTTTTGCAAAGATGGCGTCAATTATTTTCTAAATATCCATGAACGATTCCTGAACAAGAAAAGATGGATATTTTTGTGCATAACCTTACACCAAAAATGAGTTATAGGTTACAATTTCAATGTCCACCAAATTTCAATAAGCTCATAGAAAATGGTATCAAGATTGAGGAAGCCATGGTCCGAAAAGGTGAGATAAAACTTTATTCCAAAGACAATGCTGGATCCTCAAATTTGAATTCCAACACTTATAATTCCAATTCCAATAATGACAAATCAAAATATTGGAATAAAAACAAAAACATTGTCCATGACGGAATTGTTGATAATCATAATGTCCAACCGACAAAACCTCTTCTAAATCTCACAAGTATGACCAACGCTACTCAAGCTACATACAACAATCAGTCGGCAAGTCAAAATACTACCAAGGATTCAACTAAACCAAGATTGCCTTTTATCTCACCTCAAAGAAACTTTACTCCTTTAGAGGAATCTCTCGAATCAGCATTACAGAAGTTAATCACCAAGAAACTAATCACGCTTCCTGAACTGAAAGATTATGAGCCTAGAGTGAAGCCTTCTTGGTGGAATGGAAATGATTATTGTGAATTCCATAGAGGAAAAGGACATATAACTAATGAATGTCAAAGACTTAAAAATGTGATCCAAGACTTAATCGAAAGCAGTGAAATTAGTGTTGACGGACATGTCTCTAATGAATCACATACGGCCTTCAAAGATCCACTTCCTGAGCATGAAAAGGGAGGTTCTTCCAACAATAAGGGTGACAACCAAGCCAATTATAATACCACACCCTATAGATATGTTGGTAACATTTCTCACCGTCATCCTTCTGCATATTATGCAAATGTTATTACTATAAAGGGAAAATTAGAGAGTCAACCAATCCATGCTACTACTCATGCTCAAGCCAATGTTACTCTCCAAGCAGTCTAGTCTAAACCAAGAACTACTCACAACAAGTCCATTTATGTTCCAAAGTCCATACCTAATACTTCCAACTAGTACAATATTTTGGAACAGCTCAAAAAGACACCGGCCCAGATATCCATCTTAGAGCTTTTGCGTCTTTCTCCATCTCACAAAGATATCCTTGAAAAAGCTCTCTTAGAGACCCAGGTTCCAACAACTCTAGATCCTGATCAATTTCAAGCTATGGTAGGCCATTTAACAACCCCACACTATTTATCCTTTACTAAAAATGATGATTTAGCCATTACCCAACCTCATAATGCTCCTTTACATATCGAAGTCCTTGTCCAGAATCACAAGATTAAAAGAGTATTAATAGATGGGGGAGCTGGCTTGAATATTTGCACATTAAAGTTGGTCCTTGCATTGGGATTTTCTGAGAATGCCATTGATCCAAAAAATAAAATCACAATAAAAGCCTATGATGAGGAAGAGCAATCATCCAAGGGGTCCATTGTTCTTCCAATTAGAATCAGTCCTATTGTCAAAGATGTATCTTGTCAAGTCCTAGACATGGATCTTGCTTATAATATTCTTTTGGGAAGACCATGGATTCATTCCATGCAAGCTATGCCATCAACTTATCATCAATGTATAAAATTTCCTCACAATGGTCAGGAGATCACTATCAAAGGAGATTCCAATCCTTTTCAATATTGTAGCAATGTGCAGATTTTTGATTCTTTGGTTCCCAATAATCATACTGGATCTTCTACAACTACACCTGGTGACCCTAGTAATATAGCATCAACTTCTAAATCAGATGGGATCAAGATAGATATCAAAGAAAGAAGTATGGGAGAATATACTTTAGGTCAAGCTCTTTGCATCACTGAGTTACCTTTATCTCCTAAATCATATGGTAGGTCTTTGATCACTAAACAACAATCAGAACCCCCTTCCACATTTGTTTATAACACATTTATAAGTGGGGGCACAATATCCAATGAGGCAGTTGAGCATAATGCAAATTATTGGCTTAAGACATAGAAGATTGAAGAGGATATTAAACATGATTATATATCACCTGATGTCTATGGAAAAGGGTATACTTTGCTACAAAAGATGGGATATCAAGGTGCTAGACCTCTAGGGTTACAAAGAGAAGGTGTTATAAAACCAATATTGCAAAATCCTAATTATCAACAAGACACTACAGGATTAGGATATAAAGGAGAAGGATCACAAGAAACAAAAGGAAAAGAAAAAATGCCACCTTTTCATGAGACATCTAAAGCTCCTGCCTTACAATTCAGAAAGCATGGTATGTATGTAGATCCAGAGGAACAAAGGATAGCTCAAAGAATCATTGATAGACTTAAAGATAATGATGATTCTGATTCTAATGATTATGAATGGGATTCCTTATCTGATGGTACTGAAGAAATAGGAGTTGATGTTGTCCATCAATATAGTAACAATTACCATGAGGGTGAGAGTTCAATGAGTGACTCACTAGGATTGATCCCACATAATACTACTCATGTTGATCATGAGCAAAGTGAGTGTTATCTTATGATAGATAATTTGGATGAGAGTATGGGAATAGACCTCACTAATACTATCATAAACCTTGACAACTTTTCCATCAATACCATCTCTGCTTTTGAAACCAACCCAAATGATCCAATGCCCCTTGTCCATCCTAACCTTATTGATTGGGATTCTCCCGATCACCCAGAACTTGATGTCTTCCATAATGATGATGCGATCATTGACTATCTTGGTATCAGGGATCATTTACCACCAGGGGATCACAAGTCAGGATTTTTGATAGAACTCAATGACATGGCCTATTTTGGAGAGAGTGCCAATCCTTTCAGTCATAAAAATATAAAAATAATCAGCAGATCTAATGGTGAAAACCACTTAGTGGCAATATTAGATCCAAAAATAGTAAAAATAAAAGATGCATCTGATGGTGAAAACCTCTTTGAGGTGCCTGACGATGGAAGGATTGACACTCTTCCCAACTATCTTGATCGAGAGCAATCTTCCATTCTTATAGAACTGACAGTACCACTTAACATTGGAACAGAGGAGTCTCCATGCATCCTCAAGGTAGCAGCCTCCTTGACAGAATCAGAGAAAGAAGCTTTTACAAAATTCTTCAGAGAATGACAAATCAACTTTGCTTGGTCCTATGCTGATATGCCTGGTTTGGACCCCAATCTCATTATGCATCATTTATCTATCAAACCAGGTGTAAAACCAGTTAAGCAGAAGCTCCGCAAAATGCATCCTCACATTGCTGTAATGGTGAAAGTAGAATTGAAAAAGCTCCTAGATGTTGGATTCATTTGGGCTATTGAGTATGCTGAGTGGATTTCAAATATTGTTCCAGTTTCAAAACCAGACAAGTCTATCAAGATTTGTATTGATTTTCGAGATCTAAATAAAGCTTGTCCTAAAGATGACTTCCCTTTGCCAAATATTGATATGATTGTTGACCTAACAGCTAGGCATGAGATGTTATAATTAATGGATGGATTTTTTGGCTATAACCAAATCAAGATTTCATCGAAAGATCAGGAAAAAATTGCTTTTACTTTTACATGTTTGGCTATCGTCTTTGCTTCACAAAAGTGGTGACATTACATGTCACATTCTACTCAGCTTATTGCAAAGATTGATCCATTAAAGTATTTGTTAAGCAAGACTACATTGACAAGCAGGTTGGCTAAGTGGGTCATGCTACTTAGTGAGTTTGATATTGAATATGTAGACAGGAAGGCTACCAAAGGTCAAGTGATCACAGATCAACTAGCTGATGCTCCATTAATGGATGAACACCCTATACACATAGAGTTTCCTGATGCTCATATCTTAGCTTTGTCCACACAAACATGGAAATTATACTTTGATGGCTCATACACTCAATAGGGTTCAGGAGCTGGTATACTTTTTATCACAGCACAAGGATACACTATTCTAAAATCTTTCAAGTTGTTATTTCCTTGCACTAATAATGTGGTAGAATATGAGGCTTTGTTGATTAGGTTAAAAATGGCTTTACAATGGAATGTATCTGAAATAAATGTCTATGGAGATTCTCAGCTGATTGTTAATTAGGTTCATGATGATTACCAGACCAAAGATGATAAGTTATTGCCATATAAACATATGGTGGATGAATTTAAAAATTATTTCTCAGTCATCACTTTCGAGCAGATTCCTCAACATGAAAACAAGGCTGCTGATGCCATGGCAATGATTGCTTCTTTATTTGATATCGAAGATAGCAAGGCCCATTTTGAGTTCTTGGTGGAATCCCTGACTTGTCCTACATATGATGACCCTGATACGAGTATTATATGTCATCTGATTGGACATGACTCCTCAACCTATGGAAAGATCTATTCTTACCTTAAAGATAACACTTTACCTCTTGATCTATCCCGTAATAAAAAATGAACTTTTCTCTGCCAGACCTCCCGCTATATTTTAATATCTGACACCCTTTATCGGTGAGGTTTTGACGGTACTCTCCTGTGATGTCTCAAACATGATGAAGTTCAAATTTCCTTACGGGATGTACATGAAGGTATTTGTGGGACACATTCGAGTGGTCCCTCTTTGGCTAAGAAAATCATGCGTATGGGTTATTATTGGCCTACCATGGAAGCAGATTCCTTTCATTTTGCTAGGGCATGCAAGAAATGTCAGATACATGGAAACCTTATGCATGCTCCAGCACAAGAGTTACATCCTTTTACAACTACTTTTCCATTCAGTCAATGGGGACTCGACCTCATGGGCGCTATCAATCCTCTATCTTCCAATGGTCACAAATGGATCCTCACTGCCATAGAATACTTCACTAAATGGATTGAGGCCATTCCATTGATTACCGCCATAGGGAAACAAATATCCATGTTTATCTTAAACTATATCATCTACAGATATGGTATACCTATGTATCTCATTACTGATCTTGGGAAACAATTCCAAAATTAGGACATGGATGAACTGTGCACCAAATTCCATATCACCCACAACTATTCCACCCTCTATTATCCCCAAGGAAACGGCCAAGCTGAGGCGTCAAACAAAACAATTGTTAAAATCCTACAAAAGACTGTCAATGACGCTGGCCGTGACTGGCATCTTCAACTTAATCCTACCTTATGGGCTTACCGCACCTCCATCCATACTCCTATTGGAGCCACTCCATACTCCCTTGTCTATGGATTTGAAGCAGTCCTGCCCCTCGAGGTCGAGTTGCCTTCACTTCGTGTTACTTTTAAAGATTTAATTCTTGATGAAGAGTATAGAGTTTCACGCTTGACTAAATTGGAACTCCTAGATGAACACCGTCAGCATGCCTATGATCATTTGAAATTTTATCAGCAGTGTTTGTCCCGTCAGTACAACAGCAAGGTAAAGATCAGAGACTTTCAGTTGGGTGACTTAGTCCTTTGAGAAAATCCAAAGAATCAACAACACTATGAAAAGAAGGGTAAGTTCAAACCTAATTGGTTAGGCCCTTTTGTGATCACAATAGTCTATGGTTCTGGAGCTTATCAGTTATCTACACCTGAAGAGGATCCCTTGGATAAGCCTCTTAACAGTATCCATCTTAAGAAGTTTTATCCTTGAAATCCCAATGTAAGGGGCATGTATATAGGCTGTATATATATTCTATAAATTTAAAAAAAAAATCAAAAATCATAAATCATAAAATCAAAAGGAAAACTACAATAAAAGCATATGGTGAAAACCTAGAAACAGGCGCTATATGTGACAAGTTAGCTCCTCTATCTATTAGGATTCTTCTCATGTGTCCGTTCATTGTATATATCCACAATAAAATGGTTAGTCAGTCCTCATCCCCACCATGTCTATATCATAATAAAATGGCCAGTTCATGCACCATTCCTTGTATTTATCCATAATAAAATCCCATCATAACTTGATCTTTTGTCATGGTCTTCATCCTAGTCTTGTTGTGTCTTTCTTTATCCATAATAAGTCAGTCCATCACCTAGCTAGAGGCATGTCCTTGACCTAGTTTGGGAAGTGGATCTATGATATTCGTGACTCTTAGAGGACATAATGGAGTTATTTTCACCAAGCAAGTAGACACAATCAAATGTCCTTTTACAATGGTATCTTCATGCTGAATCCAAATCTATGATCTATTCTTCGAAACATGACCACTTATCTATATATCTTGACTCTACATCATCACTTGAATTGATCAACATGTCCTACATCAATCTTTTTGGCAAAAGAAATGTATATTCATGACAGGCATGTTAGAATGGTTTGTTGTAGATTATGCATTCATATCTGGATTTCATTGTTATCATGTTTCCTATGCTATTTCAGGATATCTTTTGACATGAGTTTGAAACTCCCATATTTCATTGATTAGAATAGCCGGGATGGAGCATGGTATTTTCTTTGATTGCTGTTTGTGGGGTATTTTCCAATGAAATCAATGGATCCAATAATTTGGGGTGTCTGTGTATAAGTGCCTTCATCCATTTCATAGTATGAACAACATAAACATCATGTTTCTCTGCAAATACTATTTATGGTGATATGCCATTGCATACCTCGACTCCAAATATTTGTTCCTTGATTGAGGGGGAAATATTCCTTGTCTGTTATGCAAACAAAACTCAGGTCATCTCGGTTCAATTATACCTAGATGCTTGTCAAGTTTGCAATATTAAACTCCATGCAAAAAGTGCTCAGGTCATCTTGGTTTAATTATACCATGATGCTTGCATTTTCTTGCAACATAATGAGCTCAATGATGACAATCAAATTCTAGTTATTATGAAGTTCTAAGATGTTACATGAAGTTGTGGAGATACTCATTTCATATTTCATTTTGCATTGCATTATACCATCTCCTAGATTTGCATATCAGTGCTCCTTTTATAGAGATTTATAGGTTACCTTTCTTATTAGGTTATCTATTTTCTTAGTCTATTCTTCTTGTGTTAGATACATTGTTATTTAAGTTGAGGACATTTGGACAACCAAACATATTATGACTTTTTTTTGCATTTCAAATTTTGCACTTAATCATTTAGAGACATATGTTATCTTCATTAGGAGTGTTCATTTATATATAATTTGGTCATAACTATCATTTCATCTCATTTTATTTTATCATGTTATCAGTTATTACATTTAATCATCTTAGATACATTATCATTTATTACATTAGATATCATTTGCATTAGATCATTCATTTATTATTCATTATCCACATTGTTCATCACAAATATTGCATTGATAATCACATAGCATTAATAAATTCATTTAAGACGTGCATTTATGTCACCATCATATGATTATTAACCATTAAGCATCAACAATATTAAAACATGCATATAAATCATTTTGCATTCTAAGACATATATTTTATGCATATGAGAGTAAATCAACACATCCTGCATATGTCAGTACGCACATGTATATAAATCATCAAAGTAAATCATGATAGAACTGCATCACATACAATCTATAAAACAACAAAAATATCCAAATGTCTAATGATATAAATCAATAACAATGTGTCCATAGTCAGTGTCTGTCAAGTCAAAATATAATGATACAATGGATCATAATGATACAATGGATCATAATGATACAATAGTGTATACAATGATCTCTCACAATCTATGAACCACTGCCTCCAGACTCTGTATGTCGCTGTCCACGGGAGGCAATGTGGCCCTGTGTTGCTGCACTTCCTGATGTTGAGGATCCACCCTGACCTCCTGAACCTGTCGGTGCTCTAGGAGGACGTGATGATACCCCTCCACTGCCAGCTAGTGCCTGTCACTCATATGTTGTTGATCTGATGCCAACTGAGCTCTCTCTATAGCTCCCAATCCACTGATCTCTCAGCACTGCCTATTTGTATGCCTCTCGCTAGTAGGATATCTCCTTCTCGACATGTATCATGGCTCTCATGATATCCCCATGGGGACCTAGTTCCTCTGTCCTTTGTAACTCATCCAATAGCATCTCTGACTCCCCGAGTCTCTCAATAGCTAAATCTCTCTCGACTCATAGCACATCCATCTGTCTGCCCATCCTCTCAATCTATCTCTCCAGACCTAGAACCCGGTCTACCTCTACTTGGATAACTGCTAGTCGGACTAGCAATGCATCAATATTAGGCTCCTCCTCCGCAGCATCTTTGTGTAAATAGGGATCCTGTCCCCCGATGTCCATGTCTGCCTACTCATTCTGTGCCTGTATATCTGGCATCTCCACATCTGGCTCATCCTATTTGCCACCCTGTGCCACATCAACCTGGGCCAATAGAATGTCTGCCTCATCCTGTGCCTGCCCCTGTGCCTGTGCCTGTACTGCAGCAACTAGTATCTGTACTACAACCACTGGTCTCTATACCTGCGTGATTGGTACCTGTAATGGCACTCCTGCAGCTGGCTATGCTGGCGGTTGTCTCCGTCACTGTCCCCTCTACCTCACTCCACCTCCCCTCATCCGTGGGCCAACTCCACCACCATCTCCACCACCTCCATCTCCACCTCCATCTCCACCACCTCCATCTCCACCACCTCCATATCCTCCTCCATCTCCTCCTCTCCCTCATCCTCTCCTATCTCAACCTCACCACCTCCCCTGATGTCTATCTACTGGATCTCTCTCTGGAGGTCTCACTACTAGATCTGTAATCTGTGGAACTGGATGATCTCTCAAAAACTGCTCTAAATCCGCAGTCATCCCAGGGTCAACCACTATCTGTCTCATGGACCATGCCTGGTATGGTGCATCTAAAAACTCCTATCATGCAACATCAAATGATGCCACGGGCCCCCAATCTCATCTCTCCTGATGTGTCCATGCAAACTCGGTCACTCCCTGGGGCATACCTTGTATCCTGCCAAACTGTCGCAAAACCCAGCTAACCAGCTATCTCTCAATAATAAAGGGTGTCCACCCTATCAACCATTGTGCCTCAAAACAAAAACCAAGCTACCGCTCATCATCCCATGGCTCACACCCTAAGTAGGGTCTCCATGTCACTGTGTCCAATGTATCAAAAGTGTAGCGCCAAAACTCTAAATGTCCCAATTTTGCCCTGAGACAAAACTAAGGAGTACAAATGAATATAGGGCTGTCCTGCACCTCAGAATCAAATCACCAATGGTCTGGTCATTGCAATATGCTCCCATGCCCAAACATGGAGCAATGTCACCCCTGCTGATAGGGATGCACTTCCGTGGTATACCACCTAATGTAAATCATGGTATAGGTGTGCTAATAAACACACCCCCAAGCAAATTGGGTCCCCTCCATCACCTACTATAATGTCCGGCCCCACCCAACTACAAATCTGTGTGACCTCCGATCAGGGAATATGAATCCCCTAATCGCGCCTGCTAGAACTACTGGAAAAGGGTCATACATGTCGACCATATCCTCCCAGCTAATCTCCCCATCCTCTATGTCATCATCCCCAAAGATGGCTCTGCACTCTGTGACTCTGCCATGTCGATCATACTGCACTAACTCTCCTATGATGGGAAGCCGGAGGATGCGATATACATCCTCTAGTGTCACTGTCATCTCCCTTGTCGAAAGATGGAAAGTACTCATCTCCAAGTGCCATCTCTCAGCTAATGCGATCATCATGCTCAGATTTGCCCAAATCTCGAGCGTGTAAATCACATGGTATAGTCTTGACACTCCTATCACTAGTCTCTCTATCTCTGATAATGCTGGTCTTAGGTTCTGTGTGACGGGATATCTCTCCCATGACATCAGAACATCTGTGATATCCTCCTATTCAAGTCAACAACAATCAACCTATCAGATTTTGATAAACTGATCTATCAATCTATCTATCCTATCATATCAATTTCAAACATGTTTATCATGTGTTTCAATAGATGATTCTATCAATTATCTATTTCAGACTGGCTAACTAGCGAACATGCTACAATGTTGCCAATCTTTATCAAATCGATCACACTCAACCGTCGATAGATCAAATCGGCTTATCGACATTAAGTTTGACCTAATTGACTATCTATTATGACCAATTTCTACCACCTAAAACATATGCACAACATTGAAACATGCATGCACAACTTTCTTTCACATTTGCGCAGGTTTTTACCAATGCACAGTATTCTTCCACATTTGTGCAACATTTATCAGCATTTGCGCAGTTTTACACATATGCCCATTTTTATTGACCATTTGCGTAGCTTTTCCTAACACATGCGCAACAAGTATCTATGTGCACTTTTAATTTATGCTTGCGCAGCACTACTCTTATCCTATTATGCATGTGCAACTATTCGTAATGAATGCGCAACCAAACTAAGTTTCTACGCAAACATCACAAGTTGCTGCGCATTGATGCACCAAAACTGTGCATTCATCCTACGCCTAGAAAAATTAAAATTTCTAATCTAATCTATCATTTGATCTACCCTAAACATGCTAAAATTCTACATTAACATACATCAAATCATGAAATTTCAAAGCAGGATCGAATCACCTACCGGTTCACTAGAATCAGGTGGTCGCTGGAAGCATCTGACTCTCTTGAAGCGGTGATCTGACAAGGGGAACGACATCCTAGCGGCTCTGCTCTTCTCTCTCTCGTGCTCTAATCTCCAAGTGACAAGTGTGCACAATGAGCCTATTGTGGACCCCTTCGCTCTATTTATAGCTTGTAGACCCAATGTGCTTGGTGTGTGGACCCTACCTGACATTTTTCTTCCATTCTACCCCGTTTTCATCCATATTTCCTACCGCTCATTCATGAGATTGATTGAACAACCCCATAAAAAAAATAAAATAAAATAAAATTATTTTTACAAAATTCACATAATCTTTTTTGTCAATCAATCTCTCGAGGGGGCATCCATAGGTCATCTGAGACATTGTCTGGGGCAGGGGCAAAAATGCTTGATTTTTCTTTGAAACAATGTGACCAAAATATTATTTCAAAGAGGGGCAAAATGTATACACCTAAAAATGGCTTCATTAATTAATTAAATATTTATTATTTAATTACTATTGACTTGATAAATTAATTAAATATTTATTATTTAATTAATATTTGTTTCCTCTATTTATTAAGTAAATTATTTAATTTATTTAATAAATTCGCTATAGTCTAATTCTATATCCTAAGTCTTCTAAAAAGTCTATTAAAGTGATTTAATTAAATACACAATCACCTAAATATGACTAAATCCCCTAGTCCACTTCATCCACCTAGTCACCTGACACATCACCTTGGCTAAGGTAAATAATTATTATTAATTATTTATTCATATTTATCCTCACCCACATATGTCCTATTTTTAAGGGCTATGTGGCCTCATAGGACTTGGTCTCATGACCACTTGTCCTCTCAACAACCAAGTCAAGAGACATTCCCTATTCCTAAGGGGCTTCTCAAGCCACCTCTAAGGGTCAAGGGTGACTCATAGGACACTTGTGCAAAGAGTCCTCATGAGGAAAAGGTCTCTCCCTCTTTCTCTCTTTGGTCTTTGTGAGACACTTGACATGTGTCTTTCCCTTCCACCTTCTTCTCCTCCATGTCAATGTGAGAGGAACATCATCCCTATTCTTTCTCTCACATTCCAACTACATCCCCCTTTCTCTCAACTCCTTCAACCAAATCAATTCTAGCCCTAGGATCTTCCACCATTCATTCTCAACCGTAGGATTCTGTCACCTAGGCCTAGATCCTCCAAAACTCTATAAAAGAAGCCTCATTTTCCATTTGAAAGCTAATAGGTTTTTTTGAGAACAAGCAATCAAGCATCCAAGCAATCAAGCATTCAAGCATCCATATTATCATCCTATCATTTGCATTTCATCCACCATATTTGCATAATCAAGTTTTAGTTGTGCACTCATTTCATTATCTCCACACTTTAGAATCATCTTTGGAAAGAGCTTCATTTGGAAATCTGAGAGCTCAACATCTTCAAGAAATCAAAGCTAGGAGGACAATGGAGACAAGCTGCATTTGTAGGTGAAGGTAAATTGTTAATTTAGTTTCATTTGTTATTGCATTCTTCATTATAGTTTGCTTATTAGATAGATTTATTAACCTTTTATTAGTTAATTCATCATTTAGAATAGTATCCAACTAATTAGCATACAACAGTCTTTTCCACATCTTCCCTCCTCATACAGATTTGATGGTAACCTGACCTTAAGTCAATTTTTGAGAAGTATACAGCACCATGTAACTCATCAATGAGTTCATCTATGCACGATATGGGATACCTATTCTTTATGGTCTTTTTTAGAGGCCTATAGTCTATACACATTCTCATTGTACCATCTTTTTTCTTGACAAGTACCATAGATGATGCAAATGGACTAGAGCTAGGCCTTATGAATCCCATGTCTAGGAGTTCCTTAATAGTTTTTTCTATTTCTTCCTTATAACCTCTTGGATGGTGGTATGGAGTTGTTATAACTAGTTTGACACCCTGTTCTAACTCTATAACATGCTCAAAACCTCTATCTGGTGGTAATCCCGGAGGCAAATCATTGAAAACTATACTATGCTTATCAATAATATTTTGAATTTCAAAATAGAAATTACCTTGATTCTTTGGAGAGCTTGTTGGATGGATTATGACTCCTACTGCCCATGCTACTTGTCCTCTTTGAAAAATCCTCTCCATTCTCTTTGCAATGACCACCTTAGGTGCTCCATTCGATAAGCCTCTCAATAAGACTTCTTTCCCATTGGAATGAAATTTAAACTCCATAGTTTGATGGTTCATGTAATAGCCTCCAATAGAGTGCAACCATTGAACACCCAATATAATATCTGTCTCCCCAATGCCAAAAACATAGAAGTTATCACATAACTCATAATCTCCTAAGGTCATCCTGAGTTGTTTCACCACCCGTGTGCAAGGCATAGTGAATCCATCAGCTACCGTAACATTGAATCCCTCAAAATTTTCTGCTTTAAGCCCTCTTTTCATGACAAATCTCTCATCAATAAAATTGTGAGTTGCCCCACTATCAAGAAGAACTGTCAACCTTTTCCCTACTAGTACCCCTCGAATTCGAAAGGGATGGTATCTTGGGACTCTTGATAATGCTGCTAGAGTGCCATCCTTGTTGATTTCTTTTTCTTTCTCTTCTTCTTCCTCCTCCTTACTATCATAAAATTCCTCATGCTCATCTGAATCAGATTATGAAGCAACTTCAATATAGTGCACTTGACCTTTCCCCAAACATCTATGTCCTAGAACCCATGGCTCTCTACAAGTGAAATAAAGCTTTTTCCTTCGTAGTTCACTCCTAGTCTCTTCATCTACCTTATTTTTTGCTACATTTTCCACATTCTTTGGTGGTGGTGCTGGGAAAGTCTTTTTCTAAAAATTTCCCTTATGTTGCCAAAGATTTGGGGGTTTTTGATTAGTGACTAGTTTCATAGGCACACAAGTTTCAAGCTGCAAACTTCTTTTGATAGCTTCCTGTAAGGTTGAGGGTGAGAAAGCCTTAACCAAACCCTTAACAGAATCTTCCAAACCATCAAGAAAAAGATAAACAATCCTCTGTTCACTCACATCAGGTACCATAATAGCCACTTTTTGAAATTCTTCTACATACTCATTAACTAATTTGGTTTGTCTCAACTTTGACAATTCTTTAAAATACTCTTCACCATCCTTGAGATCAAATCTATCTATCACTCTTTGACTAAAATCATCAAATGTAGTTACTTGATCATGACCTTGAGTAGTCATTCCATGATACCACCAATCATAGGCTGCATCTTCCAAGTGTAGACTTGTGAATTGAATGGCATCACTCTCCTTCATGGGGTTAAGTGTGAAGAAGGTTTGTAATTTTTGTAGCCATGCTCTAGCTGAAATTTTATTTGTTCCATCAAAAGTAGGTGCTGTAAACTTCCTTATTTTATTTTTGAGCTCTCTTCCACTTATGTCCTACTCCCTCCTGTACTCTTTCTTGGGCATCAAAGTGTTCATCATATCCACATATTCTCTAAAAGGAACCGAACTGCAAAAGTCATCATCTAAGCCATTGTAAGTAGCTCTTAATGCAATCAAGTTACCTGTAACCTCTTCCATAGGACTAAGGGCTGGATTTGGTACTGGTGGTTCATCTGTAGGCAAGAAAATAGTTTTTTCTGATTTAGAGGGTGTGGGTTTCAGATTTCTTGGCTCCTCTGAAGTGCTCCCTTTCTCATTAGTAGATACAACTCCTTGGAGTTTTTCTATCAATAATCGCAAAGCCTCTCTAGTTTCTGCCAAACTATCCACTGTTTGCTTCTGAGTATTCTAGATGTCTTGGAAGAATTTTTTTTCCATCTCATCTGGATCAGCCATACTTGTTCCTTCCTTGGATTTTGTAATTTTATTTTCAATTGGAGGTTTGATCAAAATTTCTTTATTCTTTTCTCACTGCAAATATCTCTTTTCTCTTTCACTTAGTTGCATACAAACTTCTACAAACCCTCAGGCTGGCAAGATCATAGCTCTGATACCATTGAAGTGTCCCATTTCTGATTTTATATGATATTTAAAGTCTCTAATCAGATTTTAAAATCAAACAACCAATACTTCAAAAGATCATCCAATTTCTCAATAAAACCCAAATCGGGTATGCTCGAAATAGTGCCAAAAACTTCACAGCTTCACATATTATTGATAAATCTAAAAGTAGACATTTTTACAAAAATTTTGCCAGCATAACGGCCTACAAAATGACATTTCCAGATCTGTATATATTTTACACAACAACTCCCAAACAAAGGACAAAAATAATGCTCATCGGGCTCTCGAAAACAACACAAAATAGCTCAGAAACACCACAAAACACTAATAATCTATCACAGAAGTATAACCATGACCCAATACATATATTCAGCTCTATTTTAACATCAAAATTTCTACAATACAGTAGCAAACCAAACTGATATGAAATACTCAACCGGAAACACCAAACTCATACAAGAAACACACCCGAAAACTCACAAATTTGCACTGTTCAGCACAAGGGCAAACTCTGCATGAGCCTGCACATGGAATGGCCTCAAACTCCCATCTTTAGCCTTCTTGGAAACTTAAAAAATCCCATCTTTGGGTCTCCTTCTCCACAGGGTTGGCAGCCTCTGAAGAACAACAAAGCAATGAGCAAAAATCAAGTTCTAGAATGAGCCCGAAATGCCTCTAAACCACTTTTAAAGAGGGCATAACCCTAACTCATGACCAAGAGGGGTGAATTAGACATATTTTAATAATGTTTAACATTTATTATTTCATTACTTTCCAAATATTAGCCCCTTTTTCTAAAACTTTACTTTTTGAGCCTGCCAGCCTTAGCAAAAGTTATTATTTTTAATTATTTGAAAAGGGGACATGACAGAACAGTCTGAAAGATTTTAAAACTAAGCTACTAACTCTGATAGATCATTTCTACAAAACCAAAGAGTTAAATGGAGTAACTCTAAATGGAATTTTAGATGCAAATCATTTGAGAGAGCAATTAGGTCATTTTTCACAGACAATGAGGGAACAATATAATATTATGCAGAACCCTCATGAAGATGGATCAGTATCAAGGCTTTGGAAAAATCTAGCTGAGAGAAAATTGTTGACTGATTCAATATCAGAATATTTCAAGCTTGTTGATTTATGTCTGACCATGATATTGGGGTCGGTGGAGGATGAGAGAGTTTTCAGTGCTTTGTGATTCCTAAAGTCAAAGCTAAGAAACAAACTAGACAAGAATTTGGAAAATTGCTTGAGGCTCTATACATCCAGGTATGAAGTCAATACTTTTCCTTACAAAAGGGCACTAAAATTGTGGAGGAAGAAGTGTCAGAGAAGAGGGATGGGAAACATTTCAAACCAAAGTGGGACTGGGAGTGGGAATGCCAGAGACAATGATGTCATTGACTCATATACTGGTACTAGTACTACTAGCAGTGAACATCAGTTAAGAGGTGGTATGCAGAGTGAAGAAAACATATCAAAGAACCAAGAAAGCTATGAAGTTGATGGCATTGAATCCAATGATCTCAATGATGATATGATGTGGCATCTTGAAGTTGAATTGTTGTAGAAGTAGCAGGTCCTAGGTATTTATTAAGCTTTTTCCTAAAGTCTACTATCAGTTTTTGTATCTCATCATCAATCATGCATAATAGCATATTCCAATGTCAAAAACATGAATGTGGTTGATAATGTCATCAAGATTCAATTCCACAATTAATAATGGTTTTCATTTGCATTATTCAACTCATATGGTACAATTCTTTTAGATTTTTCATTATTCTATTTGACAACATAGCAATTCATATGTTACAATTCTTAGAGTTGGAAATATTGATTCTCATTAATTTAATTACAAATATGATACAATGCCTCAATACAGCTCTGTGATTCTATTTACAAAAGTCAATAACTCAATACCCATTGGCAATTTGGCACATTGCCCAATTTCAATTTCATTACCCTAACTCTAAGCCAATGACCCTAAATTTCCTTTTATAGAAACAAGGGACCAACAATAGCTTTAGGTCAATTTGCCTAATGTGAAGTGAGAAGTCTAAAAATGTAAATTAGTAAGACAACTAAAAGTCTACAACATCTCTACAACTTTAGTTGTACATTTCTACATTTGACAAGCCAATTTAGTAAATTAGCATTGGCAATATCATCTACAACATTGATCCTGTTCAAAATACAAAGTTCAAACTTGTTACTTTAAACTCAATTCTAGAATCTAGTATTTAGGATAATATCAAAGATATATACTAAAGATATAGAGATGATTGAAACTGAAAGTACTTCCACATACTATGATTGATGAGATGAAGATGATTCTGTTAGTTTCTTTAGTATGCTCCATTCTTCATTGGTTGGAAGGGAAAAATTTCCGATGTTATAGTAAATGACCTGCAACTTCGTCAGCCATCCATACTTGGAAGAGTGAGTTGAAAGCAATGTTCCTTCCATTACTGCATTCAAAATTGTGAATGTTTTGATGCACTTTGCAATGCCTTCATGAGTTCTATCCTGAGGAAGGTTGCCTAAATCAGACGTCATTGTGTCCTCCAAATTTTTTTTCTAAGCTTCTCTTCTAATGAAATTCGTTGATGAGTAATCAGGTCCAAGACTCAGAAAACCAAGAGATATCAGTTTGGTTGTTTTACTATTTATCTTGGAGAGCTTTGGCCCGAATAAGGCAAGAATTTCATCTGCTTTTGTTAGTTTCTAACATATTTGAAAGACAGAGGTCACCTTTATTGTTGCACCAATGCAGTCCTGAATTCCCTTGCTTTCCAAATGCCTATCACTGGTTCTATTGATTTCTTGTATAATTTGCTTTGTAGTTTTCTATCTCTGACAAAAAATTTTGTTCTTCGCAATGTGCTCTTTTAGCTTCCCATCAAAATCTATAACAGTTTCATTCAGTTCAAACCAATCACACAACCTATCACTAGACATCTTTATTTTCCCCCATAAGAATTTTTTTATTTGTTTGATTGTATTATTTACATTGTCATTCAAGATGTTTTCATAATTTTTAATTGTATTATTTTCCTTCTTTAGGTCTTCTTTCATTTCTGAGCACTGGTGTTGACCATGTTGTCTTATTTGCTTTGCTTTCTCTTCCCACTCTTTTGCTTTCTCTTCCCATTGTTTTGTTTTTACCTTCTCATTCTCCAATTCTTTCTTTAACTTATTGGTTGCATGTCCCGCATTCTCCAATTTTTTGTAGAAACTTAATGAAGAGGCTTTTTCATCCTCAAGTTTCTTTTCACTCTGTTCCAATTTTTCCCTCAGATTTTTCAGTTTTGCATCTATATGTTCTTATTTTCCAATTGCTTCTTTACAGGATGAATTTTTTATCCTTCTCTCTAATTCTTTGCACCTGTTTTCTTCTGCTTTCTCAATTGCCTTTACATTTTCCAAGTTTTCCTTTAACTTATCTATTGTGCCCTGAAGCGTTCCTTTCTCTCTCTCCAACTTCATCAGTGAACTATAGACCACTTGGTCATTTTCAACACATTTATCTTGTCCGCATTTTTAATTTTGGATAAATCCATTTGGAGGGTGCTAACTTGAAATTGAGATGGATCTAACTAACTCTCTAGTGGATTTTTATCTCTAGCTTGGGGCATAAAAACCATGAATTCCATCATATCTTTATTTAGGTCATATGTGGGAAATAACCTATTGGATGCAGGTTCTACATCGTGAGCTGTAGCAACTGCTTCCATCTTCATTTTCTTACTATTTTCTCTATTCCTATTTTTTGATTGTTCATAGTTAGTTACAAAATCATTGTAACAAAAATAGGGTTTTGTGACACAATTGAATGTTTGAATGGTGAAATAGTACTCTCACTGATGTCCGAGCTTCCACCTATGTTTCTTGTGGTTCTGCTAATTCCACCATGAGGATTAGCAAAATCCTGACCCATTACAAGTGGAGTTTTTGGGATGTTCTGAGGGTTTTGTCCTGAAGGTTGGGCAATTATTGGACTCATAGTCACCATTTCCATTGTTTTACTAATACTTGTAGTTGTCATAACCTTTTTCTTCTTTACCCTACCTTGATCTCTAGGAACAATTATTTTCATGTCTATCTGCAATGTCCTTTTCAGACCACTAGTTGTAGTTGTACCCATGATATCCACAACTGTGGGAGTGGCAATTGATTGAGATTGAATCTGAGTGCTTGCAATAGGTGGAACTGTATTTGAAGTTGGAACTAATGGAATTGACTGAGTTGATGAAAGTGATGATTGAACTCCAAGCCCAAGGCTTGGTTTTGCACCATGTTTTGGTGGAGATAGTAGGTCAAGTGCAGACCACACCCCTTGTCCACTGGGACCCAAACCACCACTACCTTGGTAGCCCATTTTTTTTATAATATCTACCCCTTTGGTATATTTATCTTTTGTGGACTTATCAAGTCCTCTACGGATGTAGGAGCATCTTGGGTCTTGGAGCAATCTTGCATCAACCAAAAACATTTCCTAATTTCTATACCTGTTTGCTATTGTTTTCTTTACAATTATTGTATTTTTTGGTTTCATGGTGTTCTAAGCTTACATTATGCTAAAGAAATATTTGGTAACCTTCTCCTATGAGCACATAAAGTTTGGATGGACTATTTCAAAGTTACAATTGTTTTCCTTGCCGTCGGAACTATGTTTTCCTACAGTTTTGGTGCTGATTGTTCATGTTGCTGATCTTGATCCATAAGAAATCTGCCTTTGTGCTCTTAAATAATTTAAGAGGACCTAAAGTACTATCATTTTCCAAGAGCGCAAGCCCTAATTCATTATGAGTAAAAAGTTATGGCCATTTTTCCCCAGGACCTATTTTCTACCAATTTTTGGGTGAAACATGTGGTGTTTCTTCTTGTGATGTTCCATGTGATAAAATGGGACCTTGTGCCCTTAAAGGAATGTTATTGGGTCATGTAAGGACCTAAATACAAAGGTGCATCAATTTATATTCATTCTAGCATTAGTTTTGGTTTAAATCTTGAGACTGGACCTATATTGTAATTAAATGCCCGACTGGCCGACTTGTGGCTTAGCTAGCTATATAAGGACTCTAGATTGTTGTAGTAGGGAATCAAGAGGAGATCAAGAGTGATATATAGGAAGGATTATCAAGATATATCATTGGAGACAAAGATAGGATGCAAGCTATAGTTCTAATTTCATAATTCTCATTGTATAAGGCCAAAACCCGGAAGGCCTCACAACCGGGCATGTTGAAAGGAATAATATAATTATCTATTGTTTCTGCCAATTGATTGTCTCATATCCATTGTGATTCCATTGATTTTATGTGATATTATATTTCTTCCATTGTGTAACTCTGAGCAAGGCTTGTTTTTGGATTCAAGTGGACTCAATTCTGCTTGATTCTACTTGTATCTACCCTGCCCCTGTGTCAAGTGGTATTAGAGCAAGTTCTTTATTGTGGATTGGATCATAGAGAACCTTATTGGATTGGTTGTAGGGTGGTGGATTTGAGATCTAACCTATAACTTGCAGAAGGTTATGATCTTGCTGGAACCTAATTGTCAAGATGGTTCCTGGTAGAGGAAATGATAATGCTATCATGGATATGTTGAGGTATATTGCAATTAGGCTTGAAGCTGTAGAGATAGCCCGGAGAAGAGGAGAACATCTTGAAGATGTTAGTGATGAAGAAGAAGAAGCAGCACCTAATCCTGAATCTGAAGTTGAACAAGATGAGGAAAGACTCTTGAGAGTTTTGTTTAAGGTTAACTCCAGACCTGCAGTTGAAGTTGGTTGCTATGATGGAAGACTTTAGACCAATAAACTTTTGGATTGGATCTCTAAGATGGATAAATACTTTGAGTATGAAGGTACTCCTGATAATAAGAAGGTTAAGATAGTAGTCACAAAGTTGAAAGGTCATGCATCTCTTTGGTGGGATCATTTGAAAACTGAGAGACAAAAGAGAGGAAAAGAAAAGATCAAGATATGGATGAAGATGCTTGGAAAGATCAAGAAGAAGTTTCTTCCAGCTGACTACCAAGTTAGTCTAATGAGAAAAATGCAAATTGAGACAAAAGGACATGAGTGTGAAAGATAAACAGAGGAATTTTACAAATTGAATATCAGATCTGGACATGTGGATGATGAAGTTGAGAAAGTGGCTAGATATCTGAATGGCCTGAGTGTTAATATCTTTTGAGAATTTAAGGTTTTCATTAGTATCAAAGGATAGTAAATAGGTCAGTAGGTTACTTATATTGAGACAATCGATAACTAGAAGTAAGATAGAGCAATCAGTAAAGCTTGTTACACCAAGCATCACACAGTTAACTGAGCACCAGTGACACTGACACCGATGGTCAGTAAACATCGAGCATCATAGTATACACCAAGCAGATTATACAATATTTACTGATGATCATAGAAAATGGCATAGTAATTAGAAATGGCACATTATTCTATGCAAACGGTTATAATAGATTGTAAAATAGTTTACCAAGATCGAGGAGCATTTATTGTAAAAGATATTCATTAAATGCAATGATTATCTTATTTGTATTAGTTGATCTAGGTTATTTTTTGCACCATAGATCTTAGGGTTATGATTATTTTGGTAACCTAATTTTTGCTAAGGCGGAAAAATAGAACACTATATATTTTGTTTGTTCGCACCATTTTTATGAGGTTGTTGAACTGATATATATGAATCACAGAGCACTTGAAAAATTTGCCTATCTTCAAGACAATCAGTTTACCGAGAAGAACAAAGTACAGAAGATATCAGATTGAGCAGAATTAGACAAGGCTACCTAGCAGAAAAGAGTAGAGAACCATCACAGATAAGGTGATATTTTGATGAGCATTTATAGATCTATTTTAGACAATTGAGTTGTCAACTAGCAGATAATTTACCTATTACTTTCTGACAATCGTGATAGAGTTTTTGATAAATCTCTTAACAGAGTAGACTTAACAGTCTTTGTATAAATCTTTTAACCAAGTACAGACTTCAATTAGTGTTGTTAAATCCTATAACTAGGTAGATCTAGCTGATCTAATATGTTACTCCTAATAGGGTAAGATCACCAGAAGTGATCAAAACTTGTAGCCTTAATAGGCAAACCTTTTCTATCTACAGTAGTGAATAATTTGTGGGTGTCATCCCCACCGCAGTTTTTACCTTCTAACAAGGGTTTTTGTGTTACCAAAATACTTGTGTTATGTGATTGTCATATTGATTGTCATATTATTTACTTTCTTAAGTTAACTAGATGATTGATTTATGCAATTAGATTTAAGTTATTTTGATCAGTTATTATAGTATTCAGTTATATATCAAAAAGGTTGTTATTAGTAAAGTTTTGAAGGCACTGATTCACCCCTCCCTTCTCAGTACCTATCTCTCCTAATTCCAACAATTGGTATCAGAGCTCAGTTCTCTTGTTGAATAGTTTAACCACTGAAGGGAGAAGATCTAAGTCATGGAGAGATACAAGCTTGAGAAGACTATTGAGAATCAGAAGATACAAATACAGATGTTTTTGGAACAATATAAACAAGCCAAGGAAGAACTGAAGAAATTACTGGTTGAAAGAAAGAACCTTGCAATTTAGCTGAATGAAATAAGTTATCATGAAGAACCTATTGATGAAATATTTGATCATATTGGATCAAGCTCTGGAAGCATCTCTGACAGATCCGAAAGCATAATCTCTAAGTTATCTGAAAAGAATCAGCATCTATCTGAGCAAGTGAAAGCACTTCAAATCGGTCATGAATCTCAAGTGGTGAGAATGGTGGAAATCATGAACAATGCTAGACAAGCTGAACAAGATCAGACTCTAGCTATTGAAGACCAAAGACTAATGACTAAACAACTTCAAGAAAAAGAAAGTGAAATACAGAGACTCACTGATTGTCACTTCCAAGTATCAAATGAGATGATGACAGTTAATCAAGAAATGAACCGAGTAAATGCAGAATTATCAAGAAGACTTGAAGATGTTTCTATACTCAGAGAAGATAATGAAAATTTGAGAAATGAAATAAAGACACAAAAGCAACACAATGAAATGATGAAGATAGCTGAGGAAAGCTCTACAAATATTGATGATTTCCTGACTAATCAAAGGAGATTCGGAAGTAAAGCTGGTATAGGCTACACCGGTGAAGGAGAGTCATCACAACAAGATGAAAAAGGCAACAATAATCAAACTCAGAAACCTAAGGTGATGACATGTTACCACTATGGAAAAATAGGACATACATCTAATGTGTGCAAAAGCAAAGCACAAGGTAAACCTCTTGTCATTCCAAAATTCAATGTATATTGCTATTATTGTGGTAAGTTTGGACATCCAGCTTATGAATGCAGAGAAAAGAAGAATGACATTGCTAATAATACTACTAAGGAGAAAATATGCTATACTTGTAATAAGCATGGACACACTACAAGGGACTGCAAGGCGAAAATGAAACAAGTCTAGACACCTAAAGAGAAACAACAATGAAAGCCATATCAACCAAAGAGACAAGGTAACTCATATGTCTAGGATTATAATACATGGACTAATTGTACTGCATGTGGTTGGTATGGACATATTGCAGAAAAATTTTACAGAAAGAGTCGGATTGGACAAGCAAAAACTAGACAAATACAGGAATGACATGTATGCACTATCACAAGGTCAGTCATGTAAGCAAGAACTGCAGAGACCAAGCACTTGATGAAAACCATATATTTGGGAGTGGATATAACATTGTAGATATTATGAAGTTAAGGAACAAAATGTGGAATAAGGCATCTAATGAAAATGCTGAGTCTAGTAACACTGTCGGTGAAACCTTGTCCACTAGATTGGGTGACATCGGTACCTCCACTTAAGATGACAAGGTATGTATGGAACTGACATTTTAAATGATCACATTTTACATACAATTCCTTATATATGATGTACAAATACCAAATCTACATGAATGAAGATACACTATGGTTTATATGTTATAAGTTTGCAAATGTTATCTAGTCGGTAAAAGAAGAAACATGAGTTGGTTACCCGTCGGTAATCACTATACAAGGTTAACCGACAACAATACAAACCGATGAAGAAACTCTATAAATCAAGAAAAAGGTATTGTAGACTTTACCAAGCTAACAGTCACTTCGTACCAAAATTTAGGTCACGCATTTAATGCATCAAAGTTTGAGTGGGAATATTGAAAAACCCTATATATACACAGAAACAGAGTTCATTGTTACATTGCATTTTTGAAGAAAGAAGATTTTATAGAGAAGAGTTCGAGCTAAAGATTTTTAGAACAGATTCAAAGCTACTGTAGATCAAACTGATGACAATTCTTCAATGATAACTGGTAAGTTTATCGGCCTACTGAACACTGGTTATCTATTGTTTGCCGAAACCCTAGAAATAATTTATGGCATTGTCTTCGACTGCAAGAAAATCACAGAACATTGAGGAGGAAGTGGAATTAATTGTTAGGGCACACTTTGCCAAGGAGAAATTCAAACCTCATCCCAAGGTCGCAGCACAAACAGATGATATGGGTGCATTTTATAGTATCCCAGATAAGGTTTTGTTAACAGAAGATGTTAGAGGTTACATTCACTACAAGATCGGCGAAGTATGTGATTTTGAGACCGTTGCAGCTTATCAACAAATCTGTGGACCAGATGGTAAGATCAAATCCAAATATAAGAAGATTGAAGAGTTAAGGTTACGATGTTTCACATACTTCCCACAATCATTTCACGATGACTGGATAAGAATCGTGCTAAGAAAATTTCATGATGGAAAATTTTGGTTAGATAAACTTGTTGAGATCACCAAGAAGATTATCAGTAGGGTTACTGGTTACCCTACAACTGACAAAGCCAAAGCTTTTCAAAGTTCTTCTTGTCTCGACGTTGAAAAGAACATTGGAGCTCAATGGGATGGTAGGGCACTAAAAATCTCAACTATCAAAGATCTAGTGGTAAAATTTGCAACTCATGTCATTGGGTACAAGATATTTCAATCAAGAAGACCGAATAGTGTACCCTACAGTGCCATGGACATGGTTTACAAAATTATGAAGAAAGATCACTAGGTTGATCTTGCCAAGCTACTACTACACCAATTGCATGACAATATGAAGACAATAAAAGGAAATAAGTCTAATACATGTAAGTACAGATCACTGCTTGTCTGTACATTCCTCTATTTGCAAAAATATGTACCGGGTATTAGAAAAGTAAACCGGCAATCAGACAAACTGATAACTGCTCAAATTGGTGAAATGATGAGAAGTCTAGGAGAATTTGAACAAGGAGTTCAATGCATATTTCAAGGAATTTCAAACAAAAATGCAACAAAGAAGTAGAATTCCAAAGGAATTAGTAAGTAAATTTGAAGATGACATATGCTTTGTGGTAAGCACAGACCACTCAATGATAAAGGCAGTAGAACCGAGAACAAAATGGCTAGCACCGATGGGTTATGAAATGAATCATGATTTCACTTTGAAATCTATCAATGCATTGCTGGTATTACCGATAAACATCACTGCTAGTAGGTTTGGAGTATATGAGGAAGTTAAGTCTAGAATAACATTGAACATAGAGATTAGGAAAATGTCTAGAAGGGAAAAGAAAATGAGAAAAGATCTCTCAGCAAAATATGGAACTACATCTGACTCACCTAAGGAGTCACTGGTTGGTGAAGCAACTGAAGGTTAGTTATATTTGGTTGACAAACCCTATGATAGCGAGGAGACCAAGTCAGAAAAAGAAAAGGATAATACAATGGTTCCTCCCACCAATGATGAAGAAGAAATTCAACTACCCACAACCAATAAACAAGATATTTAGCTACCAGAACCTAAAGGAATGAGGACATGTTCAACAACTGCAACACAATCTACTAAGAAAGAAGAAGTAGAAAAAGTAGCAAAAAGAAGAGTAGCTACACTGATGAAGAAATACATAAAGAGAAAGAACAAGAAGGTTGCTGAGCCACCTAAGAAAAAGAGGAAATACATAAGGAGTAAGGAAGATATAGAGGAGACTGACACTGAAAATGACCCTAATCAATTCAAGCTAGTTCGTAACAGGGATAGTACTATAGAAGAAATTATTGAAGATATAATTGAGAATGGAAATTTGACAGATCCAGGCATAGGCAAATTTTGCAAAATGTTAATTGAGGACAAAAAAAAGATCGAACATGCTATCGTCCAAATGATGATAAAATTCAAGAGAGTACCGATGGAATTTGCATGTCAATTGCCAAAAGAACTTGATGACAAAATAAGTGAAAGATGGGCTATTGCATTAGATACAGAGAAAAGGAAAAGAGAACGGTCATTAGGCCGAGCAGCCACACACTTTAGCTATGCTGAGGTAAGTGAATACATGAAAAAGTATCAGGCTAGATTTCTAGTCAAGAACAAAGAAATGCAGATCATGGATGAGAATGTGGATGATATGGATGTCATATGTGACTCCCTATGGACATCAATTTTGAAAGCAGAAGAGAAAGCTGAACAGGAACCATTCCTGAAATTGTCTAAAAAGAGACACAGTTCAAAAGATAAAGGTATTTTCATTGATGGTAACAAAGGTAAGAAAATAGAAGACACCAGTATATCAGTTACCAAGATAATTGATATCACAAGACAAAAAGAAGAAATCAAAATTGCACAGGATGCATCGAATCAAGTTAAGATCCACTTGCAAAAGAAAACTGATGATGATGCACTCATTGAGGACATTAGTAACAGTGATCCTGATGATGCAGATGATGCAGATGTGACCATTACACAATACAAAGATGAAGCATTCGACACTACTAGTGTGCTCACATCACTACTGAGTGAACTACCTATACTTGTAGAGGCAGTTGAGATAATCTCACAAGTACAACCTAATGTCTCTCATCCTGAGAAAATTAAAGATACTACTGAGATTCAAGAACCTGAGCAACTTGCAGATAAAAATGAGCCTAACAAACCAGAGGCATAGTCTACAAAACCAAAGGAACCTAAAGAAACCAAGTCAACCGAGGTGAACCCACCTGACACTACAACCAAGACTCCCACTCAATCTACCGAGGAGCAGAAGAAGGATGATATAGTGTCAACTAGTAAGGATACTCCAAGAAGTGAAGAAAAAGCTATTGTTGTAAGTGAGAAGAAGTCACCTCTTGCCCTGAAGAAGAAGAAGAAGAAAGCCAAAGGGCCAGTCACCATTGATGAAGTTATCATTATACCCGAATGTGACCCGAGAACCCTAAGCCCCAAGGAACTAAGTCAGTATGGGGAGTTATGTTCAAGGAAAGCGGCACAAGAGAAGTTGAGGCAAGAACACAAATGCAAAGAAGTGTTAAATGATGTATGAGATATTCTACAACAGATAGTACCAGAAACAAACATTGATGAGAATACTCCCATCATAGATCAACTTGCCACACTCGCCGACAAAATCAATGCCCCTGATACAGATGCAGAAAAAAGAATAGAAGAAAGGGTAGAATCAAAGATTCATAATAAATTGGCAGAAAGGATTAGCATAGAAGTGGCACTAAACAAAGTAAAATTATCTAAGGTCATTACCGAGGTAAAATCCATGACCCAGATAATCTGTCAACTGCTAATCAAGCTTTGTACTTCAAACACCTTCACTGTAGAAGTTAGTGAAAAGATAAAAGGTTTAGAAGAAGAGATCAAGTTGAGTACACAAGCAGCTATCACTGAGCCAGCTACTTTCTTAAAGCATATTAACTGAGTTCAGGAACTCCGGCGGCTGATAGCAGATTTAAGGAAACAAGAAGCGCACATCATCGATCAGGTTACAGTGTTATAGAAAGAACTCACTCCTTACCTGAAGATTTTTGAAACACACATTGTCAAAGCTGAGCAACTTGTAGCAACACCAGAGATTTTGGTGTTGGATAATATCTTTGACATGCATGCACAAGTCAGTCTTGAGCATATTGCTCTTAGCAACTTGAAAGAGGAATGGGACAACCTCTTGGAGTCTGTGAAGAAAACCCATCCAAACATTTTTGATAAGATGTAAGTATACATTATATGTTTTTGCATTTGGCATTATTATCAAAAAGGGGAAAAACCAACCATGTATATGCCAAATTAGTATAGTTTGATATGTATATTACATACTATCGAGAGCATGCACCGAGGGGGAGTACTTTTTGTACTTAGAAGTTTTTTTGTTGTGGATATGTATATGGCGGAGACATAAGGAATATATAGAAACATTTTGTCTATATACATTTTGAAGTTTTGATACTAATGCCAAAGGGGGAGATTGTTAATCTCTATCAAGCATTTAAGGTTGTCATTAGTATCAAAGGATAGTAAATAGGTTGGTAGGTTACTTATATTGAGACAATCGGTAACTAGAAGTAAGACAGAGCAGTCGATAAAGCTTGTTACACCGAGCATCACACAGTTAACTGAGCACCAGTGAAACTGACATCGATGGTCAGTAAACATCGGGCATTGCAGTATACACTGAGAAAATTATACAGTGTTTACCGATGATCACATAAAATGGCATAGTAATCAGAAATGGCACATTATTCTATGCAAATGGTTATAATAGATCATAAAATGGTTTACCAAGATCAAGGAGCATTTATTGTAAAAGATATTCATTAAATGCAATGATTATCTTATTTGTATTAGTTGATCTAGGTTATTTTTTACACCGTAGATATTAGGGTTATGATTATTTTTGTAACCTAATTTTTGCTAAGGCAGCAAAATAGAACACTATATATTTTGTTTGTTCGCACCATTTTTATGAGGTTGTTGAACTGATATATATGAATCATGGAACACTTGAAGAATTTGCCTATCTTCAAGACAATCAGTTTACCGAGCAGAATAGAGTACAGAGGATATCAGATTGAGTAGAATCAAACAAGGCTACCAAGCATAACAAAGTAGAGAACCATCATAGATAAGGTGATATTTTGATGAGCATTTATAGATCTATTTCAGACAAGTGAGTTGTCAACTAGCAAATAATTTACCTATTACTTTCTGACAATTGTGATAGAGTTTTTGATAAATCTCTTAACAGAGTAGACTTAATAGTCTTTGTATAAATCTCTTAACCAAGTATAGACTTCAATTAGTGTTGTTAAATCCTATAACTAGGTAGATCTATTTGATCTAATACGTTACTCCTAACAGGGTAAGATCACCAGAAGTGATCAAAACTTGTAGCCTTAACAAGCAAACCTTTTCTATCTGCAGTAGTGAAGAATTTGTGGGTGTCATCCCCACCATAGTTTTTACCTTCTAACAAGGGTTTCTACGTTACCAAAATACTTGTGTTATGTGATTTTCATATTGATTTCATGTTGTTTACTTTCTTAAGTTAACTAGATGATTGATTTATGCAATTAGATTCAAGTTATTTTGATCAGTTATTATATTATTCAATTATATATCAGAAAGTTTGTTATTAGTAAAGTTTTGAAGGCACTGATTCACCCCTCCCCTCTCAGTACCTATCTCTCCTAATTCCAACACTGAGGACATCTATTCAAGATGAGATTAGTTATGTGAAGATTGATAGTGTGGAAGAATCATATCAATTTTCTTTGAAGGCTGAAGAGAGATTGACAAAGAGACATGAACAAAGACAAAGAGGAAGAGGTGGTATATTTTAGAGAAGTAGAGGAAGATCTTATGGAGAAAGTAGTAGATCTGACAATGCAACATAAGATAAAGGATGGCAAGATGACCCTATTGGTAAAAGAGGTAATTACTCTAGAGGTAGCTATACTAGTTACTCTAGGAATAACAATAATGGGAAAAGAGAAGATAAATCTTGGTTTAGAGGTACTTGTTACAAATGTGGTGAAGAAGGACATAGAGCTTTTGAATGTACTAACTCTGGAAAGAAGACTGGAGGTAATTGTAGAAATAATTTGGCTTGTGAAGAAGTTGAGGAAATGTCTAATGAACCTAAACATGGTGAGAACTTGATGCTAAGAAGGATCTTGTGGAATGAAGAAGCTGATGAGGAACCTATTTTGAGGAAAAGTTTGTTCAGAACCAGATGTAAGATTGCTGATAAATGTTGCAAGGTAATCATTGATAGTGGAAGTTCTAATAATTTGGCATCCGAAGAGATAGTTAACAAGTTGCAATTGCAAAGATTGAAACATCCTAAGCCTTATCATATTGCTTGGATCCAAAAGGAGCATAAACTACTTGTAAGTGAACAATGCCTTGTTAAATTCAAAATTGGGAATTATCATGATGAAGTCTTGTGTGATATTATGCCTATGGATTGTTGTCATATTATTTTGCGTAGACCTTGGTAGTATGATAGGAAAGATTTACATGATGGTAGATTGAATCAATATACTATTTGGATGGATGGAAAGAAACAAGTATTATTGCCTTTGATAGATAAGTTTGATGAAGGTCACTGTACTACAGTTAGAGTATGCTTGTTTGATGATAAAACATTTACAAGAGAAGTGAAAGAACAAAATACTTGCTTTTCATTGAAGCATAAGAGTGGACAGTCAAATAAGGTTGTTGATGCCTTGAGCCAAAGAAGAAGTGATGAAGGGTGCTCCCCTTAATACCACAAACACATAATAGAAACAAAGAAACAACAACAATATGCAAGAATAGAAAATTGGCTTCTTATTATCTCCACAAATGTGGAATTACAAACTTTCAGAATTACAATATGAAAAACCACATGGGCATTCCCTTACAATATTCTATAGGACAAAGCCTTGAATCAATACCCAGAACTACTACCCAAAACTGTCCCAAACTGCCCTAGACAACACTAAAGACCTTCTTTATATAGGCATTTTCCACCACCCGAGAAGGTTCCAGAAATTTAGCCCTTAGGGCTGACCAAACTTAGAATTATTTTATTTTTCAATTTATTACATCAAAGTCAGCTCAAAATAACTTTTGAAACCCGAACAGAAATTTTGAAGGAAAATTATTTTCTGCCATTTCAGGTGACCTGACTTCCAGAGACCATAAGTCATCATTAGTTGACCCGATTGACTATTATAACCCCATTTCAGAAAGGCCATGAAGCGCTCTATAGGCTTGACTCACGCAAGCGCTTGTCACCCAAATTTTTGACCTCATCTGAGGCCTCTAAAGCCTTCAAAACTGAGTTCAAAGTTTTCGTACCCTACTGCCAATACTGAAAATCTTCAATATCTTCAAAACTAGACCTGATCTAGCCATGAAACTTTAATGGTAGGCTGATATGACTGAGATGAACCTCCACATGTAAAATCAGAACATTCTAGGATCATATGACCAACTTACTAAAAATAGCAAGTTCCCGTAAATAGCAGCTCTGCATAAGATAGCCCTTATTGAATACAAAAAATAGAAATATTTTTTGGTGATGCAAGATTGCTCTTACACCCAGGATGCTCCTGCATCAAGAAGTTTTCTGATAGAGATGAGAGTTGAGGTACTTGGTTTTGATGATTTGAAGTGTTTGTATGAGACTAACATTGATTTTGTAGAACCTTGGAAAGCTTGTAAGGTACACACAGTGAGTGATAAGAGAATTGATTATTTGATTTTAGAAAGATACTTTTGGCCATAGATTTACAGAGATGTATAGAGAATGGTTAGAGGTTGCAGAATTTGCCAAATAGCAAAAGGAACTAGTCAGAATTCAGGATTGTATACACCTTTGCCTGTACCTAATAGACCTTGGGAAGATGTGAGTATGGACTTTGTTCTTGGATTACCTAGAACTCAGAGAGGTAATGATTCTATTTTGGTAGTGGTTGAAAAATTTTCTAAGATGGCTCATTTCATACCTTGTAAGAAGACATCTGATGCATTGCATGTAGCTGAATTATTCTTCAAAGAAGTGGTAAGATTGCATGGTTTGCCTAAATCTATTGTTTCAGACAGAGATACTAAGTTTACTGGTTACTTTTGGAGAACACTTTGGAAGAAGATGAATACTAATTTGAAGTTTAGTTCTACATTTCACCCTCAGATAGATGGACAGACTGAAGTTGTGAAAAGAAGTTTGGGAAACTTGTTGAGATGTTTAGTTGGAGATAAACCTGTTAATTGGGATTTAGTTTTGGCACAAGCAGAGTTTGCATATAATAATTCTATGAATAGAAATACTAAGAGGACACCATTTGAGATTGTTACTGGATTTAATCCTAAAGGAACCACAGAGCTGAGAGATTTACCTACTGAGACAAGAAGAAGTGCTGAAGCTGATCATTTTGCAGAATACATGAGAACTTTACATGATGAAGTTAAAAGGAATTTGGAGGACAGTAATCTGAAATACAAACAGAGAGAAGACAAGAGAAGGAGACATAAATCTTTTGAAGTTGGAGATGAGGTTATGATTGATTTGAAAAAGAATAGATTTCCAGTTGGTACCTACAACAAGCTAAAAATGAAGAAGTTTGGACCTTGTAAGATTCTGAAGAAGTTTGACAGTGGAAATGCTTATGAAGTGGAATTACCAGAGGACATGGATATATAACCTATATTCAACATTGTTGATATATTTGAGTACTTTGAATCAAATGATGAGATAGAAGATGATCCAGATTATCCTAAGAAGAATAGAGACAACATTGAGAAGATCTTGAATAGTAGAGTGAGCAAGAGTACAAGGGGAAAAGACTACATGGAATATCTAGTTCAGTAGAAGAACAAGCCAATTGAAGATAGTTCATGGATTACATAAGCTAAGTTGGATCTTTATGATTCAGGTTAGAATATGAGTAGTGCTTGATGTGGACATCAATTCTTTATTTACCCCAGGTGTCTGATGCAGGAGCATCTTGGGTCTTGGAGCAATCTTGCATCAACCAAAAACATTTCTTGATTTCTATACCTGTTTGTTGTTGTTTTCTTTACAATTTTTGTATTTGTTGGTTTCATGGTGTTCTAAGCTTATATTATGCTTAGGAAATATTTGGGAACCTTCTCCTATGAGCACATAAAGTTTGGATGGACTATTTCAAAGTTACAGCTGTTTTACTTGCCGTCGGAAGTACATTTTCCTATAATTTTGGTGCTGATTGTTCATGTCGGTGATCTTGATCCATAAGGAATCAGCCTTTTCTCTCTTAATTAATTTAAGAGGACCTAAATTAATATCATTTCCCAAGATCGCAAGCCCTAATTCATTATGAGTAAAATGTTATGGCCATTTTTCCCCAGGACCTATTTTCTGCCAATTTTTGGGTCAAATGTGTGGTGTTTCTTCTTGTGATGTTCTGTGTGATCAAATGGGACCTTGTACCCTTAAAGGCATGTTCTTGAGTCATGTAAGGACCTAAATCCAAAGATGCATCAATTTATATTCATTCTAGCATTAGTTTTAGTTTAAATCTTGAGACTGGACCTATATTGTAATTAAATGCCTGACTGGTTGACCTATGGCTTAGCTGGCTATATAAGGAGTCTAGATTGTTGTAGTAGGGAATCAAGAGGAGATCAAGAGTGAGATCTAGGAAGGATTATCAAGATATATCATTGGAGACAAAGATAGGATGCAATTTGTAGTTTTGATTTCATAATTCTCATTGTATAAGGCTGAAACCCGGAAGGCCTCACAGCCGGGCATGTTGAAAGAAATAATATAATTCTCTATTGTTGCTGCCAGTTGATTGTCTCATATCCATTGTGATCCCATTGATTTCATGTGATATTATATTTCTTCCATTGTGTAACTCTGAGCAGGGCTTGTTTGTGGATTCAAGTGGACTCAATTCTGCTTGATTTTGCTTGTATCTACCCTGCCCCTGTGTCATGTACTAATTGTGGGATTCACACTGGATGTGAGATCCATAGAGTCCTGGTCATAGTCATCATCATCAATGACATTTTATTTAGCTAGATGCTCCTTATTCCACAAGTTGTTAAACATTTTATCCTCTTCCACCTCATAAAGATCTTTAGAGGTCTTTGGCTCACCAAAATTCTTCCTCATTTCCCAAAAATCTTTAATTTTGGTTCGAGTCCAATTATCATCCATAAATTCATCCATTAGGTCATTTGGAATAGATTTTGTAGATGGTTGAGCAACTTTCTGGTAGAAATTAGACAATGTCATGGCCTACACTTTTCCTTTCTATTTGTGCAATGCCATAATTTATGATGACAATTCCTATATTGACATATTATTTTCAGCATCATATTTCTCCATCTCTTTTTTGACCTCCTCCCAGGAATCCATGTTTTTAAATTTTTCAATCAATGGCATACTTTCATGTTGACATTTGCTTGCAGAGTTCCCATTCTCTCTAAGCTTTGTTCCAATTATGTTGAGTGGATCATACTGCCAGTGACTGTCAACATCAAAGAGAAAAATTGTAAAAAAGGCTTCTGCCACTTTGAATCCTATTCTCTCAAATGTGAACCCTCCAAATGAGAAAGGCAAGGAAGGAAATATTTTATTTTTTGCTGACCATGAAGGAGTACATCTATGCTCTCCATCTATCATACATATTCCAATTCAAATACCCTCTCTGTGACATGTATTGGAAGTTTGTAGGGTTCTACTACTGAACCATAAAACCTTAACATTGTGTACTCTTCCATGAAGTACCAGTCAGCCAATTGTATTTTACTTCCAAGTTGAATTAAATCTCTACAAGTAGCAGGTAATCTAGGCATTGGAGTGCCTGCAATTTTATCATACATTGGTGCCAAAAACAAGTCTACAAAATTGTTGTAGTTCCTTATGTTATCAATCATCCTTATCTGAGGTGTCAACTCATATATTGGATTTTGGCCCTGACTACAAAGCTTGTTTGTCTAAAATATTGCATGATGCTTTGCTAAGAGAAGATCGCACAAGGCGGTTGTGAATCTAAATATCTTCAATGAACCTATTTTAATCATTAGTAATTGTTCTTGCATGCAACAAACAATGTGCTCAATAAAACAATATTTTACTCATTCTTTTTCAAAATGAATATGAAAAAGCATTTCAAGAATGTTGGCACCCACTTCTTTGCTACTATCCAATCCCAAAAAAAATGCTAGCAAGGAAATACTATCCTAAACCCATGGCACAAAAATTTCATAATCATAAGGAGGCCTATGATCTGGACTCAGGCTTGAACCTTTTGTTATTCCTCTGATATAAGAATCTCTCTATGTTGCATCTATTTTTTCATAATCCTCTACCAACTTTCTCAGGTCAATTTGCACATTTGAGTTTTACTGTTCAAACCCTAGGTTCAACAGACTAGCAAATTCACTCTCGGTTATGGACAAAATTTCCTCCTGAGTATTTTTATTCACAATTGCTTTTTTATTTTCATCATAATTTTCAGCACAGACCATGACAATTTCTGGGCAAGGGAATACTTGAGGTAATGCCATGCTTGCCGACCTAGCATTCCACGATGCAATTTTATTTGTTGTTGCATTTACCTTTGGGTTAAATGAAGAAAATTTTGAACCCTTATTTGGATCGTTCCACTTGTTTTCAATTGCAAATCTAATTTCCATTATTCCCTTAGTTCCATTAATAACAGGATCATAAATATCATGGAATAAATCTGTGAAACCTGGTGTTTTAAGTAGATTGTGGAATTCTATTATCTGACTTGTCTTTTTACTCATAGTCTTATTCTTGATAATTGTTTTTCCCATCGTGGTAAGCTGGTAAGTGGTAACCTAAACCAGTATCACTATTTACTCGTAGGAAAATTCAAATATTTATACACAGCTACAAGCCTACAATTTATAGGGGTGGTTCAAGAATCAAAATTAAACCCTAACAAGTAACATAATTTTTTTCTATAATATAAATAGTAAAGTTGTAAATCAAGAGATTTGAAAAATTTAAAATGCAAGACCTAGGTGTTCAGGATTTTAGTAGTTACCCGTTACCCTTAGTTTTAATTTTTGTAGACTTTGACTGGGAATAGAGCTTCAGCTGAGAGACTTTGTTGCACTTTCTTTCCTCAACATAGAAATTTAGAATCCGCAAACCCTTTCTAAATCTGCAGACTACTAGAAAGTGAAAATTAAAGTGCCAAAATTGTACAATCTAGAGTCATCACCACTCATCTGACGATTGAATCACCTCATGACTACGATTTAGATGTGTCACGTCATCATTAAATGGAATTGTTGGTAGGACCATGCGATATTGCGAGTGGAATGTGTTATGTGTTTAGTGACACGTGTCATGATTTTGAAACGGGTTTGAAAATATGGGATTGCTTTTCCCTTTCATCTTGAAATACAACTTTGGTCATTGATCTACAATAATCCAACGGTCATAATGGCATTGTGTGCCTGTGGTGGCCCTAGGCCCTGTGGGTCTGATTAACTCACCTAGTCACCACTCATCTAATGGCTAAATCACGTCATGACTACGAGTTAGACGTGTCCCATCATCATCAAATGGCATTGTTGGTAGGACCATGCGAGACTACGAGTGGAACATCTTACATGTTTAGTGACACGTGTCATGATTCTGGAATGGGTTTGAAAAGATGGGGTTTTTTTTCCCTTCCATCCTGAAATACAACTTTGGTCATTGATCTACAATAATCCAATAGTCATAATAGCATTGTGTGCCTATGGTGGCCGTGGGCCCCATGGGTCCCATTAACTCACCTAGTCACCACTCATCTGATGGCTAACTCACCTCATGACTATGAGTCAGACGTGTCATGTCACCATCAAATGGCATTGTTGGTAGGACCATGAGAGACTGTGAGTGGAACATCTTACGTGTTTAGTGACATGTGTCATGATTCTGAAATGGGTTTTAAAAGATGGGGTTGCTTTTCCCTTTCATCCTGAAATACAACTTCAGTCGTTGATCTACAATAATCCAATGATCATAATGGTGTTGTGTGCCTATGGTGGCCCTGGGCCCTGTAGATCTCATTAACTCACCTAGTCACCACTCACCTAACGACCGAATCACCTCATGACTATGAATTAGACATGTCACGTCATCATCAAATGTCATTGTTGGTAGGGCCATGCAAGACTACAAGTGGAACATGTTACGTGTTTAGTGACACATGTCATGATTCCAGAATGGGTTTGAAAAGATGAGGTTGCTTTTCCCTTTCATCCTGAAGTCCATCGTACATCATCGATCTATGCTCATCCAACGATAGTTATTTGCAACGGACATTGTTAAATGTTATAATGTTATTTTTCCTTTATAAATATTAATTAATAATGGATAATAAGTTAATAACATTTAAAGTTATTTAATTGAATAGTAACAATTTTAGCCAATCAAATTCAAAATGCACTATTTTTTTAATAATATTAAATTCTAATAAATTTTAGAGGCCAGAGTTAAGGTTAGTGGTTAGAGATAACGAGATTTCTATGGTCGCTGACTCGCTAGGTCTCTCAAACATGAGTTAAAGTAATATTTTTTATTGATTAAATAGTATACTTAATGTTAAAATGATATTTTTTATTGATTATAACTTTAACATTGATAATTATAATCACATATAATTATCATACCTTATAATTAGAAAACAATAAATTCTTTCTCTAACCTTATTAATTCATTTGTTTGTCAAATTGATTATATAGTATTCTTAAAGTTAAAATGATATTTTTTATTAATTATAACTTTAATGTTGATAATTATAATAAAAAATTCACATATAATTCTCATACATTATAATTAGAATACCATAAATTCTTTCTCTAACCTTATTAATTCATTTGTCCTTCAAAATTCTATAAATCTTTCATATTAAATGTACGAGTGTGTGAATCTTGACAGGTAACATTACCCAAACTTAATGTCAGTACTCAGTGATAACTGATAAGACATTTATTTTATTAACTATAACTGTTTGCATTGTACAACTGTGATACATCATACATATCTAATATGTAGATAAATCATAAAGCAACTAATTAAAATATTGCAATCAAAATGACAAAGAAGTCTAAGAACCATTTTTTGTACAAATTGAAATGAGCTAAAGCTTGCAAAATTTTCATTGTTTTCTTTTCATAAAATTATAATTACATAAACATTGTCCAGTTCCACTTCCAGAACAAAGAGGAACCTACTATAAACAAAAAAAATCAAAAAATGAGGCATGTTTTTATAAAAAAAAAAACCACTAGTAGACTAGTAGTCCAGTGTCTACTTCTAGTACAATAGTAAATACTACAAAAAAAAGCATACTATAAACAAAAAAAACTCGTAAACTTTTTATCAAAAAAAACCAATAGTAGTCCACTACTGATTTTGGCCTTCAGCTCCATCTAAGTAGAATTCACAAGAGATGATTATCCATGTGAATTCATTGAGCCACCCGAATTGCCCCACCTCAGCTTCCTCTTCATCAAGGGAAAACCACTTTCAGAGGAAATCCCTAGCAATCAGGGCCCATTTCCTATGGCGCTTATACTACCCACCATTGAGGCCCAAAAGAAAAGGTTGCATGGCCACATTCTGGCCTGGGAGGAGAAGCTTGGGTATTTCATTTGCCCAAGGGATCCCCACCCCTATTTTTGTGAACACGACAACATTAACGTTGTCCCCTAGGTATTCTTCTTTAAAAACCTTCCTCAGCAGCATTAACATCTCCACCTTCTCTCCTCCGAGGTCAAGAAGAGATGCCAAAAAATGGGATGTAATGTCCATGTTGACCCGGTGCCTATCTTCATTGTTCTGAAACTCTTAGCCCAACACCATTTTCATAGCCTCTATAATGAAAGGCCCACCCTCCTTACAAATAGATTCTAAGGTTTCATCAATAAAGGAACCCAGAAAGGCCTTTTGGGCCTCCTTAGATGTGCATATAAGCCTAATTGGAGTGTCCATCTGAAATAGTAAAACTACAGAAAACATTAAAAAAAATTATTTGCAGACTGCAGACCCTAAACAAACAAATTATCTAGCAAACGCCAAAGACGAATCAATGAATAATGAAGATGGATCATCTATAAATAGCCCTTGAATTCTTGATCATTACTTAGCAATAAATTATTCTATATTTAATGGTATTAAATCCATTATCCTTAACATGCCTCTAAATCTCTCATGTCAATCTCTCCCCTAAATGCATGCTTGTGAGAAATTAAAATTTTGGACTTAATATTTGGTAGTAAATCTTTCCCATAAATGCAAAAGATGTCAGATATTAGTTATAGCATTTGTACGAATTTGGAAGTGGTGCGTGTCTATTTTGCGTGACAAGTTAAAGAATGTTGCTTATCACTCACAAGGCATTTATTGCTTACCAAGTTAAGAGGTTACAAGTTGCACTATAGTAATAGAACCGTGAATATCGATACCAACATGTGTACACTATAGTCTGTAGACAAGTAACGCTTATTTGATACGTGTCAACATTCTGGTGACTTCCTCCACAAGTCTATTTCCTTCAATAAATTGGGGCCGAAATTAAACTTCAGCCATTGATCATGGATCATCGGACGGTATCAAATAATATATTTAACATTTTATAATGTATGTATGTTAGGAATGTTAGTCTAAGGTATTATAACAAAATATTTCCTATCTTTTGAAAATCGCCAACAAAGTTGTTTTTTTTTCCATAATTAACGAACGATTAGCCAATAAAATAAATAAATTTTCAAACAGTACATAAAATTCGCCAATACAAATTTTTTTTACCCTTCAAAAGAAAATCATTCACCTCATATATTATTATTTTTACTTGAAAAGAAAATTATTCGCCTCATATATTATATTTTTTTACTTCAAAAGAAAATTATTCGCCAGCAATTTATGAAATTTTCATTCAGGGGGAAAAAAATCGCCAATAAAAACTATGAAAAATCATGGATTTGGAAAAAAAATTTGCCTACATTAAAACAAATTCCCCCCTAAAACAATGTACGATTCGCTAGGATTTTACACTTTTTCCTAAAAGGGGGTTTCTTAAAGTTATCCCTGGTGCTATTAAGTTGTGCAACACTCAGTGGATTATAGTTAAGACCATCAACCCAATAAGCATTTTCACAAGTGATCTTATCAGTCAGCTTAATCAATCATTTTCCTCTAACAGGACATGGTGCATCATTACCAAATTTCACACTCCTACCTTTATAATGATCTAAGGTATCAATATTACTTTTGTCACTAGTCATGTGATGTGAACAACCACTATCAATAATCTATTTATCATTTTTGTTCACATAAGATATCAATGCAATTTTCTCATCCTCATCAAATTCATCTTTCATTGCAACATAGACAACCACAATTTCAAAATCATCACTAACAGTGTCAGTCTCTTCTTTGGAAATATAGCAGGACTTCTTACCTTTTCCTTTGTAGTCCTTGTATCTTTGGTAACCTCTATCTTCTCTTTTGTCTTTGTGCTTGTTGTCTCTTTCTTCATCCTTATCATCCCTATCAGGACATCTAGCAGCTATATGACCAACTTTATTACATGAAAAACATATAATATGGAGTTTACCTTTGTACTTTCCTTTTCCCCTTTTTAGTCTTCTAGCCATAAGAGCTTCTAGATCCTCAAGTTCTTCATCAAATGTGTCATTGTCACTTTCACTTTCACTTTCACTGATGCATCTTTATTTTTCCTTCTTTGACTTACTCAAAACCATTTGTGACTTAAAAGAAGATTTAACATTACCAACAGTGAAATTATCATAGTTAGAAAGTTCAAAAGCAGTAAGCTTACCAACCAAACTTTCCAAAGTAAGAGCATTGTTAGGGTTACATCTAGATTCCTAAATTGCTAAAATTTTGATGGCATAGATAGGACACAAAGTTCTCAATACTTTTCCAGTTATAGTTTCATCATCAATAGTTCTATTTTCTCCTCTAATAGCATTTACAACTTCTTTTATTCTACCACAATATTGTGCAATATTCTCACCTTCTTGCATTCTCATTTCATCAAATTTAGCTCTTAGGCTCCCAACTTTTTCTCTCACTACATTTATGTCACCACCATAGATGTTTTCAAGGGTGTCCCACATTTGATTTGTATTATTGCAGTCTTTGATGTCTTCTAATTCTGGATAACTTAGGGCAGACATAATCTCCAACATTACTCGGTTGTGCTCTTGTTTAGATTTCATTTCCTTGATAGTTAGTGGTGCAACAGGTTTGACATAATCATTCTCAATGTAATATTTTATAGAATCACCAATACCAACCATATGCAGCTTCATCAAGCTTTTCCATGCAAGGAAGTTATCCTTATTCAGTTTTGGTACCTCCTTCTTATACATCCTGATCATTTGCTTCAAGTACCTTAAAACTTGTTCTCTGTAAGCACCAACAGCTCTAATATCAATTGTTAATATGATTTATAAAAATAGAGAGGGGGGGTGAATTAGTTGTTCTCAGTTCCAGATGTATAAAACAAACTTTAAAACTCTTCAACAAATCAAATCCAATAACCAATAGCTACTCAGTCATTACTGATTGCATAACAGAAACATATGACAATGCAGTCCAATTATCCAATAGTATCTAACTTGTAAAACACAAAAATGTTCAAACCAAAACATTCACACAAGTATCAGCACTAGGATTTATAGTGGAAACCAAATTTGGGAAAAACCACTTTGTAACATCTTACTATTATGTTCACTCTTCTGAAGTGAGCTAGGTGAAAAGCCAACCTTGTCAAAGGTTACAAACACACAATCAGGTGTGACCCAGTTAAAGGATTTAAACCACTCTGTTAAAAGTGCGTCTTGTTATAGGACTTACATACACTCCATTAGAATGTAACCTTGTTCAAAGGATTTATACAAATGACTGTTAGGTCAACCTCTGTTAAAAGGATTTTTAGTGATACAATGGTTGGAAAGTAGCAGTAGTATTGATCTGAAAAACATACAACTCACTTTTCAAATATCAGATCCAATTTCATACACATATGTTGGCTTATTGACTGTGAACCTTTACCATCACCATCACTGATCTTCTCAGAACTCTCTTCAAGAAATCACAACACTTCTCCTTCAGCCTTCTCTTCTTGTACAATCAATAACATCAACAATACTTCCAGCATCCTCTCTCCTGTTAACCTCAAGCTTAGGTTCCCTTAATACTTCCTCAATTAGGTCAATACATCTTTTGATGCTTAATCTCCTTCGTAGATCTGAGGGTTAGGTCAGATTCATAGAATCCTTCCTACTTTATGTTCTTTGGCTATCCTTCTAGAAATATCTCAAATCTCTTAATAGATTTACAATAAAACATTTTATAGTGCATTAAATGCTTTCATACAATCAATAAATAAAGTAAACATATTTTACATAATCCAAGAATTCAATGATGTCGGCTGGAAATCTGAATTCTTCCTCAAATGTAAATTACTGATGCTCAGTCAATGCAGTGTTCAACTCCTTAGTATTCATTAAGAAATCTTGGTCACCTCAAAAACTATTTCCTCGACTAATATTGTCTTCCTCAAAAATTAATTGATGTTCGATCAACATTGAATTTACTCAGCATATACTAGCTTAGTCGACACTAACATCACTCGGCTTAAACTATATTTCTTCATTTTGCTCGATTAAGCCTACTAGTTTAGTCTTCATTCATACTTAGATAAAAAATACATTATCTTATCATTGTGCCACATAATCAAGTACTCATTGAAGTACCAACCTTTCCTTTCCCCTTTGCAACAATCAAATAGATATAGTACTTTCTTAAATAGCAACAGTCTTACCAATTAAGGTTTGACATCAATGACAATACAACAATTGCTTCAATTTTAGTTTCCAACAGTCGAGGCTTTAAGTTGTTTGAAAAAGAATCAACTATTGGAACCCATTTTCCTTGAGCATCGAATAAAATCAGGTTTTGGCCAAGGTTCTTCATGTGGTGGAGCTTACATATTCTAAATTTGCAATTGTGAGGACAAGTCATTAGAAATTCGATAGGTTGATGGTGTGTTTGAACTTCAAGGAAATGTTAAGTCCCTTAATGTGGAGATTTGATGTTTGGGGTGCAAGTGACCAGGAATAGAAACAAAGGAAGTAAAATCCAAAATCTTGAATGGAAGACTAGGGGTTTGGGGTACAACTAATCAGAATTAGAAATAGAGGAAGTGAAATCCCAAAAGCTCAATCAAAAATTGAAGAAGAGTAGGTGAAACTCCGAAATCCTAAAAAGAAGACTGGGGCCAATGCTTTAGAGCAGAGAATTGTCATTTGGGGTGCAACTAATTGGGAATAGAGGCAGAGATGGGGAAATCCTAAAATATTGAAGGGAGGACTTTTAAAGTACATCATCCATCAGAGAATGGAGGAGGTAAGTTGAAATTCCATAGTCCCATAATCCCAGTTGATAAAAAATGAAAATGTTCCCAAAATTTTGATACATGGCGAGTGTGGATGAACTGAATGCAGGCCCAACGGTGCTAGGTGGTATGATCCCATGATCAAAATGTTAAGGAGAGAGAAGACACCATGAGAACAAGTGATTGTGCCATGTGTATCCAAACAGAAGGCGACTATGAGATTGTATCAAGTATAAACATCGTGCAACTAATGGGCTTATCATTCAACACTTGTTTTGAATCAACAACGATCTTTTAAATGGTAGATAAATTTTCTCAATGATTAGTATCCCTTTCATCCTCTACACCAGTTAATTTCCTAGAGAGATCAATGGCTAGCATGATCCCATAAACCAAGATGCTTGATTGTTATTCACTGTGATATCACGAAATGTTGACGCGTGGAAAGGCCTATTGGTGAGTGACGAGATGTGTTGGTCAATGTGTATGCTAGGTGTTGTAGAGGTGGATCCGGTGTAATATCCCTTGTCTATATTTATAGATAAATAAATAATTATTAATTAATGAGTAAATAATTATTAATTAATAAATAAATAATTAAGTAATTAATTTAAAAAATACATTAAAATTATATATTAATTATATTAAATCAATTGTTATCAAAATAAATAATTAATTAGATTGAATCACACATATTGACAAGTGATAATTGTTAATTAATAAATATATTAAATATCAAGATATAAAACAAATGACTTAGCAAGATATACGACAACTAAAACATAGGATTATTTATTTATGATAACATTTGTATTAGTCACGATAAGGAAATGATCACCCAAAGGGCATTAGACGCGTCTCTTGTTCACGACAAAGGATATATAAGGCAGCCCATCATTAAAACTAAGGGCATCACAGAGTGAAGAGGATCGGGTTTGATCACACAGTAAGGAATGATAACAAATAATTCACCCAGGACAACACCCACCACATACGATCAGAAGGAAAGGAAAGAAAAATATAACATCAAAAGGTGAGGATTATATAACAAAAGACATCTGGTGGTCTATGACTATACAGAATTCTTAGTCAACAACCACATCACTGTGCAGTCACATGCTAATATTTCCACATCAGGTAGACTGCTTTAGGATGTTGAACTCCAAGTTACATATGATTAAAATTAGTCAATTGATTACTAATATATATATATATATATATATATATATATATATATATATATATCCTTGCTCTGACTTCTTGTCACTAGCCGGACTGGAAGGAATATAAAGGAGAGCTAGTGTAAATCCCACCAATAGCTTTTGTCCCAAAATAGGGTGGGGGTCAACATCCCAATAGTTTGGTCTTGGACCTGTAAACCTTGAGTGGGCCTATTGGGAATGGTTGTTATCTCTATTGAGCATTTAAGGTTGTCATTAGTACTAAAGGTTTGTAAAGATATCAGTCAGTCACTTACATTGAGCTAATGATGAAGGGTGCTCCTGCATCAGACACTCGAGATAATTTGAGAAGTGACCCTATCACGACTCAGGTGTGAAGAGGAAAACCAAGATGGCTAACCTCCTCCCTTGATAGCCATGATGAATCTTCAACAGATCATCCTTTCCACTTGACCATATATTCTTCATATGTCTAGTTCCTTGTGCTTCTGCCAACATGACTATCCAATATGTCCTCAATCTCCTTGGTAGCTAAACTGGTTGTTGGAATACTCCACTGTGCTGCTGTGATATCATCTTCAACACCTCCTTCATGATACTCCATCAGATCTGATATGTTAAACACTGGTGAAATATTCAGCTCAGTAGGCAACTCGACCTCATATGCATTTCCTGAATCATGCTTCTTCACTATCTTACATGGCCCAAACTTCTTCATTTTCAACTTGTTATATATACCAACTGGAAATCACTCCTACAAATAAACCATGACTTCATCTCCAACCTAAATTTCCTTATGCCTCCTTTTCTCATCTACCTTAGCCTTATACTATGCATTCATCTTGGTAATGTGCTTCCTCACCTCCTCATGGATGGTCTTCAAGTGTTCTACAAAATCCTCAGCTTTAGCACTACTTATTTCTCCTTTATCTATCCTCTTCAACTCAGATGCATTTCTGGGACTACTTCCATATACAATATGTGGATGATGTGATGAACTAAACTTCAAATCTATCTTCAAATCTTTACTTTCTGCTAGTGTCATTCTATGTGCTACCTTATTTGGCAAAATGGCTCCTGGAATCAAGTCCATCTGATGACTAATCTTTCTTACTGGTGGTAATCCATCAGGTACATTATCGGATACAATAGCCTGAAACTCATTCAATAGTTCTACAACTTCTATAGGTACATCTTCTACTTCCTCTTTCCTAGCCTTTAGAATTAAGGTAAAACACATATGCTCATGCCGCATACCATCTAAGAAATTTCCTCTATCAACAAAAGTTATTCTTGCATTACCACATACCTTTTCTTTTGTTTCCTTCAATGGTTTTAGCTTATGTTGCATTCCATCCTTTATCAAGGAATAGGTATTCACATGACCATCATGTACAACACACTTGTCAAACTGCCAAGGTCTATCCAATAACATATGACATGCATCCATAGATATGATATCACATAGTACCTCATCTTGGTACTCTGATCTTGAACTTCACTAAGCACTGTTCACTGACCATGACCTTGTGGTCATCCTACACCTAGGCAACCCAATATGGATGTGGATGTTTCTACCTCTTGAGCTTCAACTTTGTCACCATCTCTTTTGACACAAAATTATTAGTACTACCACTATCAATAATCAACATTTCTCCTCTTTTAGCATCTTCAGAATGTGATGATCTGGCATCCTCATCAACATGTGCAACTCTGGCCTAGCCTTCATTCCTCCTATCTACCCTTCCTTGGCATTGAGGACATTCAAATGCCCTATGACCTTCTTCTCCATAGTGAAAACATGTTCCATGGAAGCCTCCTCTTCCAGATCCTTATCCTCTTCTTCTCTGATCTCTATTATTCTGATCATGGAAATGATTGAAATTATCTCCTCTCTGATTCTGGCTGTTACTGGCCTCATCCTGCTTTTTTGGATATTCATCATGATCTCCATATGACCATCCACCAGATCTTCCATCACGACCTCTTCCTCTTTGTTTGCTCTCAAACTTCTTGTTCAACTTTTCCTCTACTTTTAGGGAAAACTAGTATGCCTCTTCAATACAGTTCATTCAAACCAAATTCAATTCTTCCTGAATTCTTGGCCTCAACTCATTAAGGTAACAGGAAAATTTCTCCTTATCAGCTTTCGCATGGCCTGTCCTGATGAGGATTCGATAGAACTCCTCTGTATACTCCTGAACATATCTTCCTGCTTTCTTCAAACTTTTCATTTTCTTCAATAGGTCAAGTTCATAATCAATAGGAATGAACTGTCGCTTCAATTTATCCACCATCCAATCTCATCTTGTGATTTTATCCTTTCCTCTTCTATTTTTCTCCAATTGAATCTCTTGCCACCAGATCTTCGCATGACCCTTTAGTTTGGCCTTCACAAACTTGACCCTATCAGGATCCTCAATATCTTCATACTCAAAATATTCTTCACATTTATTGATCCAGTCGATCAATTCCTCTAGGTTAAGATTTCCAAAAAATGTCAGAACCTCAATCTTAGGTCTTTTCCCAATCTTGGAAATGGCTTGAAAAGGCCTTTCTTCCTCTTGATTCAAAACTTTGACTTCTACTTCTTGATCATCATTTCCTTCTTCGGCTTCATCCTCACTTTCATATCTGACATTAAGATTCATTCCTCTGTGAATCTCTTCTTGCAATGCTCGCACTTGTCTCTAGAGCTCTCTAACCTCAGGTGTCACAACACCAGCTCTTCCACCATGTTCCCTTCCTGGAGGCATTTTCATGTGTATCTCTAAAATCCTAACCATAGTTCTAGTGCAAACTACCTCAAAGTTAGTGATCTGTTTACACAGAAACACTAACCCACGGTCTTGGTGCAAACTGCCTCATAGTCGGTGATCTATTTACACACTCAGGAACTCCTACTCTGATACCACTTGATGAAAGGTGCTCTTGCATCAGCTAATTGGTAACATAAAGTAGAAAAGACTAGTCAGTAAAGCTTATATACCGAGCAACAAATAGTTTGTCGTGCAGCAACAGACACCAACACCGATAGATAGTAAACATTGAGCATCATAGTATACACTGATCAGTTTACACAGTGTTTACCGAGGATCACATGAAATGTCATAGTAATAAAAAATGGCACATTCTTCTATGAAAATGGTTACAATGGTTCATAAAATGTTTTACCAAGATCGATGAACATTTAATGTGATGATATTCATTAAATGCAATGTATATCTTTTGTAATAGTTGATCTAGGTTATTATTGTACATCGTAGATCTTAGGGTTATAACTATATTGTGTAACCTAATTTTGTTAAAGCGGAAAAAATAGAACACTATATATTTGTGTGTTTGCATCATTTTTGGTGTGAGCTGATATATGAATCATAGAGCACTTGAAGCAATTGCCTAACTTCAAGTCTATCAGTTAACAGAGAAAAACCAAGGACAGAGGAATTCAAATTGAGTAGAATTAGCAAAGGCTACCGAGCAGTTCAGAGAAGAGATTCATCACAAGCAAGGTGATATTTTATCAGAGGTTATAGATCTGTATCAGACAATTGAGTTGTCAAATAGAAGATAATTGCCTATTGCTTTCTAACAATTGTAATAGAGTTTTGGATAAAATCTCTTAATAAAGTAGACTTAACAGTCTTATGTAAATCTCTTCACCGAGTGCACACTTCATTAGTGTTGTTAAAATCCTATAGCTAGGTAGATCTAGCTGATCTGACATGTCACTCCTAACAGGGTGAGATCACCAGAAGTGATCAAAACTTGTAGCCCTAACAGGCAAACCTTTTCTATCTGTAGTAGTGAAGAATTTGTGGGTGTCATCCCCACCATAGTTTTTACCTTCTAACAAGGGTTTCTGCGTTACCAAAATACTTGTGTTATGTGATTGTCATATTGATGTCATGTTGTTTACTTACTTAATTTAAATGGATGATTGATTCATGCAATTAGATTCAAGTTATTTTGGTCGATTATCACTGTTTACATTTATAGATCTGAAAGGTTTACAAGTGAAGTTTTTGAAGGCAATGATTCACCCCTCCCCTCTCAGCACCTATCTCTCCTAATTCCAAAAATTGGTACTAGAGCATAGTTCTCTTATTGAACAGTTTAACCACTAAAGGGTAAAGATCTAAGTCATGGAGAGATACAAGCTTGACAAGACTATTGAGAATTAGAAGATACAAATGCAAATGTTTGTGTGACAATATAAGAAAGCCAAGGAAGGACTGAAGAAATTACTGGTTGAAAGGAAGAATCTAGCTATTTTATAGAATGAGATCAGTTACCATGAAGAACCTATTGATGAAATGCTCGAGCATATTGGATTTAGTTCTGGAAGCATCTCTAATGGATATGAAAGCATAATCACTGATCTATCTAAAAAGAATCAATATTTAACTGATCAAGTGAAAGCACTACAAATCGGTCAAGAATCTTAGATAGTGAGAATGGTAGAAATAATGAACAAAGAAAAACAAGTTGAGTAAGAAAGGAATCTAGCTATTGATGACCAAAGATAGATGACTGAACAACTTCAAACTAAAGAGAGTGAGATACAAATACTCACTGACTGATATTTCCAAGTAACTAATCAAATGATGACTGTGAATTAAGACGTAAACCGAGTGAATGCAAAATTGTCAAGAAGACTAGAAGATGTTGCAAGACTCAGAGAAGAGAATAAGAAGCTGAGAAACGAAGTGAAAAATCAATAGCAGAAAAATGAAATGAAGAAACTTGTTGAGGATAGCTCTAAGAAGATTGATGACTTTCTGACTAATTAGAGAAGATTTGGAAGTAAAACCAGTATAGGCTACACTGGTAAAGGAGAAACATCACAACAAGCTGAACAAGTCAACATCAGTCAAAATTAGAAACCTAAAGTGTTGGCATGTTATCACTATGGAAAACTGAGACATACATCTAATGGGTGTAGAAGCAAAGAACAAGGTAAACCTCCTGTCACTCCTAAGTTGAATGGATATTGTTATTACTGTGGTAAGTTTGGACATCTTGCTTGTGAGTGTAGAGCTAAGCAAAATGATCTTTCTAATAATACCACTATGGATAAAATACGCTATACTTGTAACAAGCATGGACACACTGCATGAGAATGTAAGGCAAAAATGAAACAAGTCTGGACACCTAAGGAGAAATCACAACACAAGCCATATCAACTAAAGAGACAAGGTAACTCTTATGTTTGAGATTATAATACATGGGCTAACTACATTTCTTGTGGTAGATATGGACACATTGCAGCAAACTATTATAGAAAGAGTCAGATTGGACAATCAAGAAGCTGGACAAGCACTGGGATGGCTTGTATGCACTGTCATAAGGCTGGTCATTTAAGCAAGAACTATAGAGACCAAGCACCAGATGAAAACCATATATTTGAAAGTGGATATACTATCACATATATCATGAAGTGAAGGAACACTATGTGGAAGAAGGCATCTAATGAGAATGTTGAGTCAAGTAATGTTGTTGGTGAAACCTTGTCCACTGGATTGGGTGACATCAGTACCTCCACTTAAGGTGAAATAGGTATGTATGGGACTAACATTTAAAATGATCATATTTTACATATAGTTCCTTATGCATAATGTTCTTATACCAAATCAGCATGAATAAAGATGCACTATGGTTTAGTTGTCATGAGCTAACAATGTTATACAGTCAGTAAAAGAGAGATTGAGAGTTGGTTACCCATTGGTAACCACTATCTAAGGTTAACCGAGCACATGTATCAACTGATGAAGAAATTCTATGTTAGTCAAGTGGATGAAAATTTTAGTTGTCACTGAGTTGATAGCTGTTTTGTACCGAAAGTTAGATCAACCATTTATTGCATGAAAGTTTGAGGGGGAATATTGAAAAGTCTATAAATACATGGGAACATAGTTCATTTTTACATTGCATTTCGAAGAGCATAGAATTCAAAGAGTAGAGTTAGAGCTAAAATATTTTTAGAAGGATTCAAAGCTACATTAGATCGAACTGACATCACTCTTCATAATACTGAGTAAGTTCATTTTCTATCAAAAACTTTTTATCCTGTTGCTTGATGAGACCCTAGAATCAATTTATGGCATCTACATCGTTTGCAAGAAAATCTCAAAGTGTTGAGGAGGAAGTTAATCTAATCATTAGGGAAAATTTTGACGAACCTAAGTTTAAGACACATCCCAAGGTTGCAGCACAAATAGATACCATGGGCACTTTTTTGACCATACCAGAAAGGATTTTATTGACAGAAGATGTAAGATCATATATTCATTGCAAAATTGGAGAAGTTGGAGATTTTGAAACTGTTGCAGCATATCAACAACTCTGTGGCCCTAATGGAAAAATGAAATCAGATTACAAGAAGATTGAGGAATCATGGTTATCATGTTTTATACACTTTCCACAATCATTTAAATTAGATTGGATCAGAATCATTTTGAGCGGGTATCACGATGACAAATTCTGGCTAGATAAACTGATTGAGGTCAATGAGAAAATGATCAGTAGGGTTACTGGGCTCCCTACAACTGACAAGGCTAAGGCTTTCCATAGTTCATCATGACTAGATGTTGAGAAATATACTAGAGCACAATGGGACGGTTGGGCATTGAAGATTTAGACAATCAAAGACCCAACAATCAAATTTGCAGCACATGTGATTGGGTACAAGTTATTTCAATCGAACAGACTCAACAATGTACTCTGCAGTACAGTAGACATGGCGCATAAAATTGTGGTAAAAGGTCACCAGGTTGATCTTGTCGAGGTACTATTTCATCAACTTCAGAAGAATATGAAGACCATAAGGAAAAAGAAGTCTAACACATGTAAGTTCGGATCTCTACTTGCATGCATATTTTTCTATCTACAAAATTATGTACCTAGCACTAGTAAAGTAAATTGGATACTGGTTATACCGATAATAAAATAGATTAGTGAAATGATGAATAAGTTAGGAGATACGTTGAATATAGAATTTATGCATACTTCAAAGAGTTTCAGTCTAAAATGCATAAAAGAAGTAGAATTCTGAGGGAATTAGTTCAAAGATTTGAGAATGATATATGTTTTGTAGTCAACACAGATTATACTTTGATTAAAGCAATTGAACCTAGGATAAAATGGTTGGCACCAATGGGATATGAAATGAATCATGATTTCACATTGAAATCTATTAATGCACTACTTGCACTACCAAAAGATTCCATTGCCACTAGGTTTAGAGTATATGAAGAAGCCAAATCTAGAATTTCAACAAATATTGAGATCGGTAAAATAACTAGAAAGGTCAAGAAGATGAAGAAAAATCTCACTGCTAAATATGGAGATGGGTCTAAGACATCTGAAGAGACACCGGTTGAACATGCAACTGAAGGTCAATTATAGTTAGCTAAAAAACCATATGATAGTGAGGAGATTGAGTCTAACAAAGAAGAAGATCCCACACCAGTTCCTCCACCTAAAATTCCTATAAAGAAGCAGTCACCTATACATGAAGGTATGAAGACACGATCGTCAACTGCAGCACCACCTACCAATAAGGAAGAAGCAGAGAAAGTAAGAAAGAGGAGAGTAGCTACACCGACAAAGAAATACATTAAGAGAAAGAACAAGGCTGTAGCTGAGGCACCAAAGAAAAGGAGAAAATTCATAAGAAATAAAGATCTTGAGGAAACTAAGACAGAAGATCATATCAATCAATTCAAAGTGGTTAGTAACAAGAAAAAAACAATAGATGAAATCATTGAAGACATAATTGAACATGGAGATCTCACTAGTCCCTTACTAGACAGATTTGACAAGATGTCAAAAGAAGATCAAACCAAGATTCAAGAGGCTATCATCCAAATGATGATAAAATTCAAGAAAGTTCCAATGGAATTTTCCTATGCATTACCAAAGAAATTAGATGACAAAATTACTGAAAAATTGGCTATTGCACTAGACACTGAGAAGATAAAGAGAGAACACTCTCTAGTTCGGGTAGCCTCACATTTAAGCTTTGGGGAAGTTAATGAATACTTGACCAAATATGAAGCAAAATTTATGATCAAGAATAGAGCCTTGATGGTCATGGATGAAAATGTAGCAGATATGGATACCACAACTAATTCTATGTGGACATCAATTTTGAAGGCCGAAGAAATAGTTGAGCAAGAAGCATTCTTGAGCTTGTCTAAGAAGAGACACAATTCCAAAGGCAAAGGTATTTGCATTAATGAGAGAACAACAAAGAAATCAAAGAATACGGGTATATCAGTTACAAAGGCAATTGATATCACCGAGGACAAGGAAGAAATAAGTTTTTCATAGGATGCACTGGATCAAGTTGAAGTTCAACTGGAGAAGAAAACCGATGACGATGTACTCATTGAGGACATCACAAATGGTGATCCTGATGACCAAGATGATGAAGATGTAAATATTGCACCAAATAAAGATGGACTAGATACTAAATGTCTATTTACATCACTACTGGGTGAACTTCCTGTACTTGCAGAAGTAGCTAAAATTCTTTCCCAAGTACAACCAAACGGCTCAAATCCTGAGAAAAACAAAGACATCATAGGGGATCAAAACACAGAGAACCCTATAGAAATAGATGAGCCTACACATACAGAAGTACCTTCCACCGAAGCAAAGGAAATAGAAGAAACAAAGGCAACAGAGGTGATCCCACTTGACACCATATTCGAGACTCCTACTATATCAACTGAGACTACAACTACCAAGGAGTAGAAGAAGGAAGAACATGTGTTAACCGGGAAGGATACTTCAAAATCTGGAGATAAAACTATTGCTATTATTGAGAAGAAATCACCTCTAGCACCGAAGAAGAAGAAGAAAGGAAAAAGGCCGGTCACCCTAGATGAAGTGATCATTATCCCTGAGTGTGACCCGAGGACCCTAAGCCCCGAAGACTTGAGTAAATATGGGGAATTATTTACAAGAAAGGAAACACAAGAGAAGTTGAAGTAAGAACACAAACAAAAAGGAATCTTAACAGATGTGTGGGATATCCTCCAACAGGTAGTACCTAAGGTGAATATTGATGAGGATACACCTATCATAGATCAACTTGCTACACTAGCTGAGAAGATCAATGACCCAAATATTGATGTAGACAAAAGGATTGAAGAAATGGCAGAATCAAGGATTCAGAACAAATTAGCTGAGAAAATAAGCCTAGAAGTGGCATTGAAGAAGGTCAAATTATCTGAGGTAATCACCGAGATAAAAACCATCACCCAGTTAATTTGTCAATATTTACTGAAGCTTTGTACTACAAACACCTTCATTGTTGAAGTTAGTGAAAAGATCAAAGGATTGGAAGCAAAAATACAGTTGAGTACAAATGTAGCTATACTCGAGCCTCATGCTTTCTTAAAGCACATTCACCGAGTTCAGGAACTCTAGTGGTTGATAGCAGATTTGAAGAAACAAGAAGAGTGCATAATAGATTAGGTTACTGAGTTGCAAACCAAACTCATTTCATACCTAAAATTTTTTGAAGCACATATTGTCAAAGCTGAGCTACTAGTTGCAACACCATAAATTTTGGTGTTAGATAACATCTTTGACATGCATGCACAAGTCGGTCTTGAGCACATCACTCTCACCAACTTGAAAGAGGAATGGGACAACCTCTTGGAGTCAGTGAAGAAAACCCATTAGCATATTTTTGACAAGATGTGAGTATACTACTTAATTTTTGTATTTGGCATTAATATCAAAAAGGGGGAAAAACAATGTATAAGCTGTTATGCCAAATATGTACATAGATGCTATGTATACTACATATTACTGGGAGCATGCACTGAGGGGGAGTACTTAGTACTTAGAAATTTTTTGATGTATATATGTATATGGCAGAGACATAAGTCATATAGAAAATTTTGTCTATATACATTCAAAGTTTTGATACTAATGCCAAAGGGGGAGATTGTTATCTCTATTGAGCATTTAAGGTTGTCATTAGTACCAAAGGTTTGTAAAGATATCGGTCGATCCCTTACATTGAGCTAATCAGTAACATAAAGAAGAACAAACTAGTCGATAAAGCTTATATACCAAGTAGTAGATAGTTTACTGAGCAGCAGCAGACACTGACACCAACATACAGTAAACACTGAGCATCGTAGTATACACCGATCAGTTTACATAGTGTTTACTGAGGATCACAGGAAACAACATAGTAATTAGAAATGACACATTCTTCTATGCAAATGGTTACAACGGTTCATAAAACATTTTACCAAGATCGAGGAACATTTAATGTGATGATATTCATTAAATGCAATGTATATTTTTTGTAATAGTTGATCTAGGTTATTATTGTACATCGTAGATCTTAGGGTTATAACTATATTGTGTAACCTAATTTTGTTAAAGTGGCAAAAATAGAACACTATATATTTGTGTGTTTGCATCATTTTTGGTGTGATCTGAGATATGAATCATGGAGCACTTGAAGAAATTACCTAACTTCAAGTCTATCAATTAACAAAGTAGAACCGAGTACAGAGGAATTCAGATTGAGTAGAATCAACAGAGGCTACCAAGAAGTTTAGAGTAGAGATTCATCACAAGTAAGGTGATACTTTATCAGAGCTTATAGATTTGTATCAGACAATTGAGTTGTCAAATAGCAGATAATTGTCTATTGCTTTCTGACAATTATAATAGAGTTTTGGATAAAATCTCTTAATAGAGTAGACTTAAGAGTCTTATGTAAATCTCTTAACCAAGTGCACACTTCATTAGTGTTGTTAAAATCCTATAACTAGGTAGATCTAGCCAATCTGACATGTCACTCCTAACAGGGTGAGATCACCAGAAGTGATCAAAACTTGTAGCCCTAATAGGCAAACCATTTCTATCTGCAGTAGTGAAGAATTTGTGGGTGTCATCCCCACCGTAATTTTTACCTTCTAACAAGGGTTTATGCATTACCAAAATACTTGTGTTATGTGATTGTCATATTTATGTCATGTTGTTTACTTAAGTTAAATGGATGATTGAGTCATGCAATTAGATTCAAGTTGTTTTGGTCGGTTATCATTATTTATAGTTATAGATTTGAAAGGTTTACAAGTGAAGTTTTTGAAGGCACTAATTCACCCCTCCCCTCTCAGTACCTATCTATCCTAATTCCAACAATGGTCTCTAAGTGCCTCAATCACATCCAAAAATCATCCTATCCAATTCGACCGGGTGATAAGTTAAACATGGGACCATCAATATAGTCATAAGAATGAACATAAATTCTATTTAATTTATGTTTTCATTTAATTAAGTTAAATACTAAATAGATCTATATGAATGGTAAGTGGACTAGAGAGATCCAAGGTTACAAACTAACAAGGATCATTACAATTGGTATCAAAGCACCATTCCTTCCATCCTGTGAAATAGTTAATGCAAACTAGCTAAAGGACTCAAATAGAAATAGAAAGAGAAAAGAGGAAATAAGAAAAAAACTAGTTCAAGATAAAATAGGACCATGGAACCCACCACCAAAGAAATCAGGTCATTCATGGAAAGAACAACTAGAACCTTAATGGAACAAATAGAAGGTCTAAAAAGTATGATGGCTTCCATCAATGAACTTACGTAACACTCTAATGGAAGAGATACTGGAACACAAATCACTCAGAACATAATAGAAGAGCATCGACTCCCATTATCAAAATCTCATCTTTCCTACCTCGAATAAATATGCCAAGAGAGGAAAGAGGGAACAATCAAACTTACCATAGTGCAGAAGAGTTAGCAGCAATGTACTCAAGACTAGATCCTGAAATAAAAAAAATGTATCTTTTGAGGAATATTGTGACGCAAAGAAATCCAAAGTTTCTAATAGGGAAAGGGGGAAACCTAATAAGGAATTAAAGAATAAAATAAGTAAAGTCACCACTCCAAATTTCAATGGATCTGATAGAACTACCACCTAGGGATGGTTGTTAAAATTAAATACTTACTTGACCCTTAATCCTATGATGGAAGAAGATGCAATTCAATTTGTTGTACTACATTTGGAAGGTGCAACCCATGATTGGTGGCACCATAGAGTCCATACCCAAGGATATAAAAATATAACATTGTATGAAGAATTCTCACAAAATTTGATCAAAAGATTTGACTGAAAACACCCATAGAAATACTTCAAGGAATTAACACAGCAAGTCCAAATAGGAACAATAGATGAATATGTCCAGAGATTCCAAAGAATTTTTCCAAGAGCCACAGGGATGGCTGAGGAAAAATTATCTTACCTATTTTTGGACAGGCTAAAAGAATCAATTAGACAGTTGGTGTCTGCCTTCAAGCCCCCCACCCTAGATGATGCCATAGAGATAGCCTTAAATGTGGAATCATCACCCACGAATGACAAAGGTCCAAATGACCACATAAGACACTTTTCAAAAAGGGAAAACCACCACAAGATTCACAAAGACTCAAATGAGCTTAAAAGGAAAAATTTATGCTATAAATGCCAAGAACCATGGGGAAGAGGACATATATGCCATTAGAGTGAATTAGATAGAGATAAGGCATGTTATAATTGCAATGAAAGATGGCAACCTAGTCACAAATGCAAAAATTGAATCCATCAATTGGAAGTAACTTCAAAGGATGAAAGAGAGGAGGAGGCCAATAAAAAGGTTAAGTATGATGAGAAAGAACAAGTAACTATATAGCTAGGATCCGATGCAGGAGCATCTCGGGTTCTTAGCAATCATGTATAACCAAAAACATGTTAGAGTGGTTAGATATGCTCGGTGGCTTCTTTTGGGCTCTCAGTGATGTTTTCCTATTTCCACTGATGGGGCTCGATTGCTACTCGGTTCCTTCATTTATCGAGTTGGCTCGGTTGGTTCACTGAGTTAATTTCCTAGCACTCGATAATCTTGCTCACTGAGTGGTTTATTTTGATTTCCTATTGGGGCCAACTTATGCATTGAATTTTGGTCATGGAGTTAATGTTGGTATCAATCATTGGGAAGCATGTGGACCTAGATATGGTCATTTATCTCTCCAATGATGGATCTAAAGGCTAACTTGTTTTGGTAGTCTCTTGTATAAATAAAGTAGTTGGTTGTAGTTTAGGCATCAGTAGTTGGAGGTCAGATCTAGAAGATAGAAGATAGTTTCTAAAGGTTGAAGCCTCACATGTTGGAGGACTGTTGTAATCAATTTGAATGTATTTGGCCATAACCGAGAAGGCCTTACATCTTGACATGTATGAGGTTATCTAATGAATAATAGATGAATTTTTTTGCACTCTCTCTTCCTTGTTGTGTTATTGCTTCTGTGTGTTGTTTCTACAAGTGGGTTAGTGATCTGGGTGTGCCTTTGGCCCCTCATTTTTCCCTCTCTTGTGTCAGGTGGTATCAAAGAGAGGTTGAGATCTGGATCTATATTTGCGAATCTAGGTTGAGGGTTCCTTCTTGTTAAACCCTAGTTGATATTTATTGTGGGTGGCAAATTGCAATCTGACCTATAATTGTAGAGGGTTTTCAAGATGGTTTGTGGGAGGTGAGATGAAGATCTAGGATTGGTAGACATGTTAAGACAAATTGCTGCTAGGTTAGAAGCTTGTGTGATAGCCCAACATTAAGGAAGACATCTTGAGGATGTTAGTGATGAAGAAATTGAAGATGAATAAGGTGAAACTAAACCTACACCTGTGATGGATTAGGGTGAGGAAAGATTATTGAAGGCATTGACAAATCTGAAATTTACACCACATTTCAATCCTCCCGAGTATAGTGGAAAGATAGATTTAGATAAATTGATGGACTAGATCACTGAGATGGAGAAGTATTTTGAGTATGAAAATGTTCCTGAGGAAAAGAAGGTAAAGATTACAAGCACTAAGATGAAAATTCATGCATCCTTGTGGTGGGAACATCTACAATTGGATAGAAAAAGGAAAGGCAAAGACAAAATCAAAGTATGGAATAAGATGGTGAATAAGTTGAAAGGTGAGTTCTTACCATGTGATTATCAGATTAACCTAGTTAGGCAAATGCAAAATTTGAAGAAGAAAGATAGCTCAGTAAAAGACTATACTAAGGAATTCTATAGATTAGATATCAAATCTGGACATGAGGAGGATGAAGTAGAAAGAATTGCTAGGTACTTGAATGAGTTAAGAGTTTCTATTCAAGAGGAAATTAGTTTGGTTAAGTTGGAAAGTATTGAAGAAGCTTATCATTTTGCCTTGAAAGCTGAGGAGAAATTGAACAAAAGACATTAGAAAAGACAAAGAGGAAGAGGTGGTAGATTCCCTAGAGGAAGAGGTAGATCCTATGGTGAAAACAATAGATCTGATCAAGACAAAACAAATCAGGATAAAGGCAAGACTGAGTAGAAAGTTGAAAGTTCTGCTAGATGAAGAGGTAGTAACTACCAAGGTGGTTATAGAAAAGGTGGATTTCGAGGAACTTGTTACAATTGTGGAGAAGAAGGACATAGGTCATTTGAGTGTACACATGCAAGTAAGAAGGTCGGTAGTAGTAGAAATGATTTGGTGCAAGAAGACTCACTGAATGAACCTGAGAAGGAAAAGAACTTGATGGTCAAGAGAGTACTATGGATTGAAAGTAATAAGGAAGATCCGGTAAGGAAAAGCTTGTTCAAGACCAGATGCAGAGTTGCTAATGAAGTATGGAAGGTAATCATTGATAGTGGAAGCTCGTAGAATTTAGCATCTGAGGAAATGGTTGCAAAGTTGCAATTGGAAAGGTTGAAACACCTAAGACCCTATCAGATATCACGGATCAAGGATGAGCATACACTATTGGTAAGTGAACAATGTTGGGTGAATTTGAAAATTGGAAAATACTATGATAAGGAGTTTTGTGATATTATGTCAATGGATTTTTGTCATATTTTGTTGGGTAGACCTTGGCAATATGATAGACATGCTATATATGATGGGAGATTGCATAAATATACCATTTGGGCGAATGGAAGAAGACAAATCTTGGTGTCTTTGATTGACGAACCTATTAGTAATGTTTGTACATCTATAAAAGTCTATTTTATGGAAGGAAGAAAGTTTTTTTAAGGATTTGAAGAAGAATGATATGTGTTTCATTGTGATTCCTAACAAACCGAGTGAGAAAATAGTAGATAATGTGCTTGAAGAGATTGATAGGATACTCACCGAGTATAAGGAGATCATTTTTGATAATGTACCTAATGTTTTTCCACCGAAGAGAAGTCTTGATCATTGTATGGATCTAATTTTTGGAGATATTTTATTGATTAATAAGGCACCACATCAGTTAACACCTACCGAGAATCAGGAATTAAACCAACAAATCCAAGAATTGTTGTAGAAAGGTTTGATCTGAGAAAGTTTGAGTCCATGTGTAATACCATCTATATTAGCACCTAAGAAGATGGAGAATGGTGAATGTGTATTGATTCTAGAGAAATCAACAAGATAACAGTGAAATATAGGTTTCCTATACCGAGAATGGATGACATAATGGATAGTTTGACAAGAGCAAAGTATTTACCAAAATTAATTTGAAAAGTGGATATCATATCAGAATCAGAGAAGGTGATGAGTGGAAGACTGCTTTTAAGACAAGAGAAGGTTTGTATGAGTGGTTGGTTATGCCTTTTCCTTTAACTAATGCACCGAGTACTTTTATGAGATTCATGAATGAGGTTTTGAAGAAATTTTTGGGTAAATTTGTGATTTTATACCTAGATGACATTATTATATTTAGTAAGACCAGAGAAGAACATTTTTTGCACATTGTGAAAGTATTGTAGAGATTGAAAGAAGAAAAGTTGCTGATTAATCTGAAAAAGTGTTCCTTCATGTAAGAAGAGATTGTATATTTAGGAGTTGTGATTTTAGCTGATCATTTGAAGATGGATCCTGAAAAGGTTGAAGCTATTCTGAATTGGCCTACACCTAAAAATTCTAGTGAGGTAAGATCATTTCATGGTTTAACAATTTTTTACCGAAAGTTCATTAGAAATTTCAATTCAATTTGTAATGGTATGACTGAGACTATGAGAGGAGATAAAAGAGAATTCAAGTGGACACATGGAGCTGATAAAGGTCTTGAGATTTTGAAGCAGAAGGTTGTTGAATTTTATATGTTAGCTTTACCTAACTTCAATAAGTATTTCAAGTTGAATGTGATGCAAGTGGTAATGCAATAGGAGTTGTGTTGAGTCAAGAAGGTAAACATGTTGCTTTCTTTAGTGAGAAATTGAATGATGCAAAAAGGAAATATTGTGTATATGATCAAGAGTTCTATGCTATTGTCCAAGCCCTAAATAAATGGAGACATTATTTGATACCAAGTGAATTTGTGTTATATACTGATCATAAGGCTTTACAATATTTGGGTAGTCATAATAAGTTGAATCAGAGACATATGAAATGGGTTAAATATATACAGAGTTACACATATGTGATAAAACATAAGAGTGGAGTCACTAACCGAGTTGATGATGCATTGAGTAGAAGAAGATCTTTGATAACTGAAATGAGAATTGAAGTTCTTGGTTTTGATGACATGAAAGATTTGTATGAAACTAACCTTGATTTTTTTGAGCCGTGGAGAAAGTGGAGAGCACCTATTCAAAATCAATTGACTACTAAATGGGAAGACTATTTCATTCAAGAAGGTATGTTATTTAAAGGTATTTAGTTGTGTATACTGAGAGGATCAATAAGAACTAATTTGATAAAGGAGAAACATTGTATTGGTTTGGCTGGACATTTTGGTATTGACAAAACATTGAATTTTCTTAAGGAGAAATACTTTTGGCCATAGTTGTATAAGGATGTTCAGAAATCTATGAAAAGTTGTGCAATTTGTCAAGTTGCAAATGGAGTAAGTGAGAATACTTGATTGTAAACACCAATTTATGTTCCTAAGAAACTTTGGATTGATATCAGTATGGATTTTGTTCTTGGCTTACCGAAGATAGTAAGAGGTGATGATTCCACATTTGTTGTTGTGGATAGATTTTCTAAGATGGCACATTTTAAACCCTGTAGAAAAACATAAGATGCGGTGCATATAGAAAATCTTTTCTTTAAGAAAATTTTTAGATTGCATGGATTACCGAGGAGTGTCATCTATGACAGAGACAGTAAATTTGTTGGATACTTTTGGAAGACTCTTTGGAAAAATTTGGGCACTGAGTTGAGGTATATTTCTACATTTCACCCACATACTGATGGACAAACAGAGGTTTTAAATAGAATTTTGGGTAATATTTTGAGATGCTTAGTTTGAGATAAACCGAGTAATTGGGATTCTATGTTGGTACAAGCAGAGTTTGCATACAATAATTCAGTGAATAGGAGTACTGGGAAAACTCCTTTTGAGATTATTAATGGCATACAACCAAGGGGTATATCAGAATTGAAGGACATTGTTGGTGAAGAAAAGAGGAGTGCTAAAGGAGAAGATTTTTCTGAGTTCATGAAGACATTGCATGAGGAAGTGAAACATAAATTGTAGAATAGTAATCAAAAACATAAGAACAGAGAAGATAGATCAAAAAGACGTAAGACTTTTTCATTTGGGGATGAAGCAATGGTACACTTGAAGAAAGGTAGATTTCTTGTTGGAACCTATGGAAAGTTAAAAATGAAGAAATTTGGTCCTTGCAAAGTATTGAGGAAATTTGATAGTGGAAATGCTTATGAGATTGAATTACCTAATGACATGGATATATCACCTATATTCAATATTTCATACTTGTATGAATATCATGAACTTGATGAAGATATGATAGTACAGAATGATTATCCTAAGAAGAAAATAGAATAAGTTGAGCAAATTTTGGAACAAAGAGTTGGCAGAAGCATAAGAGGAAAGGAATACATGGAGTATCTAGTAAAGTGTAAGAACAAACCGATTGAAGACAGTTGGTGGATTTCACAATCTGAGTTGGAGTCAGCTCGGGTTGTACCTATTGCATGATTCAGAGAATCATTTCAAACAACCCCAAGTGTTTGATGCAAGAGAATCTTGGGTTCTTGGCAATCATGCATCACCAAAAATATGTTAGAGTTGGCTCACACTAGTACATTTGACTCACTTTTTAGACCAACATTTCTGACCAAACATTAAAATGATTTTCCTTAGTCGGTTTATAGAAGGAAATTTTTTTATTTTTTTTAATCCATACCCATGTTGGTCGAAATTTCAACAAATACCGTGGAGTTTGAAAGTTCAAAAAACATGGGCATAATAAAAAAAAGAAGTTTTGTTTCTCATTTCATTATTCCAGGCAGGACGAATTAGATCAAGGGCAACGCACGAAGGAGGACCACTTGTAAGTAAGGATTTCTGCCCTGATTCCTATTCGAGTTTGTAAACAAACTTACACAATTTGGATATAGATTCAAGTCCACTATTTAACTGAATAATTCTAGTCTCCAAGTATAGGGATTGTTTTTTTATAACGGTTCTCTGTTGTTCTTGTTTCCCTCTATTTTTTTGTTTGAATACTCAAAATAATGACAACAACATTCTTCAACACACGAATGGTCACAAGAATGTCTAACCTAGTTGATCAATCTAGGTCACTTTCAACTGGAATAATTCGAGGGAGTTTGCAAGATATTGAAATAAGTATCCAGACCATGAGTCTTAACCAATTTCAAAACCCATTCACCTATTCTCCACCGTTACAACCTCCTTTACTTTCATTAACTGAACCCATGGAGTGTATCTAGTTTAGGGCTTCAAATCTAGAAGCAGCATGATCTTTCCTCAATTCTGCACATTAGATTAATTGTATACATATCCTTGGCTTTCTTTTCACCCAATGGTATGGAATACCAATGGAGAATCCACAAGTCAAAGTTCATGTTCCATGACAAAGCTGACAGGAAAACTTTCAGCTAGACTATCATAGGTTTTACAATCTTGCGGGCACAGTACTATAACAAAGGGTCAATAGAACTTAGTATTTACACTTCAACACATAGATACAATGAAAGCTAAGTTACAGAGATGTTCAATTCATTACCATGTAAATTGCTAGGGCACAATATAGAAATAGACCATGCTTGGGAAATGGAATCTAATAATGACTATGACTATTATGATAGTCCACTTATTTGTTCATTACACACTTTGGTTATGAAAAACAAAATAAGATTGTTGATTGCAAAACCCCTATACAGGACAGTCAAGAATAACTTCTGTAGATTTTGTGAAGATTTTATTTCATAAGGATCATGTTTCCCTTTTTTGTTCAAGCTATGTACCAATTGGATTAAATCAATTAGGAGTTTGATGTGAATAAGATCCTTGAATTACAAATGAGCCATTGGGTCTATAAGAGCAAGAGATTGAGTTTTCTGATATGACCATTGCTTCATCTACATCATTGTACCATCATGATTTAATGCTTATCCATAATATATTCTGAAGCCCCCATTTTGACACATGTAGGGAGGACACTGGAAAACAATTTGGCTTTATACTTGCCAATTGAATTATGTATGATGACATCTCTTTGAGGCATTTTGTAAAAAAGTTCACATTCTTTATTTTTGCTTCCACATTTTGCATGCATATCTACAAGAGCATCTGAAGCATGGTATCTGAAAAAAAAGCACCTTCAATTTTGCATTAATGGATGTCCATACACGTACATATATTATTCCAAGGCTCCCATTTTATCATAGGAAGGAAGGATTCTTGCAAAGGTTGTTGAATTGGGCTTTACACCTACTTTGTATTTTCTTGAAAGTTTCTAAAGCCTTTTCAAAATCCATTTTATGCATATCCAAAAATCATTGCAATCCATGAAACCATTTTGTCTTCAAGGATATTTTCATGAGTTGTTTATTCTTTGATGTATCTCCATGCCCTCACAAAACTTGTATGCTTCACTCCATACCCCAGTGTGTGTATTAATGAACAAGGATGAGCACAAGCAAACAATAGGAATTGAAACATCTTGCATGAAGAAACAATAATAACTCACTCAAACTACTTGAAGAAGCTCGACTTTTATTTTTTTCACCTAGATTATGAGTTCTCTAGCGGCTGATATTTTTCAACTAGTGAATTTTTAAGCTTTGACTAAAATTTTATAATGTTTTTGGCCATGGTCAAAGATGTTAGTGATAAAACATCTTTTGTTACTTGTACAGATTATATATTTTTTATAGAGACTCAAAATGACATGTAATTTTTTTTAAAATTGTGTAATTTTTTTTGGGAGGAAAAAAATATGTAAAACATTCAAATTTTGCTATCTCCCTTATGATGCACTTCCCTAAAAAAATGCATTTAACATGCTCTAACACTCTTAAAATTTAATCAACATTGGAAGTTTATTATTTTTTCTTGAATTTTTAAAGCCATGGTAAAGTGCAATAAGGTGAACCGATGAGTTTCAAACTGATAACTATCCATTCCTTTGAGATATGAACATATGATCAGTAAAATGACATGGATTAGGCATTTCATAATAATATTTTATTAATTTTTGGTTCTTGCAAAAACACACACTCCTTACCCCTTGACCCAAAGAGGGTATTTAAGCACATTCAAACCAGTTACAACCAAATTCTCTATCATGAGATTTTGGCTATATCATTTTTATACAAAATAAGTCATAATATTAGACTATCATAGAAAATGTTCAATGACAAACTTGATGACAGTAAAAACTAATCAGACATACTCATTTATCTATTGTAATTTCCTCGCATGTATTTGGTGGGAGTTAATAGAGAATTTGAAGTCTTTAATTTTTATAAGTAATAGGGGTATGTTTCCTTTGGATTGGACATGCGTATTTGTGTTTTGGTAGTCCCAAATAACACTATCTTAGTCTACTGTCATTCCTAGTCACAATATCAGTACTCAGTCCAAGTTAGGACAATCCTTTGTTGAGTAGTAGTTCTTAATTCTTACAATTGATGTATTCTCATGGTGGAGTGGAAGACTTCGTGTAACAAAAAAAATGATTGGGATCTATCTATGAGATTTCTTTTCAAAATGAATTGACTGATCCAAGTTACCTCTGTCACTGCAACAAGCATACAAAATCAGTTAAAAAATGATTATTAGGTATTGAAACAAGGATACATATATTTTTCATATATCTTTAAGTTGATCAGGGTCCCTTGGAACCAAATCATAGTAATGGAAATTACATTTACATAGGCCATTAAGTCTCAAGGTAGTGACTGTCTTGTCTTAAGGTTGAATTACAGTCACAATCCAATTCATTCCATACCATGTCAATCCCCCTTAAGCATTAAATTAATGCATGTTAGGGTCAATTTGGTGAGATTCATTGTTTTTAGCTTGGAACCTTTATTAAAATTGAGTCATAGGAGGGAAAAGTACTTATATCTTCCCTACAAGACTATTGGTGTATATTGCACCAGAGTTCTATTATCCATGATTGCAAAATTGTCTTGTGGTAGTGAACACATCATTAGAAACAAAATACATAGCATTGCCTATCCTCTTGAAAACATCTCTATATCTTATATTGACCATTAAATCACTGCTCTAGTTATTCCCTTTACCACTACTACTCCTTTATACACAGTCACCATGATTCCTCATGCTTGGTATGGTTTTCCATTTCTTTCATTACACTGGACATTGCTTCCTTGTAAGATCTAATGCCTTCAATCTTTTTTTATCTCGCAAATCATAAGGATTTATGTGATGATAGCCTCATGCTCTTCATTCCATAGTCTAAAACATTGTACAAAACATGCACCTCTTGATGCTACTATCATCTTTTACTCTTCTCTTTGAAAGACAATATGACACCTCTCATTACATACATTGTGGCCCTGTAGCTGACTATCATATCAATGGGTAAGATTTACATCTTTTAATATGACCATCTTTTCATCATGTAGTCATTATGAAAGTAGTAAATATCATCCCTCAAGCATTGAATAACATTGTTTTGAGGCACTCTTCTTGAACATGAATCTTTTCTTTCACAACATTGTCATTCTATTTTGTAGAAACACTAACAATAGTCTCTTTATGGCATTATTGATCATGACACCTTCACATTCATGAAAATATATTAATTCTTGCATCTTTGTCATGATATAGTACCCTCATTTCAATCTTTGAATATCATTGCCTTTTAGAAACTGTCCCTCTATTGATTTTTATGACATCATTCCTTACTGTGGCTATGAGCCTTCATAACAGTGCATGTTCTTTATTCATTGTGTTTTGCAATCATGCATGCATGACCTCTATTATCTCTTGATGACTATTATAAGAGTGTCTTTATGACTTACCATAAACCATATGAATCATTATTTTTTATTACTTTATACCACTGTGACAGTGGATAAGCATTGAAGAAGAACTTTCTTTAAACATTTCTTATCCACATTGTTTTGGCATCTTTTTAAATCATGAATTGTTACACTTATCATCACCTCATCAAGCCTATTTGACATTCAACCTTGTCTATAACTAAGAACTCAAAAGTGTTGTTTGTGATTGGGACTAATCTTTGCTTACAAATTTGATCACCATTTATTGACATCCTTTTGATAGTCACTTCTCAAGACTCTTGGATGCATTTTTTTCTTTCCTTCTTACTATGCCTTCACATGACTGATCATCTTTTGTGCTCACTATCATGAGGAACTCTATGACACTCCTAAAGTGCCATTCCAACTTCATCAACATTGTCTTTTCTATTTGCAGTGTATACCACTGCTTTTGAGCAGTGATTTAATGGTCAATATAAGATATAGATATGTTTCTAATGATGTGTTCACTACCACAAGACTGTTGGTGTATATTGCACCAAAGTTCTATTATCCATGATTGTAAAATTGTCTTGTGGTAGTGAACACATCATTAGAAACAAAATACATATAATTGTCTCTCCTCTTGAAAACATCTCTATATCTTATATTGACCATTAAATCACTACTCTAATTATTCCCTTTACCACTGCTACTCCTTTATACATAGTCACCATGATTCCTCATGCTTGGTATGGTTTTCCATTTCTTTCATTACACTAGACATTGCTTCCTTGTCTCATTTCCTGCTCTTTTAAAGTGACTATTACTGTTATTCACAAGAGTGCTTTTGTCACTTACCATGACTGCCAGAGATCTAAGAATTCAAAACTCTTAGAAACCCTCCTCAAAATAGTAGAGATTTTATTTTCGCAAAACAAAAGATGTATCTCCCTGTGAACATTTTAATGAAAATGACTTCTCTTTCTTTGACATTTTCCATTCCTTGTTACTTCCTTCAACAATTTACTCTTTTTCTATGTCTGAAACACGCCTTTGAATGTCCAAAGAATGTTGCTATTCTTTACATGAAATCTACATTTCATCTTTCACTTATGCAAGACACTGGTGTGTACTCTATGCTTTCTGATCTACACACATACTTCTCTCCACCAGTTATAGCCTAATCTGCCTGATGATTATAATAGTCACCAACTTGTGAAAATAATATTGTGTCTCAACGTGTAATGTAGTCCTCTCCAACTCATGCTTGACGAGCTTATATAATAATCAATTGATTAATGTTTTTGGTTTTGATGTAAATTCTATTAAGACATTTTGACCGTCAACTCACTTATGTTTGGAGTCTTCTCCATATTCCGTACTCTTGGCCCAAATTTATTTATCTCACCGATAATAATTGGAAATGAAATGTTTGTATTTCATTTCTTACCATAGTTATCTGTCGAATATGAAATGTTTTTATTTTTCTATTTGTTGGGCATATTGATTATAAGTACATGACATATATCACAAATCTTGCTAATTAAGGTTGGCGGGATGATTACGCCTATCCTAAAAAAAGACTGTCAAATCATTATGCTTTCAAATCAATTACCTATCAACGTATCCCTTGCGAGGGAGAGAAGCCAAACACATAAAGAACATGCACATAAACACGGCAACTGAAAAATTTAAATGGAATATGCCAAGAAGTACCAAATGATGAACGCTCAATTGTTGTAATGGCAAAGCAATATCAAAACCATCCATTTCTAGAACTTGATTTTTCTATAGTCCTCATGATTTTTCTTATTTCTTGTCTGTGCTTGGTGACAGGATTTTGAACTTTGTTGACATACTTAAATGGAATACACAATACCAAATGATGAATGCTCAATTGTTGTAATGGAAAAGCATCAAAACCATCCATTTCTAAAATTTGATTTTGTATAGTCTTAATTATTTTTCTATATTCCTAATGAGTTTGAAAATTGTTGACAAAGAGTGTTTCTTTTTTTTATTATATTATAAATGATTTTTCTATAGTCATAATGATTTTTCTTATTTCTTGTCTTTTGTCCCATTTTTATTTCCTATGTCTGTGCTTCGTGACAGGATTTTGTCACCTTCTTTTGATGGTATATTTCATTCACTCTATGTGAAATACTATTTTGTTCACTATTTTATTTCAGCTTCATATTTCTTTCATTTTTCATATACACAGAGAATACACATGTTGATAAAAAGATGAGCTATTTGATTTAGGTTTACTTTTCATTATTGTAAATGGTTAATATTTCTGATGGTACTCCTTGCTGTATTTCATATAAAAATAATCATATAAAAATAATAAATGTAGTAACGATGGTGCGGTGCATTATTGATATAGGCTTGATGACTCTTGTCAATGTGGTGGTGGGAAGTGTGTGTTGAAGACTTCATGGACACCGAACAACCCTGGATGACAATTTTAGTGCTACCAAAATAGAAAAAAGGTTGCTAATGTGTATATATTTAATGTTTCTAATGTAAATACAATTCATTATAATATATGAACTAATGTAGACTGGGTATCACAGGGAAATAATGGCTACGGATACTTTAGTTGAATCGATGACAACTCATTTGCATCTATCTACCCATCTCCACTTATCTGTGATAAAGGATTTGAGTGCAAAACGTGTCAGGCTAGGGAAAATTTTGAAATTATATTTTTACGATGCCTTCTCTGTATTGTAATCGCATATCTTTGTTGTGACCATATGCATAGATGAACTCAGGAATTAGTTAGTTTAGTATTTTCATATTGTAACTAATATTTTAATATTCATATGACATAACTTCTATTTGCCTCAAGTGCACATATATATGGTTTACATCTTTTTTTAGAATAATTCTACATGTTTATGGCTCAGGTGAGCCCCAATCTGCTATCAATCACATGATTTAATGTATAGTGTTTTATTGGTTATTCCATTTGTTCCTTGACCTTAACTATGGATTGAATATCATTTTCAAGCTTGAGCAAGGCTTCATACCATGCAGCGTCCGTAGATTTGTACACAACGCTGATTTATGCTAGAGGTAAACTACATGTGTCATGTAAACAACATGTTTGAATGCAATCTCTTTTGTGTGTTTTCAAGAGTTTTCCCACCAATACAAGTGTAAATAACGCATTGAACGTAATCTATGAATGTTGTGTGGTATGAAGTCTCACTCAAGTTTGAGCACAGCGTGGTATGAAGTCTCCCTTTATTCCAGTGAGGGATTGGAATGAGTTCATTTTGGATGCAAAGGAGAATGGAGATACTCAAATAGGAATTACACCAGCAAATGAGAGAAGGTATAAACATGACAGCTGAGAAACATAAATGCAGATTTCACAATAGCTAAGAAACATAATTGTAGGCATCACGGTCTCAATTTTTTGGAGACAACATAATTGAGTTGTATACGCAAGCGATGGAATGCAACTTCTACACCTCTGATTCCAAGTTGACACTATGGGATACAAAGACCATAGATAAGGAATAAATTTAGAGAGTGGAGGAGGTCCATAATGACCAAAATAATATAGGATGAACCTCAAGTTAAATCAGGCAACTGCAAATATTTTAATAGATTTTTATTATCAAATAATGAAATTTACATATGCTAGTATTCTAAGCCCCCTCATTACATGATTTATTATTGTAAGCCCCCTCTAACTTACGCATCTAGAAAATGAAACTACAACCTATTGGGATTGAGACAAACCTTATAGAACAATAATATCTAGGAATGATCACTTTCCAACATCTGTTGAATACATCTTTTGAATACATTTGTAGCTCATGAATACAAGGTCCTGCAATAGATGTATTCAACAGATGTTGGAAAGTGATCCTTCCTAGTTGTTGTTGTTCTATAAGGTTTATCTCAATCCCAATAGGTTGTAGTTTCATTTTCTAGATGCGTAAGTTAGAGGGGGCTTACAATAATAAATCATGTAATGAGGGGGCTTAGAACACTAGTATATGCAAATTTCATTATTTAATAATAAAAATTAATTAAAATGTTTGTAGTTGCCTCATTTAACTTATGGTTTGTCCTATATTATTTTTGTCATTATGGCCCTCCTCCGCTCTCTAAATTTATTCCTCATCTATGGTCTTTGAATCCTGTAGTGTCAATTTGGAATCGGAGGTGCAAAAGTTGCACTCCATCACTTGGGTATACAACTCAATTACATTGTCTCCAAAAAGATGTGACCATGATGCCTACAATTATGTTTCTCAGTTGTTGTGTCCCAAGACCCCTTATGACCCTTTACGACCATTTACGATCCCTAAGAATACATCTTAGATGTCTTAAAATGTCATAAAGGGTCATAAGAGGCTCCTAGGAGGGACCAGATGAGCTTCCACCATCACATGGTTGGCCCTATTAAGTAGAGAATGTTATACTCTTCTCAAAACAAAGAGAAGCTCAATAATTTAAGGTCTTAGTCCACGAAAAAATTAAATTAAACTTACTATCCAAACCACATAAAAAACATGCACATAAACACGACAACTGAGAAACATAAATGTAGATTTCACAATAGCTGAGAAACATAATTGTAGGCATCATGGTCACAATTTTTTGGAGACAACGTAATTGAGTTGTGTACCCAAGCGATGCAGAGCAACTTTTGCACCTTCGATTCCAAGTTGAATAGATTTTTTGGAGGACCTTGTATTCATGAGCAACAAATGTAGTCAACTTGAAATCGGAGGTGCAGGAGTTGCTCTACATCGTTTGGGTATACAATTACATTATCTCCAAAAAATTGTGACCATGATGCCTACAATTATGTTTCTCAGCTGTTGTGTCCCATGACCCCTTATGACCCTTTACAACTTTTTATTATCCCTAAGAATACATCTTAGAGGTCTTAAAATATCGTAAAGGGTCATAGGAGGCTCCTAGGAGGGGCTAGATGAGCTTCCACCTTCATGTGGTTGGCCATGTTAAGTAGAGAATGTTATACTCTTCTCGAAACAAAGAGAAGCTCAATAATTTAAGGTCTCATTCCATGGACAAATTAAATCAAAGGCTCTTTTGAAGTCAATAAAGCAACAAAAAGCCTCATCACCTGGAGTGTCCCATATTTTGTCAACTAAGTATCTAAGAGTCACTCTGTGATCTATGGTGGAGTGTTTTGATCTAAAACCAGCTTGTTTGTATGAAATAAGACAGAAAATGTGTGACTATTTGTAAACAGTAAACAACAGTGACATAATATTGTTGTGCTTAATTTGATAATATATATATATATATATATATATATATATATATATATATATATATATATATATATATATATATATATATATATATATATATATATATATATATATATATATATATATATATATATATATATATTTTATAAAAAAATTAAATTGTATGTCGATATTTTGACCAAAAAAGAATAGAAATATCAATGAGAAAGCTATACATTCGATGTTTATTGCGACAATTTTACATCACAATTTCGACGTACATTGGTCACAAAGATAAGGCTATAACTGACAATTCTTCTAGGTTGAAGCAATGATTTTGACATCGATAGTTCAACCACTTGGGATGTCGCAATTGCAACACAGATTTGAAGTGTGGTATTTTTGACTAAAAAAATTTGATGACCATTATGGTTGATTAGATGACCAATAGGTGTCTAATAATCGACTAAACCTCATTGAAAAACAAGCAAAAATTTACTAGTGTCGGTTGGTTCACCGATTTAATTTCCTAGTGCTCGGTAATCTTGATCACTGAGTGGTTTATTTTGATTTCCTATTGAGGCTAACTTATGCGTTGAATTTTAGTCACGGGGTTAATATTGGTATCAATCATTGGGAAGTGTGTGGACCTAGATCTAGTTGTTTCTCTCTCCAATGATGGATCTGTAGGCCAACTTGTTTCGGTAGTCTCTTGTATAAATAAAGTAGTTGGCTGTATTTTAGGCATTAGTAGTTGAAGGTCAAATCTAGAAGATAGAAGATAGTTTCTGAAGGCTGAATCCTCACATGTTGGAGGACTGTTGTAATCAATTTGAATGTAATTGGCCATAACTGGGAAGGCCTTACAACCTGACATGTATGAGGTTATCTGATGAATAATATATGAAGTTTTCTACATTCTCTCTTCCTTGTTGTGTTATTGCTTCTGCGTGTTGTTTCTACAAGGGGGTTATTGATATGGGTGTGCCTTTGGCCCCTCATCCTTCCCTCTTTTGCTTCATGATCGATACTCAAAACCCTAAGCACCGCCCTTTTCATATCAAAAGCACCCTTAAAGGGAAAAAAAAAATCTCTTTAGTAGATAGCAGGGCCTCTCATACTTTCATAAGTATGAAGTTAGTGGACAAAAGGAAACTAAAGACTAAGGAATTCAGAGGATTCTCAGTAGCAACAACAACACGAGCCTTGGTTCAATGCACAAAATTGGTACCCCAATTAAAAGTACTCATAGGACCACATCCTATTGATGCAGGAGCATCCTGGGTGTAAGAGCAATCTTGCATCACCCAAAAATATTTCCATTTTTATATTCAATAAGGGCTATTTTAGTGCAGAGCTGTTATTTATGGAAAGTTACTATTTTTGGTAATTTTTGCATGTGCTCAAAATGATCTGATTTCTTTCTTGGAGGTTCATTTTGGTCATGTAAGTCTGCCAGTAAAGTTTCATTGCCAGATCAAGTGTATATTGGAAGATATTGAAGATTTTCGGTATTGGCAGCAGGGTACAGAAACTTTGAACTCAGTTTTGAAGGCTTTAGAGGCCCCGGATGAGGTCAAAAATTTGGGTGATGGGCGCTTGCGTGAGTCAAGCCTGTAGAGCGCTTCGTGGCATTTCTGAAATGGGGTTATAATTGCCGATCGGGTCAACTGGTGATGACTTACGGTCTTCAGAAGTTGGGCCACCTAAAATGGCGAAAAATAATTTTCTTCAAAATTTCTGTTCGGGTTTCAAAGGTTATCTTGAGCCGACTATGATGTAATAAAATGTAAAATGAAATAATTCTAAGTTTGGTCGGCCTTATTGGCTAAAATTCTGAAACCTTCCTAGGCGGTGGATAATTGCCTATATAAGGAAGGCTGTATTATTGTCTTAGGTAGTTCAGAATAGTTCAGAATAGTTCGAGGCTTTATCCTACAGAATATTGTAAGGGAATGCCCATGTGGCTTTGCATATTGTAATTCTGAAAGTTTGTAATTCCACATTTGTGGAGATAATAAGAAGCCAATTTTTCTATTCTTGCATATTATTGTTGTTGTTTCTCTTTTACTGTTATGTGTTTGTGGTATTAAGGGGAGCACCCTTCATCAAGTGGTATCAGAGCAGGAGTTCTTGAGTGTGTAAACAGATCACCGACTGTGAGGCAGTTTGCACCAGGACCGTGGCTAGGGTTTTAGCGTGCATCGCGAAAATGCCTCCACGAAGGGAACGTGGCGGATGAGCTGGTGTTGTAACACCTGAGGTTAGAGAGCTGCAGAGACAAGTGCGAGCATTGCAAGAAGAGATTCATAGAGGAATGAATCTTAATGTCAGAGATGAAAGCGAGGATGAAGCCGAAGAAGAATATCAAGAAGGAGAAGCTGAAATTGTGAACCGGGAAGAAGAAAGACTTTTTTAGGCGATTTCCAAGATTGGGAAAAGACCTAAGATTGAGGTTCCTACATTTTCTGGAAATCTTAACCCAGAGGAATTGATCGACTGGATCAAAGAATGTGAGGAGTATTTTGAGTATGAAGATGTTGAGGATCCTGATACGGTAAAATTTGCGAAGGCCAAACTGAAAGGTCATGTGAAGATCTGGTGGCAAGAAATTCAATTGGAGCGAAATAGAAGAGGGAAAGATAAAATCACAAGATGGGATCGGATGGTGGAAAAATTGAAGTGACAGTTCATTCCTGTTGATTATGAGCTTGACCTACTGAAGAAAATGCAAAGTTTGAAGCAAGCAGGAAAATCTGTTCAGGAGTATACAGAGGAGTTCTATCGACTCCTCATCAGAAAAGGCCATGCCGAAGCTGATAAGGAGAAAGTTGCCCGATACCTTAATGGGTTAAGGCCAAGCATTCAGGAGGAGTTGAATCTGGTTCAAATGAACAGTATTGAGGAGGCATACCAATTTGCCCTAAAAGTAGAAGAAAAGCTGAACAAGAAGTTTGAGAGCAGACAAAATGGAAGAGGTTGCGGTGGACGATCTGGTGGACGGTCATATGGTGGCCGAAATGAAGATCCGAAAAAAAAGGATAAGGCCAGTAGCAGTCAAAATCAACGAGGAAATAATTCCAATCGCTTCTAGGATCAGAATAATAGAGATCAAAGAGGAAGAGGAAGAGGACAAGGATTTGGAAGAGGTGGCTTCCATGGAACATGTTTTCACTGTGGAGAAGAAGGTCATAGGGCATTTGAATGTCCTCAGCGCCAAGGCAGAATGGACAGGAGAAATGAAGGCCAGGCCAGAGTTACACATGTAGACGAAGATGCCAGATCATCAAATTCTGAAGATGTCGAAAGAGGAGAAACATTGATTAACAGAAGAGTCCTGTTGAGTGGTGAGAATGAACTTGAGCCAACGAGGAGCCTGTTTCACACCAGGTGCAAGTGTGAAGGTAAATGTTGTGATGTGATTATTGATAGTGGAAGCACTGACAATTTGGTGTCAGAAGAGATGGTGACAAAGTTGAAGCTCAAGAGATAGAAACACCCACATCCATATCGGATTGCCTGGGTATAGGATGACCACAAGGTCATGGTCAATGAACAATGCCTAGTGAAGTTCAAGATTGGCGGATACCAAGATGAGGTATTGTGTGATATCATATCTATGGATGCATGTCATATGTTGTTGGGTAGACCATGGCAGATTGACAGATGTGTTGTACATGATGGTCGTGCGAATACCTATTCCCTGACAAAGGATGGAGTGCGACATAAGCTAAAACCATTGAAGGAGACTGAAGAAAAGGTATGTGGTAATGCAAGGATAACTTTTGTTGATGGAAGAAATTTCCTAGATGGTATGAGGCATGAGCATGTATGTTTTGCTTTAATTCCAAAAGCTGGTAAAGAGGAAGTAGAAGATGTTCCTGTAGAAGTTGCAGATTTGTTGAATGAGTTTCAGGATATTGTATCTGATAACGTGCCTGATGGATTACCACCAGTCAGGAAGATCAGTCATCAGATGAACTTGATCCCAGGAGCAAGTTTGCCGAATAAGGCAGCACATAGAATGACACCTGTACAAAGTGAGGAGTTGAACAGACAAGTACATGAACTGTTATAGAAAGGATTGATCCGTGAGAGTCTGACTCCCTGTACTGTACCATCGGTATTAGCACCAAAGAAGAATGAAGAATGGAGGATGTGTACAGATTCTAGGGCAATAAATAAGATCACAATCAAGTATAGGTTTCCATTGCCACAAATGGATGATATTATGGACTGTTTGAGTGGAGCTGTGTATTTCTCAAAGATAGATCTGAAGAGTGGATATCATCAGATTCGAATCAGAGAAGGAGATGAATGGAAGACTGCCTTCAAGACAAAGGAAGGACTATATGAGTGGTTAGTCATGCCTTTTGGGGTAACCAATGCGCCGAACACTTTCATGCGGCTCATGAACGAGGTTCTGAAAGAATTTCTGGGTAAGTTTGTCATTGTTTACCTAGATGATATTTTGATCTTTAGTAAGACATTGGATGAGCATATGATCCATATTCGTATGGTATTTGAGAAGTTGAGAGAAGAAAAATTGCTGATTAATTTGAAGAAGTGCACTTTGGTGAAGAAGGAGTTAGTGTATTTGGGGTCTGTAGTTTCAGGAGAAGGTCTAAAAATGGACCCAGAGAAGGTACAGGCTATCCTTGAATGGCCTACTGCAAAGAGTGCTACTGAGGTAAGATCTTTTCATGGTCTAGCTAGCTTTTACAGAAAGTTTATCAGGAATTTTAGTAGTATTTGTGGACCCTTGACAGAAATAATGAGAGGGGATAGAAAAGAGTTTAAGTGGACAAATGGGGCAGAAAAGAGTTTTCAATTGTTGAAACAAAAAGTTACAGAAAAACCTGTTTTAGCACTTCCAGATTTTAATAAGGTGTTTCAAGTAGATTGTGATGCTAGTGGTACTGCAATAGGAGCTGTTATGAGCCAAGAAGGTAAACCTGTTGCTTATTTCAGTGAGAAGTTAAATGATGCCAAGAGGAAATATTCTGTTTATGATCAGGAATTTTATGCTATAGTTCAGGCATTAAAGAAGTGGAGACATTATCTGCTTCCTAAGGAGTTTGTTTTGTATACTGATCATCAAGCTTTGCAATATTTGAATAGTCAAGGAAAGTTGAATCAGAGGCATTTGAAATGGGTTGAGTTTTTGCAGAGTTATACATTTGTTTTGAAACACAGGAGTGGAAAGTCTAATAGGGTTGCAGATGCTCTTAGCAAAAGGCAACTATTACTGACAGAAATGCAGATTGAAGTGGTTGGGTTCAAGGAACTCAAGAATTTGTATCGAGAGGATCCTGATTTTGGTGAAGCTTGGAAAGCTTGTACAGAACCTGTTACTCTAGATAGGACGAAATGGTTAGATTTCATCATCCAGGATGATATGCTATTCAGAGGGAGTCAGTTGTGCATTCCATGAAGTTCTATGAGGGAGAATCTCATCAAGGAGAAGCATAGCGGAGGATTGGCTGGACATTTTGGTCGTGATAAAACCATTGGTTTGGTTAGTGAGAATTATTATTGGCCACAGTTGCAGCAAGATGTGAAGAAGTTTGTACAGAGTTGCAGAGTATGTCAGATGGCGAAAAGAGTGAAGCAGAATACAGGGTTGTATCAGCCATTACCCGTACCAGAAAAGCCTTGGGAGGATATCAGCATGGACTTTGTTCTTGGTTTACCAAGGACTCAGCGGGGACATGATTCAATTTTTGTAGTGGTTGATAGATTTTCAAAGATGGCACATTTCATTCCCTGCAAGAAGACTAATGATGTTGTTCATGTAGCAGAATTATTTTTCAGAGAAGTAGTGAGACTTCATGGTTTGCCAAAGACCATAGTTTCAAATCGGGACACTAAGTTTGTTGGATATTTCTGGCATACATTGTGGAAGAAGTTGAAGACAGATTTGAAGTTCAGTTCATCACATCATCCACAGACTGATGGACAGATAGAGGTGGTGAATAGGAGTTTGGGAAATTTGCTGAGATGATTAGTTGGAGATAAGCCAACAGGATGGGATTTGATTTTACGATAGGCGGAATTTGCATACAATAATTTTGTAAACAGGAGCACTGGTAAATTACCATTCCATATTGTATATGGAAGTAGTCCAAGAAATGCATCTGAATTGAGGAAAATAGATAAAGGAGAAATAAGTAGTGTTGAAGCTGAGGATTTTGTAGAACACTTGAAGAACATCCATGGGGAGGTGAGGAAGCATATTACCAAGATGAATGCACAGTATAAGGCTAAGGCAGATGAGAAAAGGAGGTATAAGGAATTTCAGGTTGGTGATGAAGTCATGGTTTATTTGTGGAAAGAGCGGTTTCCAGTTGGTACATATAACAAGCTGAAAATGAAGAAGTTTGGACCGTGTAGGATATTGAAGAAACATGATTCAGGAAATGCATATGAGGTAGAATTGCCTACTGAGATAAATATTTCACCAGTGTTTAACATTTCAGACCTGACAGAGTATCATGAAGGAGGTGTTGAAGATGAGATCACAGCAGCACAGTGGAGTATTCCAGCAACTAGTTCAGACACTAAGGAGATCGAAGATATACTGGACAGTCATGTTGGCAGAAGCACAAGGAACAGGACATATGAAGAATATCTGGTCAAGTGGAAAGGATGACCTGTTGAAGATTCATCATGGCTGACAAAGAAGGAGGTTAGCCATCTTGATTTTCCTCTGCACACCTGAGTCGTGACAGGGTCACTTCTCAAATTACCCCAGGTGTCTGATGCAGGAGCATCTTGGGTGTAAGAGCAATCTTGCATCACCTAAAAATATTTCCATTTTTATATTCAATAAGGGCTATTTTAGTGCAGAGTTGCTATTTATGGAAAGTTACTATTTTTGGTAATTTTTGCATGTGCTCAGAATGATCTGATTTCTTTCTTGGAGGTTCATTTTGGTCATGTAAGTCTGCCAGTAAAGTTTCATTGCCAGATCAAGTGTATATTGGAAGATATTGAAGATTTTTGGTATTGGCAGCAGGGTACAGAAACTTTGAACTCAGTTTTGAAGGCTTTAGAGGCTCCGAATGAGGTCAAAAATTTGGGTGACGGACGCTTGCGCGGGTCAAGCCTGTAGATCGCTTCGTGGCATTTCTGAAATGGGGTTATAATAGCTGATTGGGTCAACTAGTGATGACTTACGGTCTTCAGAAGTTGGGCCACCTGAAATGGCAAAAAATAATTTTCTTCAAAATTTCTGTTCGGGTTTCAAAGGTTATCTTGAGCTGACTGTGATGTAATAAAATGTAAAATGAAATAATTCTAAGTTTGGTCAACCTTATTGGCTAAAATTCTGGAACCTTCCCAAGCGGTGGATAATTGCCTATATAAAGAAGGCTGTATTATTGTCTTAGGCAGTTCAGAATAGTTCAGAATAGTTTGAGGCTTTGTCCTACAGAATATTGTAAGGGAATGCCCATGTGGCTTTGCATATTGTAATTCTGAAAGTTTGTAATTCCACATTTGTGGAGATAATAAGAAGCCAATTTTTCTGTTCTTGCATATTATTGTTGTTGTTTCTCTTTTTCTGTTATGTGTTTGTGGTATTAAAGGGAGCACCCTTCATCAAGTGGTATCAGAGTAGGAGTTCTTGAGTGTGTAAATAGATCGCCGACTGTGAGGTAGTTTTCATTAGGACCGTGGCTAGGGTTTCAGCACGTATCACGAAAATGCCTCCACGAAGGGAACGTGGCGGATGAGCTAGTGTTGTAACACCTGAGGTTAGAGAGCTGCAGAGACAAGTGCGAGCATTGCAAGAAGAGATTCGTAGAGGAATGAATCTTAATGTCAGAGATGAAAGCGAGGATGAAGCCAAAGAAGAATATCAAGAAGGAGAAGCTGAAATTGTGAACCGGGAGGAAGAAAGACTTTTTCGGGCGATTTCCAAGATTGGGAAAAGATCTAAGATTGAGGTTCCTACATTTTCTGGAAATCTTAACCCAGAGGAATTGATCGACTGGATCAATGAATGTGAGGAGTATTTTGAGTATGAAGATGTTGAGGATCCTGATACGGTCAAATTTGTGAAGGCCAGACTGAAAGGTCATGCGAAGATCTGGTGGCAAGAAATTCAATTAGAGCGAAATAGAAGAGGGAAAGATAAAATCACAAGATGGGATCAGATGGTGGAAAAATTGAAGCGACAGTTCATTCCTGTTGATTATGAGCTTGACCTACTGAAGAAAATGCAAAGTTTGAAGCAAGTAGGAAAATCTGTTCAGGAGTATACAGAGGAGTTCTATCGACTCCTCATCAGAACAAGCCATGCCGAAGCTGATAAGGAGAAAGTTGCTTGATACCTTAATGGGTTAAGGCCAAGCATTCAGGAGGAGTTGAATCTGGTTTGAATGAACAGTATTGAGGAGGCATACCAATTTGCCCTAAAAGTAGAAGAAAAGCTGAACAAGAAGTTCGAGAGCAGACAAAATGGAAGAGGTCACGGTGGACGATCTGGTGGATGGTCATATGGTGGCCGAAATGAAGATCCCAAAAAGAAGGATAAGGCCAAGAGCAGTCAAAATCAGCGAGGAAATAATTCCAATCGCTTCTAGGATCAGAATCATAGAGATCAGAGAGGAAGAGGAAAAGGACAAGGATCTGGAAGAGGTGGCTTCCGTGGAACATGTTTTCACTGTGGAGAAGAAGGTCATAGGGCATTTGAATGTCCTCAGCGCCAATGCAAAATGGACAGGAGAAATGAAGGCCAGGCCAGAGTTGCACATGTAGATGAAGATACCAGATCATCAAATTCTGAAGATGCCGAAAGAGGAGAAACGTTGATTAACAGAAGAGTCATGTTGAGTGGTGAGAATGAACCTAAGCAAAGGAGGAGCCTATTTCGCACCAGGTGCAAGTGTGAAGGTAAATGTTGTGATGTGATTATTGATAGTGGAAGCACTGACAATTTGGTGTCAGAAGAGATGGTGACAAAGTTGAAGCTCAAGAGACAGAAACACCCACATCCATATCAGATTGCCTGGGTACAGGATGACCACAAGGTCATGGTCAATGAACAATGCCTAGTGAAGTTCAAGATTGGTGGATACCAAGATGAGGTATTGTGTGATATCATATCTATGGATGCATGTCATATGTTGTTGGGTAGACCATGGAAGTTTGACAGATGTGTTGCACATGATGGTCGTGCGAATACCTATTCCCTGACAAAGGATGGAGTGCGACATAAGCTAAAACCATTGAAGGAGACTGAAGAAAAGGTATGTGGTAATGTAAGGATAACTTTTGTTGATGGAAGAAATTTCCTAGATGGTATGAGGCATGAGCATGTATGTTTTGCTTTAATTCCAAAAGCTGGTAAAGAGGAAGTAGAAGATGGTCCTGTAGAAGTTGTAGATTTGTTGAATGAGTTTCAAGATATTTTATCCGATAACGTGCCTGATGGATTACCACTAGTCAGGAAGATCAGTCATCAGATGGACTTGATCCCAGGAGCAAGTTTGCCGAATAAGGCAGCACATAGAATGACACTTGCAGAAAGTGAGGAGTTGAACAGACAAGTACATGAACTGTTACAGAAAGGATTGATCCATGAGAGTCTGAGTCCCTGTGCTGTACCAGCGGTATTAGCACCAAAGAAGAATGGAGAATGGAGGATGTGTACAGATTCTAGGGCAATAAACAAGATCACAATCAAGTATAGGTTTCCATTGCCACGAATGGATGATATTATGGACTGTTTGAGTGGAGCTGTGTATTTCTCAAAGATAGATCTGAAGAGTGGATATCATCAGATTCAGATCAGAGAAGGAGATGAATGGAAGACTGCCTTCAAGACAAAGGAAGGACTATATGAGTGGTTAGTCATGCCTTTTGGGCTAACCAATGCACCGAGCACTTTCATGTGGCTCATGAACGAGGTTCTGAAAGAATTTCTGGGTAAGTTTGTCATTGTTTACCTAGATGATATTTTGATCTTTAGTAAGACATTGGATGAGCATACGATGCATATTCGTATGGTATTTGAGAAGTTGAGAGAAGAGAAATTGCTGATTAATTTGAAGAAGTGCAGTTTTGTGAAGAAGGAGTTAATGTATTTGGGGTCTGTAGTTTCAGGAGAAGGTCTAAAAATGGACCCAGAGAAGGTACAGGCTATCCTTGAATGGCCTACTCCAAAGAGTGCTACTGAGGTAAGATCTTTTCATGGTCTAGCTAGCTTTTAGAGAAAGTTTATCAAGAATTTTAGTAGTATTTATGGACCCTTGACTAAAACAATGAGAGGGGATAGAAAAGAGTTTAAGTGGACAAATGGGGTAGAAAGGAGTTTTCAATTGTTGAAACAAAAAGTTACAGAAGAACCTATTTTAGCACTTCTAGATTTTAATAAGGTGTTTCAAGTAGATTGTGATGCTAGTGGTACTGCAATAGGAGCTGTTATGAGCCAAGAAGGTAAACTTGTTGCTTATTTCAGTGAGAAGTTAAATGATGCCAAGAGGAAATATTCTGTTTATGATCAGGAATTTTATGCTATAGTTCAGGCATTAAAGAAGTGGAGACATTATCTTCTTCCTAAGGAGTTTGTTTTGTATACTGATCATCAAGCTTTGCAATATTTGAATAGTCAAGGAAAGTTGAATCAGAGGCATTTGAAATGGGTTGAGTTTTTGCAGAGTTATACATTTGTTTTGAAACACAGGAGTGGAAAGTCTAATAGGGTTGCAGATGCTCTTAGAAAAAGGCAACTATTGCTGACAGAAATGCAGATTGAAGTGGTTGGGTTCAAGGAACTCAAGAATTTGTATCGAGAGGATCCTGATTTTGGTGAAGCTTGGAAAGCTTGTACAGAACCTGTTACTCTAGACAGGATGAAATGGTTGGATTTCATCATCTAGGATGATATGCTATTCAGAGAGAGTTAGTTGTGCATTCCATGAAGTTCTATGAGGGAGAATCTCATCAAGGAAAAGCATAGCGGAGGATTGGCTGGACATTTTGGTCATGATAAAACCTTTGGTTTGGTTAGTGAGAATTATTATTGGCCACAGTTGCAGCAAGATGTGAAGAAGTTTGTACAGAGTTGTAGAGTATGTCAGATGGCGAAAGGAGTGAAGCAGAATACAGGGTTGTATCAACCATTACCCGTACCAGAGAAGCCTTGGGAGGATATCAGCATGGACTTTGTTCTTGGTTTACCGAGGACTCAGCGGGGATATGATTCAATTTTTGTAGTGGTTGATAGATTTTCAAAGATGGCACATTTTATTCCCTGCAAGAAGACTAATGATGCTGTTCATATAGCAGAATTATTTTTCAGAGAAGTAGTGAGACTTCATGGTTTGCCAAAGACCATAGTTTCAAATCGGGACACTAAGTTTATTGGATATTTCTGGCGTACATTGTGGAAGAAGTTGAAGATAGATTTGAAGTTCAGTTCATCACATCATCCACAGACTGATGGACAGACAGAGGTGGTGAATAGGAGTTTGGGAAATTTGCTGAGATGTTTGGTTGGAGATAAGCCAATAGGATGGAATTTGATTTTACCATAGGCGAAATTTGCATACAATAATTATGTCAATAGGAGCACTGGTAAATCAACATTCCATATTGTATATGGAAGTAGTCCAAGAAATGCATTTGAATTGAGGAAAATAGATAAAGGAGAAATAAGTAGTGCTGAAGCTGAGGATTTTGCAGAACACTTGAAGAACATCCATGGGGAGGTGACGAAGCATATTACCAAGATGAACGCACAGTATAAGGCTAAGGCAGATGAGAAAAGGAGGTATAAGGAATTTCAGGTTGGTGATGAAGTCATGGTTCATTTGCGGAAGGAGCGGTTTCCAGTTGGTACATATAACAAGCTGAAAATGAAGAAGTTTGGACCGTGTAGGATACTGAAGAAACATGATTCAGGAAATGCATATGAGGTAGAATTGCCTACTGAGCTAAATATTTCACCAGTTTTTAACATTTCAGACCTGACAGAGTATCATGAAGGAGGTGTTGAAGATGAGATCACAGCAGCATAGTGGAGTATTCCAGCAACTAGTTCAGACACTAAGGAGATCGAAGATATACTGGACAGTTGTGTTGGTAGAAGCACAAGGAACAGGACATATGAAGAATATCTGGTCAAGTGGAAAGGAGGACCTGTTGAAGATTCATCATGGCTGACAAAGGAGGAGGTTAGCCGTCTTGGTTTTCATCTGCACACTTGAGTCGTGACAGGGTCACTTCTCAAATTACCCCGGGTGTCTGATGCAGGAGCATCCTGGGTGTAAGAGCAATCTTGCATCACCTAAAAATATTTCCATTTTTATATTCAATAAGGGCTATTTTAGTGCAGAGCTGCTATTTATGGAAAGTTACTATTTTTGGTAATTTTTGCATGTGCTCAGAATGATCTGATTTCTTTCTTGGAGGTTCATTTTGGTCATGTAAGTCTGCCAGTAAAGTTTCATTGCCAGATCAAGTGTATATTGGAAGATATTGAAGATTTTCGGTATTGGCAGCAGGGTACAGAAACTTTGAACTCAGTTTTGAAGGCTTTAGAGGCCCTGGATGAGGTGGAAAATTTGGGTGATGGGTGCTTGCGCGGGTCAAGCCTGTAGAGCGCTTCATGGCATTTCCGAAATGGGGTTATAATAGCCGATCGGGTCAACTGGTGATGACTTACGGTCTTCGGAAGTTGGGCCACCTGAAATGGCGAAAAATAATTTTCTTCAAAATTTCTGTTTGGGTTTCAAAGGTTATCTTGAGCCGACTATGATGTAATAAAATGTAAAATGAAATAATTCTAAGTTTGGTCAGCCTTATTGGCTAAAATTCTGGAACCTTCCCAGGCGGTGGATAATTGCCTATATAAGGAAGGCTGTATTATTGTCTTAGGCAGTTCCGAATAGTTCAGAATAGTTCGAGGCTTTGTCCTACAGAATATTGTAAGGGAATGCCCATGTGGCTTTGCATATTGTAATTCTGAAAGTTTGTAATTCCACATTTGTGGAGATAATAAGAAGCCAATTTTTCTATTCTTGCATATTATTGTTGTTGTTTCTCTTTTTATGTTATGTGTTTGTGGTATTAAGGGGAGCACCCTTCATCACCTATCAAAGAAGATTTGTGTGGTACCATCAGATTCCAACCTGATATTGGGAACTCCATGGATATATTCCTTGGGGCATTTTTTGTTTGATTTTCCAAACTTAACAATCTTCTTCCAACATAAAGGCCAAGAAATAACATTAAAGGGGTTACCTAATGCTTCTCCAAAAGTAGTCTCTTGCAAAAGGATGGAAAAAATATTTAGAAAAGGGCAAGAGGAATGGGCAGCTCAATGCTTGATCCTTGAAGAATCGACCCCACAAGGGAAGGCCACTCACAAAGATATTAAGCCCATATTGAGGAAACACAAGAAGGTCTTTGATGATATCCCTCTGGGGTTACCCCCAAAAAAGGATTTGAACACATTATAGAATTAGAAAAGGGAGCACAACCAGTAATTACCACTCCTTATAGCCATCCACAAAAATTTAAAGAGGATATAGAGAAAACCATAAATGAGCTACTAGAGATGGGTCACATACATCCAAGCTCCAGCCCATTTTCATCATCGGTTGTACTAGTAAAAAAGAAAGATAGAACAATGAGAATGTACATTGATTATCTAGCCTTGAATAAGAAAATGATTAATAATTGATAACCTATCCTTAGAGTGAATGAACTTATTGATGAACTCCATGGAGCCCAATATTTCTCAAAAATTGACCTAAGGTTTGGATATCACCAAATAAGGATGAGAGAGGAGGACATTCCAAAAACAGCATTCAGATGCCACTATGGACACTTTGAGTTTCTAGTCTTTCCCTTTGGGTTAACCAATGCTCCTGCAACATTTCAGTCCTATATGAATCATACTTTTAGGAAATAACTTTGAAAAATTTTATTGATATTATTTGATGATATCCTCATATATAGTAAAACTTGGGAGGATCATCTTAAGAATATTGATGAAGAATTAGAAATTCTTGAGCAAAAGTCACTATATGCCAAAGCTTCAAAATGCGAATTTGGTTTGAAAGAAATTTTATACTTGGGCCACAAGATTAGCAGATAAGGAGTAAGTGTTGATGAGGAAAAAACCAAGGCTATTAAGGAATGGCCAAAACCTAAAACATTAACCCAATTAAGGGGATTTTTAGGACTTTGCAACATAATATTTGTTAAAGGATTCTCAAAATTAGCCACACCTCTCATAGATTTAACTAAGAAAGGATTTTTTGGATGGAATGAACCAACCCAAAAAGCTTTTGAAAACCTCAAAACAACCATTAGTTCATGCCCGTACTGACTGTCCCCAACTTCTCTCTACCATTTGAGCTACAGTGTGATGCATCGGGAGAAGGCGTCAGTATAGTTCTCATGCAAAAATAAAAACCCAATTTCCTTTGAAAGTAGGAAGCTCTATCTCACCAAAAGATCTTATCCTATGACAAGGAAATATTGGCAATTATGCATGCTTTGGAAAAATTTAGACAATACTTGGTTTGTGGGAAGTTTTTGGTCAGAAAATATCACAATAGCCTACAATTCTTCCTAAAACAAAAAGGTCTTAACGATCGTCAACATAAATGGGTAAGAAAATTATAAGCCTATAACTTTGATATAGAATGTATTAAGGGTAAAAACAATAGTGTGGCTGATGCACTATCTAGAAGACCATGCTTGTACACCATAACTAACATCACCACAGAGTAGAAGCACAAGCCATTATTGTAGAATACACTAAAGACTCTCATGCAAATAATATTATGGAAGGAAACATACAAGTAGAAGATTATAAGGTAGTAGAAGGAATTATCTTATATAAGGAAAAAATCTATCTTACTCCAGGCTCGAAGATGAAAACAAAAATCATCAAATAATTCCATGACAACCCCCTATCATGACACCAAGGGTATTACAAAACATACAAACAAGTAAGAGAAAGGTTCTCTTTGAAGGGACTAAAAAAGAATGTACTTAAACATGTCCAAGAATGTATGACATGCTAGAAGAATAAGGCAGAACACAGGCATCCCGCAGGCCTTCTTCAACCATTGCCTATACCAGATAAAAAATGGGAAAGTATCTCTATGGATTTTATAGTAGGTCTTCCCAAAGTACAAGGGAAAGACTATATATACGTAGTAGTGGATCACCTAACCAAATATGCACACTTCATGACTATATCTAAAGAATACAGAGCACCTCAAGTTACGGAAGTTTTCTTCAAAGAAGTGTTTAGATTACATGGATTACCTAGAAAAAATTTAGCAAGAGAGATAGTAGATTTTTTAGTATGTTTTCGTAAGAACTCTTCCACTTGGTAGGCACAGAATTAACACCTAGTACTAGTTATCATTCCCAAATAGACAAACAGACAAAAATTGTCAATAAGTGGATAGAGGGATACTTAAGAAACTATGTTACAGGACAACAAAATGCATGGATAAAATTGCACCTTGTTACTGTTAGAATACAACACACCATCTATCCATTGAAATGAGCCCATTTAAGGCCTTATACAGTTACAAAGCCACTTATTTTGGGATTCTAATTCTTCCAGAAAGTATGGTCCCAGGAGCTAGATATTTTGTACAACAAAATATGGACATCATGAGAACTCTCAAAGATAATCTACACCATGCACAAAACCAACAGAAGATTTATGCTGACAGAAACTGAACTGAACGAGCATTTGAAGCGGGAGACTTAGTCTTCTTAATATTACAACCTTATAAACAATGGTCTATTAAGGCTAGCGGAGCAGAAAAACATAAGCCATGATTCTATGGGCACTACAAAGTTTTAAGGAAAATTGGTGAGGTAGCCTATGAACTAGAGTTGCCTGAGAATAGCGGACTCCATAACATCTTCCATGTATCACGACTAAAGAAGGTCCTTAGGAAACATACTAATCCATGTGAAGAATTATCTCCAATGGATGATGAAGGAAAACTCATCCTAGAACTAGAAAGAGTCCTTAACATGAGGGAAAAGAAATTAAGAAATAAAACCATTCCCGAATACCTAATTAAATAGAAAGGCCTACTAGAGGAAGATGCAACTTGGGAGGGAGCAGAGATTTTTGAGCACCCGAAACTGAAGTTGCTTGACAACAAGCAGATTTAGGAGGGGTGGACTGTGATGGAATATGGATGAAGTGACTGAGAGGGGGGGGGGTGAATCAGTCAACCATAAAAACTTTGACAATTAATTCTTTGTAGATCCCTTAGGATATCCTAACACTGTTATTTGTTTTGGCACTCGGTAAATAGATTGCAGTAACTTTGAAGATGCAGAAAGTATTAGCAATAATATCTTTAGATATTTATCAGTGCATGTAAATGATTGAGAAAGCAATTAAGAACACAAGAGACACAAGTTTTAACGTGGAAACCCAATATGGGAAAAACCACCAATGTATCTAGATACTGATTTTCACTTTTCTGAAGTGATGCCCGGTTAGAAGCCAACCCGGTAAAAGGTTACAAAACACACTGTTAGGTGTGACCTTGTTAGAGGATTTAAAACACCCTGCTAGGAGTGGCCTGGTAAGAGGTCTTGAAAACAATTCACTGGATTCTTAGAAATGTTTATTGCACTGGTATTGTCACAAAATATAACAACTGGTTCTTTGATTTCGACCTTCATACCTTCTAATAGCTGTTTAAACCAAACAATATTTGAACAGTTTACTGCAGCAGCAACATATTCTGCTTCGGCTGTGGATTGAGATGTGCAATTCTGCTTTTTACTAGTCCAGGATACCAGTCTTTTTCCAAGAAAAAATGCTCCACCACTTGTGCTTTTTCTGTCATCAATGTTTCCTGCCCAATCAGCATCAGTAAACACTTTCAAGTCTAGATTGCCTCCAAATTTATACCACAAACCATATTCTTCAGTTCCTCTTAAGTATCTTAAGATTCTTTTGATTGCCATCATGTGATTTTCCTTAGGTTTAGCTGAGAATCTAGCTACTATATCGACTGCTAAGGCAATATCAGGTCTAGTATGTACTACATACTACAATTTTCCAATCATAGATCGGTATAGGGTCTGATCAACTTCTTTTGAATCATCATTTTTGGTAAGTTTCAGTCCAGTACACATGGGTGTACCAACTGGTTTTGAATCTTCCATTCCAAACTTCTTAAGTATCTCCTTGATGTATTTTGATTGAGTAATGTATATACCATTTTTGCTTTGCTGAATTTGAAGACCAACAAAGAATTTTATTAAACCAAACATAGACATTTCAAATTCTCTGTTCATTTGTTCTGAAAATTCTTTGCACTGATCCTCATTCCCTGTAAATATAGTATCATCCACAAATATTTCTGCCAGTACAATTTTGTTATTCGGTCCTTCTTTGATATACAGATTGCTGTTATCATTAGCTCTTTTGAAATTAATCTGGATTAAATAGTTATGGAGTCTTTCATACCATGCTCTAGGAGCTTGTTTTAAGCCATATAATGCTTTGTGTAATCTGCAGACCATGTCCCTTTTGTCTGGATCAACAAAACCTTCAGGTTGTTCAATGTAGACTTCTTCATCAAGAATTCCATTGAGAAATGCAGATTTTATGTCCATCTGATATACCTTAAATCCTTTGTGTGCTGCATAAGCAAGTAGAGTTCTTACACCTTCTAATCTTGCAACAGGAGAAAAGGTTTCTCCATAATCTATACCTTCTTCTTGAGAGTAACCTTTACATACCAGTCTAGCCTTGTTTCTAGATACTTGACCATCTTCATTCAGTTTATTTCTAAATACCCATTTTGTTCCAATTACATTCTTATCTTTAGGTCTAGGTACAAGAGTCCAAGTTTTGTTCTTTCGTATTTGTTCTAATTCTTCATTCATTGCTTCAATCCAACTTTCATTCTCTAATGCATCTTTGATATTTCTAGGTTCAAAATCAGTAAGTAGACATGTACCTTTTAGCTTGCTTCTTGTCATAGTACCATCTGATTTGTTTCCAATGATTTGATCTGGTGTATGATGTCTTCTGACATATTTGGCTAGTATAGGTTCCTTGCCTTTTGAATGATTCATGATGTTGTCTTCTAGGATCTCTTCTTCAGGTTGCTCGGACTCGGTAGATATTTTCTCGGTAACTTCAGGCTGAGACTCGGTCTGAATTTCTTCCTGTGACTCGGTTTGAACTTCTTCCTGTGACTCGGTCTGTGACTCGGTAACTGTGCTTGGCTCGGTAGATATAGCTTCCTTATTGATAGTTGTGTCTGTCAATGTTTCAGGTTCAATGTAAACGAATCTTCTGTAGTTCTCAGGTTCCCTTTTGCTTTCTTCCTCAGTCTTTTCTGCAAACTCATCAAATTTCACATGTATACTTTCTATGACTTTGTGAGTAGATAAGTTCAGACATTTGTATGCCTTGCTTTTGCTAGAATATCCTAGGAATATTCCTTCATCACTCTTCACATCAAATTTATTTCTTCTGGATTCCTTTAAGATATAACACTTGCTACCAAATATTTTCATGTAACTTACATTAGGTTTATAGCCATACCATAATTCATAAGGAGTTTTGAATGTGTCTTTCTTCAGTTGTACTCGGTTCAGGGTATGAACTACAGTGCTGATAGCTTCCTTCCAGTATTTTATAGCAATGTTCTTTTCTATCATTAGAGTCCTTGCACAATCCATAATAGATCTGTTTCTTCTTTCTGCTATTCCATTCTGCTCAGGAGTTCTAGGAGCTAATACCTGTCTTTTGATTCCTCTTTCAATGCAGAAGTTGTTAAAATCATGGGAGATGAATTCACCACCTCTGTCTGATCTTAAGCATTTCAATCTTTTCCCTGTTTCTTTTTCTACTCTTGCTAAGTACCATTTGAATTTTTCAAATGCCTCTGATTTTTCTCTTAAATACATAACAGTCATCATTCTAGAATAGTCATCAACGAAAAGAATAAAGAATTTATCTCCAGTATAGCTTTGTATTCCAATAGGTCCACATAAATCAGTATGCACAATTTCCAAAATTTCTTTAGACTGATAGTTCTTACTTTTGAAACTAGTTTTACTCATTTTGCCAATCTGACAATTCTTACATAGACCAGTGTTAGGTTTCTTCAAGGTAGGAATGCCTCTAACCTTCTTGAATTTGCTTATTTTTATCATGTTATCAAAATTTACATGACATAACCTTTTGTGCCATAGCCAACTTTCTTCTATTTGAGCAATAAGGCATGAATATTCATTGAGATCAAGATAAAATAAGTTACCTTTTGTTTGTTTGCCTGATCCAATGAGTTTTCCTTTTCCATCCAGCAGTCTTGCTTGACCATTCATGAATTCAACCTTGAAACCAGTGTTGATTAGCTGTGCTACACTTAGAAGATTATGTTTTAGTCCTTCAACCCAGTAAGCATTATCACATATGAGTTCTTTGGTTAATGAGATTCTTCCTTTTCCTTTTATACAACAAGGTTCGTTGTTTCCAAATCTTACATTACCATTGTCACAGTCTTCTAGATATTCAAATTTTGTCTTATCACCAGTCATGTGGTGTGAACATCCGCTGTCTATTATCCATATATCATCTTTGCTTATATGAGAAATAAGTGCTATCTTATCTTCATCATCATCAGATTCATCTTTTATAGCAATAAAGACAATTTCTTCTTCACTATCATCAGAATCTTTAGCCATAAAACATGATTTCTTACCTTTATCCTTGTATGATTTGAAATTCTTTTTGCCATAGTACTTGTGACTTCTCTTTTCTTCCTTGACTTGCTTGTTTGGGCACCTAGCTGCAATATGTCCAATTTCTTCACATGAAAAACAGATTAAGGGAGTTTTACCTTTATACTTACCTTTCCCTCTAGAGTACTTCTTTGCAAGTAATGCTTCTACAATTTCAAGATCACTATCAGAACTTTCTTCTGATTCTTCTTCACTTTCTGTCTGAACTTCTTTAATTTTCTTGTTCTTCTTTAGTGAAACTTTGGCCTCAAATGCTGATTCAATATTTTTGGAACTAGGAACATAGTTGTCATAGTTGTCTAGTTCAAAAGCTGTCAATCTTCCAACTAAAGCATCCAAAGTTATACTGTGGTTTGCTTCACATCTTCTTTCTTGAATAGCTGATACTCTTATTGCATAGATAGGGAGTAGTGTTCTGAGTACCTTACTTATAACCGTCTCATCTGAGATTGTTCCTCCAGAAGCTCTGATTGCACTTACACTTGCTTTGATTCTTTCAACATATTTTGCAATGTTTTCATCTTCCTTCATATTCATCTTGTCAAACTGTCCTCTTAGGCTTTCTGCTTTTGCTCTCTTAACATTTGCATCACCACCATATATCTTCTTCAGTGCCACCCACATTTCATATGCAGTAGTGCAGTCTTTAATATCATCAAATTCTTCATAGCTGAGAGCAGATGCAATGTCTATCATCATGGTGTTGTGAGTCTTTTTATCTGCAATGTCTTCAACAGTTAATGCACCATTAGGAATTGTGTATTCTTCATCAATGTATTTGCATCCTGAATCACCAATGGAAGCCAGATGAAGTCGCATGAGACCTTGCCATGCTGAAAAGTTTTCTCTGTTAAGCTTTGGAATTTCCCTCTTGTAAGACATCCTGATCTTTAGCTTAGGTCTGTGAAACCCTTCCTGCAAGCACCAAATGCTCTGATACCAATTGATGGAATATGGATGAAGTGACTGAGAGGGGGGGGGGGTGAATCAGTCAACCATAAAAACTTTGACAATTAATTCTTTGTAGATCCCTTAGGATATCCTAACACTGTTATTTGTTTTGGCACTCGGTAAATAGATTGCAGTAACTTTGAAGATGCAGAAAGTATTAGCAATAATATCTTTAGATATTTATCAGTGCATGTAAATGATTGAGAAAGCAATTAAGAACACAAGAGACACAAGTTTTAACGTGGAAACCCAATATGGGAAAAACCACCAATGTATCTAGATACTGATTTTCACTTTTCTGAAGTGATGCCCGGTTAGAAGCCAACCCGGTAAAAGGTTACAAAACACACTGTTAGGTGTGACCTTGTTAGAGGATTTAAAACACCCTGCTAGGAGTGGCCTGGTAAGAGGTCTTGAAAACAATTCAATGGAATTGTCACCTTGTTAGAGGATTTATATTTTGGCTGTTAAACCAACTCGGTTAAGAGATTTAGAATTCACTGTTACAATGATAAGAAGGTAACAATGAAAAAATGACCTGTATAATAATGCAACTGTCTTGCTGATTACAGATCTCTGTTCTGCATAAGTCTGATCCTCTCTGATCGAATAAATCCCTGCTGCTCCTCAAGGATATTTGAACATTCTTCACAAACTCGCATATATCTTTCCTTTTCTTCTTCTGTAAATCTTCTGCTATATATCCCTCTTGCTTTTCACATTTTACCTATTATATATATGATTTTGGATTAGTCAAATCGTCATTTATTAGAATAACAGTCGGCTGAATTAAGTAAACTCTATTTGCAAAAATCCTTCAAAGGCCGACAGTGCTCGGTGACCATATCTTTTATAATTTTCTAGAGACCAAGGGAACTCGGTAAACACCAACAATCCTTCTCCTTTGATAACCGACTGAACTCAGTAAACACTAAACTTTCTTCGGCAACCGAGTGAACTCGGTAAACACTAGACTTTCTTCGGCAACCGAGTGAACTCGGTAAACACTAGACTTTCTTCGGCAACCGAGTGAACTCGGTAAACACTAATATCCCTGACAGGCAGACCGACTGAGCTCGGTATAAGCAGATTGCTGTGGATTATGACATAGTGTGACATCAAAGACAATACATAATTGAGTAGCAATTTCCTTCAGACAATTATTTCCAACAGGACTGTAATATCCCCTGTCTAGATTTATAGATAAATAAAAAAATAGTAATTAATGAATAAATAATTATTAATTAATAAATAAGTAATTAAGTAATTGATTTAAATAATACATTAATTATATTAAATCAATTGTTATTAAAATAAATAATTAATTATATTGAATCACACATATTGATAATTGATAACTATTAATTAATAAATAAACAATTTAATAAATATAGTAAATATCACTCTATATATATATATATATATATATATATATATATATATATATATATATATATATATATATATATATATATACACACACTGACTGATCATTAATAAATAATTATTAATAAAGAAGATAAAAGCATTAACATAAAGAAAGTTATATATGGGAAAATCTTATCCCAAAGTTATATCAATCCAAAGTCCATCAACTGAACAATCTCCCTAAATAGTAGAGATTTTATCATAGCAACACTCTCCCTTTGACAGCAATGGCAAAGGGTTCCATGAGCCTTCAACTGCCTTCACATATAAAGTTTCTTCCACGATCAGTTTCCCCTCAGATAAAGATGTCAACATATGCGAAAATCTTATCCCAAAGTTATATCAATCCAAAGTCCATCAACTGAACAATCTCCCCAAACAGTAGAGATTTTCTCATATCAAAACTCCCCCTTTGAAAACAATGCCAAAGGGTTCCATGAGCCTTCAACTTCCTTCACATATAAATTTTTTTTAGCTACAAATGAATGAAGATGAAAGCATTAGAGCCTATGTTCAAAGGGTTACAGAAGTTGTAGTTGGAATAAAAAAATTGTGGAGGTACTTATGACAAAGATGAAGTCATTGCAAAGATTCTTAGATCTCTAACTCCTACTTACAAATTCAAGGCAATGTCAATTCAAGAAACTACACCCCTGACTCCAAACTTTAGCAGAGAGATGTTGATTACAAAGTTAACTACCTTTGAAGCTACAAAATTAGGAGAAGTTGTACCTAAAGTTGAATCTACATTTAGGGCATCCATACACAAGAAAGTATCTACACTTCTGAGCACAAGCAAAGAAGATCTGAAAGAGCAGCTTGGTGATTATGCTGAGGAATGGGAGAAGTTAATGGAAGAAGAAAAGAAGATGGAAGGACTTGTTACATTGATTGTTAGAAGAGAGAAAAGAGGTAAGGGAAAATTTGAAGGCAAATTACCTTTGAAATGTTTTTCATGCAATAAGATAGGTCATTTTGCATCTAGATGTCCTACAAGAGTTCCTAAATACAAACCTGATTATGAAAAGATTAGAAGAGACAAAGAATGTTATTATGCTAGTGAAGGAATCTCTAGTGATGATGATTTAGACAACGAAGAAATTGGATTTTTTTCTATTAAAGATGAACCCGTTCATGAAGAAAAAGCTTTAGTATCTCATGTTGATAAGAAAATTGAATGGATGATTGACAGTGGATATTCTCAAAAAATGACTGGTGATAAGTTTTTTTTTTTTAAATTAGTAAATTATGATGGAGGTGTTGTAAGGTTTGGGGACAATCTCCCAAAGTCCATCATAGAAGTTGGATCCATCACTCTGGATGGAAAGACTAACATAGACAATGTACTACTAGTTAAAGGATTGAAGCATAACTTATTAAGTGTTGGACAGTTAACAGATAAAAAATTTCAATTAAGTTTTGCTAATGGTAAATGCTTTATCAGAAGCAAGGAAGGAAAACTGATTGCTACCAGTTCAAGATCTATAGGTAATGTATTTGAACTAAACACATTTGGAGCCTCTTATTTTTTTGTGAAGGTAGATGATAGGTGGTTATGGCATAGAAGATTTTGTCATGTTAACTTTGATAACATTGTGAAAGAAAGTATGGCTAATGCAGTAAGAGATCTATCAAAGATTGTCAAACCTTCTAATGCTGTATGTAGAGAATGTTTTATGGGAAAGAAAACTAAAAGCAGTCATAAAAGAAAAACATTTACATCAAAAGGAAAGTTGGATCTGGTACATACAGATCTATGTGGGCCTACAAGAACAAAGTCATACTATGGTGAAAGGTATTTTATACTCTTTGTTGATGACTTTTCTAGAATGATGTGAGTTACTTATTTGAGAGAAAAATCAGAAGCATTTGACAAATTCAAGTTGTTTAAAGCAAAAGTAGAGAATGAATCAAGACTGAAAATAAAGTGTTTAAGATCAGACAAAGGTGGATAGTTTACATCAAATTTATTTAATTCATACTATGAAGAGCATGGGATAAAAATACAAACATCTTCTCCTAGGACTCCACAACAAAATGGGATAGCAGAGCGAAGAAACAAAACTATACTTGATGCTGCCAGGACAATGTTGATTGAAGGAAATGTATCTCATGTACATTGGAGAGAGGTTGTTGGACCAGTAGTGTACACATTAAATAGAATTAAAATCAGAGATGGCACAAGTAAGACTCCCTATGAACTATGATTTGATCATACTCCTACTGTAAAATATTTCAAAAATTTTGGTAGAAAATATTATATCAAGAGGGATGATGAGATAGGGAAGTTTGATGCTAGAAGTGATGAAGGTATCTTCCTTCATTACTCTATTAAAAGAAAGGCATACAAATGTTTCAATTTGAGATTAAGGAAGATGGTTGAAAGTAACAATGTAAGAATAGATGAGAAATTTTAGATACAAGAAAGAATGTATGACAACAGTCAGATATCAGAAGTGAAAGAAACCACTACTTTTGCAAGAAGAACTTGTTGAGGAAGAAAGTGAAAAAGAGGCTTGTGATGATACAAACAAGACTACTAAAACTCCTAAAACTCCAAGGTATGGGTGACCCCACAATAATGGGTTACACTTTTTTAGACATGCTGATTTTTGCTGAAATAACACATTTTTAACAAAATATGATGATTTAAGCCATGACAGGTTCCATTTGAAGGTTAATCACAAATGGTTAGCTCAAGCCTCTTAGATAAAAAAACATTGATATACTATATATACTCCTCATGCATACCTATAATGGAGTCTCCTTCGCACCTATTAAAATGCTGACAAAAAATCACTTAAACTTTATCTTTTGAAAGATCAAATGAATCTATTTGATAAACCTATCTATGTAGTAAGGTAATACTAAGAAAAATATTTCCAATGATTATAATGTTAATATATATTAAGTTTATTATGAATATGTATTTTTATTTTTACTAAACATAGATATTTCACCGTATGTCTACCTCTATGTTTGACACTTATGGAAAAATAGTAAATGAGAGAAAAAAAATCTAAAAAATATCTATGCCATAGGTATTTAAGTTCTCTTTCTATAAAAAAAAATAAAAAATGAAATTGGATTCACCCGTATGTAAAAAATAACCATCCTAAAAATTAAATTATTGGCAATACTAGTCAGGGAGTGTTAACTAAATCTAAAGTTAGAGAAGAAATCTATTTGATTTCTCAAGTTAAGCAAAAAACTACAGATGAAGCCTTTAAGGATGAATCTTGGATAAATGCCATGAAAGAAGAATTGGATCAGATAAAGAAAAATAATACTTGGGAATTGGTTCCAAGACCTAAAAATAAAAATGTTATAGGAACAAAATTGGTCTTTAGAAATAAAATGGATGAAGAAGGAACAGTTTTAAGGAACAAAGAAAGACTAGTGTGTAAGGGATAGTCACAGCAAGAAGGCATAGACTTTGAAGAAACATTTGCTCTTGTTGCTAGAATAGAGGCAGTAAGATTATTTTTGTCTTATGCTGCACACAAAAACTTCAAAGTGTATCAGATGGATGTTAAATTTGCATTTCTTAATGGAGATCTTGAAGAAGAAGTATACATAGAACAACTAGATGGATTTCCTCTATGCGAAGACAAAGACATGGTGTGAAAATTGAAGAAAGCATTGTATTGGTTGAAGCAAGCTCCTAGGGAATGGTATGTAAGGTTGGACAAGTATCTACTTGGACTTGGATTCAGAAAAGGTAATGTGGACATTAATTTGTACTTAAGAACTACTGAAGATGGAATCTTGATAGTAGAAGTATTTGTGGATGACATTATCTTTGGAGGTAATGATAATATATGTAAGAAGTTTACTAAAGAAATGGAAAGTGAATTTGAGATGTCCATGATAGGTGAAATTAAATTATTCCTTGGACTACAAATAACTCAGAATGAGAATGATATTTTTATTTATCAGACCAAGTATCTCAAAGAATTGCTTAAGAAATTCGGTATGGAAGATTGTAAACTAGTAGGAACACCTATGGTGACTAGAAACAAGCTAACAATTGATGATGAAGCAAAATGTGTTTTTCAGACTTTGTATAGATCAATGGTTGGAGGGCTGCAATATCTAACTCACACTGGACCAGATATTGCTAATGTTGTTGGAATTGCGACTAGATATCAAGTAGAACCTAAAGAGACTCATCTTTTTGTTGTGAAAAGAATATTGAGGTATGTCAGAGGAACCATAGACTACGGTTTATGGTATGACAGGAATGATAGCTTTGAATTTCATGCTTATACTGACACTGATTGGGCAGGAAATATTGATGCCAGAAAAAGTACCAGTGGTGGTGCATTTTTCCTTGGGAAAAAGTTGGTTTCTTGGCTAAGTAAGAAACAAGATTGTATAGCACAATCTACTGCTGAATCAGAATATGTTGTTGCTGCTATAACTTTCACTTAGACTATTTGGATCAAACAAATGCTGATAGACATTAGAATAACTTTTAATGAGCATGTGCTTATCCATTGTGATAACACGAGCACAGTAAACATGTCAAACAATCTGGTGATGCACTCTAAAACTAAACACATTTCTATCAAGTATCACTTCTTGAGAGACATGGTGGTAGAAAAAGAAATCAAGCTAGAATATATCAGTACAAAAGAGCAGATTGCAAAAATTTTTACAAAGCCACTACCAAAAGATACCTTTGAATGTCTCAGAGGTATGCTAGGGGTTCAGGCCCCTCCTAGTCAGAACTAAATGATGCAGAGATGCATTAGTCCAGAAGTGTTCAGAGCCTCATCATTTTATGGATTGGATGTAGGGATCTACTCCTCAGGGGGAGTGATCATGGAAGAATGTTTATATGTGAAGGTAGTTGAAGGCTCATGGCACCCTCTAACATTTTTGTCAAAGGGGATGTGTTGCTATGAGAAAATCTCTACTATTTGGGGAGATTGTTCAGTTGAAGGACTTTGGATTGATATAACTTTGGGATAAGACTTTCCCATATGTTGACATCAATACCAAAGGGGGAGATTTTTGGATATTGCTAATCCATGGGTGGTGATTGAGACATGTAATATGTTTAATCACTATGTTACTGAATGGGCACTCATATTGTTGTCATTTTTGTTTTTTCACTGATGTCAACATATGTTTTTATGAAGGAACTAAATTGGTAATCATGGTGTACGGTTAGTGTACAGATGTTTTAGATGCTTCAAAGTCAGATAAGAGTTTAGGTGGATTTTTTGATTTTATATCTATGATCACATCCTTAATTATTGCATATTAAGAGAGTTACAACTACTTTGGTAAAGACTGGTCACTAGACTATGACAGTGAGAATTGACAGAGTTAGTCTCTAAGTTTTTGATATATCTTTGAGAGGAATTGGATTCAAGGTATGCGAACTTGAAGGATGACAGAAGAGGTACTGATGGATGTTCACTGGTCAGTGCAAGGTATGAAGTGATTGGTGATGTCATCTATGGTGTGTGCTCTGGTGATGGCTTATTTTGAAGCCAACTCAAGGAATGAAGCGTGTGTTTTGTTTGGCAAGCACAAATCAAGGATGTCGGTCCTTAATTGTTGTAATGTAATCATTTTAAATTTGTTTTAGATACCATGTGTATCTCAACAAGGGTTTATGTAATTTTTTGTAATTAGGAAAGCCTTATAGGCCGACTTGATCTTGGTAAAATGTAATAAGGTATAAATGAAAGGTCTTTTCTTTGGAAAAGATATGGATGGAATATATGTGATATAGAGAGGTTGTGAAAGCTGGGAGCTTGTGTCTGCTACATGTAGAGTAGAAGTTTACTGGTGGACTTCATTGGAACTAATGAAGAAAAGATAGTTGCTGGCAAATAGTTCAAAAGATTGTGTATTTCTTCATATACACCGGTTACAAACTAGTGAGTTCTAAAAGTGGATTTAACCTTCTTTGGGTAGTGAGCCTTGGGCAGTGAGCCCTTTTTTGTTCTTGACTCCTAACAGGGTCTATCCTCTAACAAGGACTATGTACTATAATGTTTCAATAAGCTCCTAATAGGGTTATATCTTCTAACAAGGATTACTATACTCTTAGTACATCATTTGTGGGTGCTAATTCCCACTGGGGTTGTTACCTTTAACAAGGTTTCCCCGAGACCAAAATATTGTGTTATTGTGTTGGCATTTATTGTGTTCATTGTTTCTGATATTGATGAACTTAAAGTTTAAAGTTTAATATTCTGTTATACAACTGATTCACCCCGCCTCTCAGTTGTATTGTGGATTGTTATTCTTAACAATTGGTATCAGAGCTTGTGGTCCTTAGAGAGTAAGCTTAACAACTTGAGGTGATCTTGGAAATGGCATTCTATAGGAAGGAAAGTCCTAAGTTTGATCCTGAAAACTTTGATAGTTGGAAAAACAAGATGCAAACACATCTGCTATGTATGGGAATAGACTACTCAATGATTGTGAAGAAGAAGGAATCTCTAAAACATGAGAATGACTTGGAAACAATCGATGAAGATGAAAAGAAGTTATTTTCATGCAACATGGTCACAAGAGAAGCATTGATGGTGCACTATCTGAGGGTGAGTTTACTAAAATTAAAGATCTAGATTCGGCACATGAAATCTGGAATAGACTAGAGGAACTTTATGAAGGAGACAAGTATACCAAACAAATGAAATTGCAAAACTGGAAGACAAAGATGGAGAAGCTGAAAATGAATGAAGATGAAAGCATTAGAGCCTATGTTCAAAGGGTTACAGAACCTATAGTTGGAATCATAAATTCTGGAGGTACTTATGACGAAGATGAAGTCATTGCAAAGATTCTCAGATCTCTAACTCCTACTTACAAATTCAAGGCAATGTCAATTCAAGAAACTATACCCCTGACTCCAAACTTTAGCAGAGAGATGTTGATTGCAAAGTTAACTACCTTTGAAGCTGTGGAATTAGGAGAAGCCATACCTAAAGTTGAATCTACATTTAGGGCATCCACACACAAGAAAGTATCTGCACTTTCGAGCACAAGCAAAGAAGACCTGAAAGAAGAGCTTGGTGAGTATGTTGAGGAATGGGAGAAGATAATGGAAGAAGAAAAGAACATGGAAGAACTTGTTGCACTGATTGCTAGAAGAGAGAAAAGAGGTAAGGGAAAATTTGAAGGTAAATTACCTTTGAAATTTTTTTCATGCAATAAGATAGGTCATTTTGCATCTAGATGTCCTACAAGAGTTCGTAAATACAAACATGATTATGAAAAGATTAGAAGAGACAAAGAATATTATTATGCTAGTGAAGGAATCTATAATGATGATGATTTAGACAATGCAGAAATTGTATTTGTTTCTATTAAAGATGAACCAGTTCATGAAGAAAAAGCTTTAGTATCTCATGTTGATAAGAAAACTCAATGGATGATTGACAGTGGATGTTCTCATCACATGAATTGTGATAAGAATAAATTTGTTAAATTAGTAAATTATGATGGAGGTGTTGTAAGGTTTGGGGACAATCTCCCAAAGTCCATCATAGGAGTTGGATCCATTACTCTGGATGGAAAGACTAACACAGACAATGTACTACTAGTTGAAGGATTGAAGCATAACTTATTAAGTGTTGGACAGTTAATGGATAAAAACTTTTAGTTAAGTTTTGTTAATGGTAAATGCTTTATCAGAAGTAAGGAAGGAAAACTAATTGCTACCGGTTCAAGATCTAGAGGTAATGTATTTGAACTAAACATATTTGGAGCCTCTTGTTTTGTTGTGAAGGTAGATGATAGTTGGTTATGGGATAGAAGATTTTGTCATGTTAACTTTGATAACATTGTGAAAGAAAGTATGGCTAATGTAGTAAGAGATCTATCAAAGATTGTCAAACCTTCTAATGTTGTATTTAGAGAATGTTTTATGGGAAAGAAAACTAAAAGCAGTCGTAAAAGAAAAACATTTACATCAAAAGGAAAGTTGGATCTGGTACATACAGATCTATGTGGGCCTACAAGAACAAAGTCATACTATGGTGAAAGGTATTTTATACTCTTTTTTGATGACTTTTCTAGAATGATGTGGGTTACTTATTTGAGAGAAAAATCAAAAGCATTTGACAAATTCAAGTTGTTTAAAGAAAAAGTAGAGAATGAACTAGGACTGAAAATAAAGTGTTTAAAATCAGACAAAGGTGGAGAGTTTACATCAGATTTATTTAATTCATACTGTGAAGATCATGGGATAAAAAGAAAAACATCTACTCCTAGGACTCCACAACAGAATGGGATAGCAGAGCGAAGAAACATAACTATACTTGATGCTACTAGGACAATGTTGATTGAAGGAAATGTATCTCATGTACATTGGAAAGAGGCTTTTGGAACACCTATATACACATTAAACAGAATTCAAATCAGAGATGGAACAAGTAAGACTCCCTGTAAACTATGGTTTGATCATACTCCTATTGTAAAATATTTCAAAAATTTTGGTAGAAAATGTTATATCAAGAGGGATGATGACATAGGGAAATTTGATGCTAGAAGTGATCAAGGTATCTTCCTTGGTTACTCAATTAAAAGAAAGGCATACAAATGTTTCAATCTAAGATTAAGGAAGATGGTTGAAAGTAACAATGTAAGAATAGATGAGAAATTTTAGATACAAGAAAGAATGTATGACAATAGTTAGATATCAGAAGTGAAAGAAACCACTACTATTGCCAAAGAAGAAGAACTTGTTGAGGAAGAAAGTGAAAAAGAGGCTTGTGATGATACAAGAAAGACTACTGAAACTCTTAAAACTCCAAGGTATGTAAAAATAAACATCCTGAAAATTAAATTATTGGTAATACTAGTCAGGGAGTGCTAACTAGATCTAAAGTTAGAGACAAATTTTTTTTGATTTCTCAAGTTGAGCCAAAAACTACAGATGAAGCCTTTAAGGATGAATCTTGGATAAATGCCATGAAAGAAGAATTGGATCAGATAAAGAAAAATAATACTTGAGAATTGGTTCCAAGACCTAAAAATAAAAATTTTATAGGAACAAAATGGCTCTTTAGAAACAAAATGGATAAAGAAGGAACAATTATAAGGAAAAAAGCAAGACTAGTGTGTAAGGATACTCATAGCAAGAAGGCATAGAATTTGAAGAAACATTTTCTCTTGTTGCTAGAATAGAGGCAGCAAGATTATTTATATCTTATGTTGCACATGAAAACTTCAAAGTGTATCAGATGGATGTTAAATTTGCATTTCTTAATGGAGATCTTGAAGAAGAAGTATACATAGAACAACCAGATGGATTTCCTCTATTCGAAGACAAAGACATGGTGTGCAAATTGAAGAAAGCACTGTATGGGTTGAAGCAAGCTCCTAGGGCTTGGTATGCAAGGTTGGACAAGTATCTACTTGGACTTGAATTCAGAAAAGGTAATGCGGACAGTAATTTGTACTTAAGAACTACTGAAGATGGAATCCTGATAGTAGAAGTATTTGTGGATGACATTATCTTTAGAGGAAATGATGATATATGTAAGAAGTTTTCTAAAGAAATGGAAAGTGAATTTGAGATGTCCATGATAGGTGAAATGAAATTCTTTCTTGGACTGCAAATAACTTAGAATGAGAATGGTATTTTCATTTCTCAGACCAAGTATCTCAAAGAATTTCTTAAGAAATTCATTATGGAAGATTGTAAACTAGTAGGAACACCTATGGTGACTGCAAACAACATGACAATTGATGATGAATCAAAATGTGTTTTTCAGACTTTGTATAGATCAATGGTTGGATGGCTACAATATCTGACTCACACCAGACCAGATATTGCTAATGTTGTTGGAATTGTGGCTAGATATCAGGTAGAACCCAAAGAGACTCATCTTGCTGCTGTGAAAAGAATATTGAGGTATCTCAGAGGAACCATGTTAGGAATAGTCCCAAGAGATAACTGAGAGGGGGGGGGGGGGGGTAAATTAGTTATCTACAACATTCAATTCTTTATCCAATTAAGTATACTTAAACATAAAGCATAAACACAATGAAAGAACACGTGAATACAACACCAATGTTTTGGTTACGGGGAAATTCAAATAGGTAAAAACCCCGGTGAGACTTGATACCCACTAATATTTTGTACTAGTGTATAATGATCCTTGTTAGAAGATCCTTTACCCTGTTAGGAGTAGCTTTATAATATATTAAGTACAGTAGACCTGGTCAAGGGTCAAACCCTATTAGGAGTCTTTTACAATTGTCCCTGTTATGGGAGAGGATGCACTATCTGAGAGCTCACTGCTCAAATGGGAGAAGGCTACAACCTTCTGAATAACAGATACACACTATATCTGGATCTTGGTGAACTATGCTTAGACCTGCTATCTAAATCAATTCCAATGAATAGCACAAGTAATTTACTTGGTTACATAGACCTTCTTCTGATGGCTCAACACTTTCGCACACTCTTCTCTGCTTTGCTTAATCAACTAGGAACCACACTTCAACAATCACAAATGACTGCCTATAAATATCTTTCCTCCAAATTATATAATCAAGTTAGCCTATTAGAACCACCTTGAAATCATATTAGAGAAACCATAATAAAATCCAACAACATTTTGTCAGCTCTATTATGCACGCAACACAATCTGGGACCTGTCTAATAAAATATATGTAGACGCACACTACACACTTTCGGCTCTACCAAAAGAACTGGAACTTTATCCTCAAGCTAAATTAACTCATGCACACTTAACCAAACATCAATAACACTTCTCTAGGCTTAACTCCAAGGTCGCATACCCTCAAGATAGGTGCAAATTCAGAACCAATAAAATCTTTGTTGGCTCTTCTAAAAAAATAAAGGAAACTGCTACTGGTGAATAACGACTTCATAACTTTACTTGCATTCATCATTAGACCATGCATCCATGAACTTAACATCACTAACATGTCTTCAACATATATCCAAGCACACAAGGCTCCATGATAACTGTATGGATAACTATACATAGAACACTGCCTATAACTATGTCAAGAACACTGCTGACACCAACTGCAATATAACTATATGTACTAACAGTTAACCTCTGCGCCCATGATATCATGCTGATATCATGTCCATGCTACATATATAGAAAGATTATTGTATAAGACTTCCACGCATGCTACTTTCCATATGTTGTCATCAATGACAAACATACAATCAGTACTTACCTGCTGGAAAATCTCCAACAATCTCCCCCTTTGGCATTGATGGCAACATGTGGAATGAAAAACCACCACCAACCCAAATGAACATTACTTTTATAAAATTCTCCATTTCCTCTTCAAAACTCCCCCAAAGATGAATCCTCCATCTGCTACAATATTTTCTAATATTCTCCATTTCCTCAATTAAACTGCTGTCATATCTGAATGTTTCTCCCCCTTAGTATATTACTCCTCTTTTGCTTATGTTTTTCATGACTCTGTATATTCCTCCCCCTTTGACATCAATGGAAAAGGGAACCATTCATTTTAAGCACCGGTACTACTCTTGAGGTAGAGTAGTCAACCTTCCACCAGTCCCAAAGGACTGATGCATTTCCTTCTTTTTTCTAAGTAGAAACAAGGAAGGGAATGACTCCCAACTTCTCCCTAAGATACTCAAAAGTATCCTTAGGTAAGGGATTTGTCAATATATCTGCCAACTGATCCTTAGTACTCACATAGTCCAACTTGACTTCTTTCTCTACCACTTTATCTCTTAGGAAGTGATACTTGATCTCAATGTGCTTTGTCTTTGCATGCATCATAGGGTTCTTTGACATATTGATAGTGCTAGCATTATCACAGTGAATAAAAATAGGATAATCAATCTGAATTCCAAAATCCTTTATCATCTACTTGATCCAAACAATTGTAGAACAATTCAAGGTTGCTGCAACATAATCGGCTTATGTTGTTGACTGAGAAATACAATTTTGTTTCTTGCTTGTCCAAGTGACAAGTCTGTCACCATCAAACAATGCTCCTCCTGAAGTACTCTTTCTATCATCAACACATCCTGCCCAATCTGCATGAGTGTACACATGCAGATCAACATTTTTTGAATTAGGATACCATAGACCATAATCTATAGTGCCCTACAAGAATCTGAATATTATTTTTACTACCATGAGGTGACTTTGTTTAGGTTCAATTGCAAATCTTCCAACTATGCCAACTACATTTGAAATATCAGGTCTAGTTTGAGTAAGATATATGAGTTTACCAATCATAGACTTGTATAATGTTATATCTCCTGCTGGTGATTCATCTTCTTTTGTAATCTTGCATCCAGTGATCATAGGGGTTCCTACTAGCTTGCAATCATCCATCTTGAATTTCTTCAGTATCTCTTTCACATATTTTGACTGATTAATAAAAATTCATTTTTTTGTCTGATGCACATTTAGTCCCAAAAAGTATTTGATAGGACCAATCATACTCATCTCAAACCCATTCTATATTTCTTTGGCAAATTTAGCACTTATTTTGTCGTTACCTCCAAAGATAATGTCATGAACAAATATAGCTACAAGAAGCAAACCTTCAGATGTCTCTCTAATGAATAGATTATAATCTGTTGCTCCTTTCTTGAATCCAATATTTGTTAAGTATCCATCTAGTCTCTCATACCATGCTCTAGGGGTTTGGTTAAGTCCATAGAGGGCCTTCTTCAATCTGCATACCATATCAGGTCTATCTAATAAGGTGAATCCTTCCGGCTGCTCAATGTATACTTCTTCTTTCAAATCTCCATTCAGGAATGTTGACTTGACATCCATCTGATAAACTTTGAATTTTTTGACTGTAGCATAAGCTAGAAATAACTTAATAGCTTCTAATCTACTCATAGGTGCAAATGTGTCTGAATAATCAATGTCTTCTCTTTGCACATATCCTTTGCATACTAATCTTTCTTTGTTTCTTATTACTGTACCATCTTCATTCATCTTGTTTCTGAATATCCATTTTGTTCCAATCACATTCTTATCACTAGGTCTTGGGACCAGTTCCCAAGTGTCATTCTTAACAATCTGATCAAGTTCTTCTTTCATAGCATCGTGCCAATCCGAATCATTACATGCATCTTCAACACTTAAAGGTTCAATCTGAGATAGTAAACATACTGCTTCACTGCTAGCAAAGTTCTTGCTTGGGACCTTGTTAAGACTTTGGCACTCTGATTGCCAATGATGTCTATCTTGGAATGATTTCTTGATGTAAATTTTGGAACTTTGGGTGATGCTAACTTATCAGCCTTGGGAGTTTCTTCTTCACTTGTCTCAGGGTCATTGAATAACACATCAATACTATCAAACATTTCTTCAATAACAGTCTCACTAGTAGAGGGTCTAGGTTCTTCCTCAATCATGGGTGAGTAATCATGATATCTTTCTTGAATCAAACTTTACATGAGCACTTTCAATGATCTTCTTCAACCTTAAATTAAAACATATATAAGCTTTACTTTTAGTAGAGTAACCAAGAAAAATACCTTCATCACTTCTTGCATCAAACTTGCCTACTGCTTCATCCCTCTTGATGTAGCACTTTCTTCCAAAGATTCTGAAGTATTTTACTATGGGAATATTACCAAACCATAGCTCATAAGGTGTTTTGTCAGTGCCTAGCCTCAATTTAATTCTATTGATGGTATAGACTGTTGTATTGACCGCATCTCTCCAATAGGTGTGTGCAAATTTTCCTTCTATCATAATGGTGCATGTTGTATCAAGAATGATCCTATTCCTTCTTTCTACAATTCCATTCTACTGAGGGATTCTAGGTGCACTTAACTGTCTCTTTATGCCATGTTCTTCATAGTACTCATAGAATCTTTCAGAGCTGAATTATCCTCCTCTATTCAATCTCAAACACTTTATCTTTAGTCCAGATTCATTCTCAACCTTAGCTTTGAATATTTTGAACTTCTCAAATGCTTTTGACTTATCTTTTAAGAATGCAACCCACATCATCCTAGTATAATCATTAACAAACAAAATGAAGTACCTTTCACCATAGTATGATCTTGTTTGAGTTGGTCCACATAGGTCAGTATGAATCAGATCCAACTTGTTCTCTGTTGAATTCTACTTGCTCCTAAATGAATTTCTCACATGCTTTCCCATCACACATTCCCTGCATATAGTATCAACTGGCTTTTCTATGCTAGGTAGATCTCTTACTGCTTTTACATTGCTTATCTTTACTATGTTATCAAAATTGATATGATATAGTCTCTTATGCCACAACCAACTGTCATCAACTTTAGCAACAAAACAACTTTCTTCTGAGTTGAGTTGAAGCACATTACCTCTTGTCTTTGAGCCTGATGCAATCATAACACCATCCTTGTTTTTAATGATGTATTTGTCATCTTTGAACTCCAACTAATAGCCTTTTCCAAGTAACTGACCAACACTGAGAAGGTTATGTTTCAAACCATCAACACAAAGAACATCATCAGTATTGTTCTTTCCATCCAAAGTGATGACTCCTCTACCAACTATTGGCTTAGGAGTGTTGTCTCCAAATCTGACCATACCTCCATTGTATTTATCCAAATGAATAAACTTTCCTTTATCACCAATCATGTGATGAAAAAAACCACTTTCTATAATCTAGTCTATCCTTATGTCAGCTTGTGAAATGAATGCAAGCTCTTGATTTCCTTTTTTCTCTTCATGAGCTATCTTATTATTCATTTTATCTACAATAGAAATGAATCCAATTTCTTCTTCACCAGATTCATCATCTAATTAACCATCTCTAGCATAGTAGCATTCCTTAGAATACTTAGGCTTGTAATCCTTTTTGAACTTTCTACCTCTAGTAGGACACTTAGATGCAAGTGACCAATCTTATTACATGAAAAGTACTTAAATGGTAATTGACCTTCATATTTTCATTTTTCTTTCTTTTCTCTTTTAGCAATCATAGCAATGAAATCCTCTAGAGTTTTCTCTTCATTGTCATCATCAAAATTACCAGAAGTGTTTGCAGATTTCTTACCATGAACTGTTGCTTTGAAGGTTGTTTTACTCTTTGGTTTTGACTTCAATCTTGAGATCTCAAAAGAAGAGAGTTTTCTGATCAAAGTCTCTCTCTTGAAGTTTGATGTAAGCTACATGGTCTCATCAAGGATGTTGATCTTGCTTTCATATTCTGGAGTAAGAGTAGTCATCAATTTTTCCATAATGTCCTCCTCTGAAATCTCTCCACCATTGTTTCTGATTCCAACAACTACTTCATTTATCTTTTGATTGTAAGCTCTGATGTTTTCCTTAGGTAGCATCTCTAATGCATTGTATCTTTTCTTCCAAGTCTTTCTGCACGCATCCTTTGCTTGTTTTTCTCCTTCAAATATGTCTTCTAGGTGCTTCCATATTTTGTGGGTTGTATCCACCTTTTTTATTTCTGAAAACTCTCCATTAGATAGGGTGTTGCTAAGGGATTCTTTAGCAATAGCATTATGATGAAACAATTCCTTTTTCCTATCAGTAGAATCTTCTTATGCAAGGTTGTCGAGGGTAGGTATCTTAGCTACTTTGATAGTCACATCAAAAACTTCAAAAGCAATGCACTACAAATGAGTCACCATCTTGTTCTTCCAATCAAGATAATTCTCTCCATCGAACTTAGGACTTTCTTTCCTGAAGTACACCATCTGATCAACCTCAAGCTATTAAAATTTCTCTCCGAGGCACTTGGCTCTAATACTAATTGTTAGGAATAGTCCCAAGAGATAACTCAGAGGTGGGGGTGAATCAGTTATCTAAAAGATTAAATTCTTCATCCAATTAAGTATACTTAAACATAAAGTATAAACACAATGAAAGAACACATGAACAAAATACCAATGTTTTGGTTACAGGGAAACCCAAATAGGTAAAAGCCCCAGTGGGACTTGATACCCACTAATATTTTGTACTAGTGTATAATGATCCTTGTTAGAAGATCCTTTACCCTGTTAGGAGTAGCTTTACAATATATTAAGTACAGTAGACCTGGTCAAGGGTCGAACCCTGTTAGGAGTCTTTTAAAATTGTCCCTGTTAGGGGAGAGGACCCACTATCCGAGAGCTCACTACTCAAATGGGCAAAGGCTACAACCTTCTGAATAATAGATACACACTATATCTAGATCTTGGTGAACTGCGCTTAGACCTGCTATCTGAATTAGTTCTAATGAATAGAAAAAGTACTTTACTTGGTCACATAGACCTTCTTCTAATGGCTCAACACTTTCACACACCCTGCTCTGCTCTGCTTAATCAACTATGAACCACACTTTAGCAATCACAAATGATAGTCTATAAATATCTTTCCTCCAAATGATATAATCAAGTCGGCCTATTAGAACCACTTTGAAATCATATTAGAGAAACCATAATAAACTCCAAAAACATTTTGTCAGCTCTATTATGCACGCAACACAATCTGGGACCTGTCTAATAAAATAAATGTAGATGCACACTACACACTGTCGGCTCTACCAAAACAACTATAAATTTCTCCTCAAGCTGAATTAACTCATGTGCTCTTAAAAAAACATCAATAACACTTCTCTAGGCTTAACTCCAAGGGTGAATACCCTCAAGATAGATGCAACTCCAGAACCAATAAAATCTTTGTCGTCTCTTCTGAACAAATACAGGAAACTGCTACTGGAAAATAATGTATGCATAACTTTACTTGCGTTCATAATCACACCATGCATCCATGAAATTAACATCACTAACATGTCTTCAACATATATCCAAGCACGCAAGGCTCCATGATAACTATAGGGACAACTATACATTGCACACTACATGTAACTCTGTTAGGAACACTACTGACACCAAATGCAATATAATTGTTTGTGCTAACAGTTAACCTTTGTGCCCATGATATCATGTTGATAACATGTCCATCCTACATATATAGAAAGCTTACTGCATAACACTTCCATGCATGCTACTTTCCATATGTTGTCATCAATGACAAACATATAGTCAGTACTGGCCTGCTGGAAAATCTCCAACAAACCATAGATGATGGTTTATGGTATGATAAGAATGATAGCTTTGAACTTCATGCTTATACTGATGTTAATTGAGTAGTAAATATTGATGACAGAAAAAGTACCAGTGGTGGTGCATTTTTCCTTGTGAAAAACTTGATTTCTTGGCTAAGTAAGAAACACGATTGTATAGCACAATCTACTGCTGAATCAGAATGTGTTGATGCTGCTATAAATTGCACTCAGATTGTTTGGATTAAACAAATGCTGATAGACATTGGAATAACTTTGAATGCTCTATGGTTATCCATTGTGATAACACCAGCACATTAAAAATTTCAAAGAATCCAGTTATGCACTCTAAAACTAAACACATTTCTATCAAGTATCACTTATTGAGAGACAAGGTGGCAGAAAAGGAAATCAAGCTAGAATATATCAGTACAAAAGAGAAGATTGTAGACATTTTTACAAACCCACTACCAGAAGATATCTTTGCATATCTCAGAGGTATGCTAGGGGTTCAGGCCCCTCCTAGTCAAAACTAAATGATGCAGAGATGCATCAGTCCAGAAGTGTTCAGAGCATCATCATTTTATGGATTGGATGTAGGGTTCTACTCCTCAGGGGGAGTGATCATTGAAGAAATTTTATATGTGAAGGCAGTTGAAGGCTCATGGCACCCTTTTCCATTGCTATCAAAGGGGGAGTGTTGCTATGATAAAATCTCTACTGTTTGGGGAGATTGTTCAGTTGAAGGACTTTGGATTGATATAACTTTGGGGTAAGATTTTCCCATATGTTGACATCAATGCCAAAGGGGGAGATTATTGGATATTGCTAATGCATGGGTGGTGATTGAGACATGTAATATGTTTAATCACTATGTTATTGAATGAGTACTCATACTGTTGTCATTTGTGTTTGTCACTGATGTCAACATATGCTTTTATGAAGGAACTAGACTAGTAATCATGGTGTATGGTTAGTGTACGGATGTTTAATATGCTGCAAAGTTAGATGAGAGTTCAGGTGGATTTTGTGATCTTATATCTGTGATCACATCATTAACTATTTCATATTAAGAGAGTTTCAAATGCTTTGGTAAAGACTGGTCACTGGACTGTGATAGTGAGAATTGATAGAGTTAGTCTCTGATTTTTTTATACATCTTTCAAAGGAATTGGATTCAAGGTATGTGAACTTGAAAAATGATGGAAGAGGTACTAATGGACGTTCATTGGTCAGTGCAAGGTATGGAGTGATTGGTGATGTCATTTGTGGCGTGTGCTCTAGCGATGGCTTATTTTGAAGCTAGCTCTGGGAATGAAGCATGTGTTTTGTTTGGCAAGCACAAATCAAGGATGTCAGTCCTTAATTGTTGTAATGTAATCATTATAAAATTGTTTTAGATACCATGTGTATCTTAGCAAAGTTTTATGTAATTGTTTGTAATTAGGAAAGCCTTATGGGCCAACCTGATCTTGGTAAAATGTAATAAGGTATAAATGAAAGGTCTTTTCTTTGGAAAAGATATGGATGGAATATATGTGATAAAGAGAAGTTGTGAAAGCTGCGAGCTTATGTCTGTTGCATGTAGAGTAGAGTTTTACTGGTGGACTTCATTGGAACTGATCAAGAAAGGATAGTTGCTGGCAAACAGTTCAAAAGATTGTGTATTTCTTCATATACACTGGTGGCGAACTAGTGAGTTCTGAAGGTGGATTTAACCTTCTTTGGGCAGTGAGCATTGGGAATTTAGCCCTCTGTTGTTCTTGACTCCTAACAGGGTCTATCCTCTAACAAGGAATATGTACTGTAATGTTTCAATAAGCTTCTAACAGGGCTATATCTTCTAACAAGAATTACTATACTCTCAGTACATCATTTGTGGGTGCTAATTCCCACTAGGCTTTTTACCTTTAACAAGGTTTCCTCGAGACCAAAATATTATGTTATTGTGTTGGCATTCATTGTGTTCATTTTTTCTGATATTGATGAGCTTAAAGTTCAAAGTTTAATATTCTGCTATAAAACTGATTCACCCCCCCCTCTTAGTTGTATTGTGGATTGTTATTCCTAACATAGGGTGTGTATTAATGGGCATTAAAGGTCTACCTGCCTTGGTTTTGCAAAGCCTAAAGTGCATAAGGGTTTACTAGAACCTTATTAGTTGGTCCAAGTCTCTGAGATTTCTGATCGCTGGAGTTGGCTTCTCCATAGGAAATCATAAGATCAACTTGGTATCTATTTTTTAACGTAAACCTTTTCAAGAACCAACACATCCATCATTGGAAGGTAGTTGGTGAATAATCCACACGCTTTTGGAAAAATCAGTCCAAATCCTAGATAAACATGGGGTTCCCTTGCCCACATGCAATTGACTATAACCATTTTCTAGCTAGGTGGTACAACTAATGGTCTACTGGCATAATACACTCCTTTACTATGGTCAATCTTGAGTGGATAAGCTTATCTAAAGTGGTTCATAGGATTTATCCTTCGGTGATCACCTTGAATAGAGAGGACTAGTCAATGTGCTAGAGGGATTAAACCTCTACCTATGCCCTTGTAGGATCCTAACTCCATCTATTTCCATAAAGGTTAGTGCTTGTATTTGGCTTAGCACTATAATTGGAAGATATATTCCTAATTCAAAAAAAGTATATCATAATTGAACGATCTAGGAGGTTATACAAAATTTATCATAAGTATGGGATTAAATTTCTAAAACACATAACAATTACATATAACTAGTTACACATTATGACCTTGAGTCAACATGTAACTTTAACTATATATTTAATATAAGGTATTTAACACAAATCATTTCCTTTATCTTTATATTTAAGGTACATTATATATTAAAAATAACTTATTAGCTTTTCTTAGTTCTCTTTCATAACTATTTATTACCCTTTTCAGCCTCTTATGAAGCCTACTAATGAGGAAAGATTAAAAAAGTAAGGAATAACCCCAATCCATAGGCTTATCCCCCCTATACCCTCCCCTATAGACTTGAAGTGGCCATGGTATCCTTCACCCAACTACTTCCTACGTTCTAGCTTCCAAATGGATCAAAGATATGCATAGTTCTCCTTACAAGGTCTCCCTAAGGACATACACACAAGTTCCCATAAACTTAAGGTTTCATTAATATTTCCCTCAATTCATAAAACTAAATTAAAAAATTATCAAAATATTGTACAAAACTTCCCCTCCAATATTATTGAGGTTCTAGATCAAATTCATGCTATTAATATTCATAAACCAGCTTGAACATCCCAATGTTTGTTTTATAAACATAGGGGTTAAGATTATTAGTTAACATGAAATTGCCTCAGTTTACATATTCACATAGGAAAACACTTCCTTTCAAAATTCACATAATAGATTCAATATGGACATTCTTATACTTGGGGAGTCAATAGATATCTTATATTCATGTAGAATTTCCTTACCCCCATGCTCAAATACCATTCAATAATTATATAGAACTACTTACTATTACATTAAGATAAGAGAGTAAAATTACATTAAAGGAAGTTATTAAACCTATTACCACTTTGATAGAATTTCTAAATGGTCCATTATTACATGCATCACAATATCTTCTCAATATAGTGCTACATAATATTTTCAATATCACAAGTATATATAACATATCATCATCCAAAACAGTGCAGTACCATTTCTATAGTTCCCATGATAGTTCCCTTATCAAGGATATTGTACTTAAGAGGTTGCTAATCATCATCTAGTTAGGTAAAGGTCTTTATCCATTAGTTCAAGCTGGATTACTAAGGGTTTTGATTTGTACAACTAAGATAATGTTTAATAATAGGTTATCTTAGTACCACACACTGAAGTCATTCAACCAAGGTTATCAGGAAATTGTAAGTCAAAGCTTTTATTCAGTCTTATTCCTAGTACAAAATATAAGGAAGTCAATGCAACTTTAGATACAACAAATTAGTGCCACCTTATTAATGAATGCAATATGTTATGTCAAGGGTATATATTTTCAAACTTAAGAGTCTCTCAATTTTACAACTTAGCATGTTGTTAACCAAAGTCTCACTATTCACAATATTACTCATATGGGCTTGTTGGGGGGCTTAAAGTAAGATACCCACCACCTAAAAGTACGATTACAAATAATCAAAAAATTGTATAATATTCACCATTACATAATATCTTAGTTCCAAATTTTTCTAATAATAATAATTTAATTCACACTCCAAATTATATTCCAACCAACTGTATCTTGTTATATAATCAAAACCAAGATGAAGTGTAGTTATATATTATTCTCTCTCACCCTTTCTCTACATGAAAATGAATCATTCAAGATGTGTCCACTAATAATGTAATGAAACAATAACAAACACACACCGATTAGGGTGATATTTCCCAACCATGTGCATTAAGGAAAATTCCATATTCATTTTGTCTAGAAAATAATTTTAAACCATTCAACTTTATGAGAAAAAAGAATAAATTATGATATAATAGAACTTTCACAAACCTAGAAAGGACAACATATAAATTAATACTATTTTAGGAGAGCAATATTATGGAAGTGTATACTTAGCTCTTGAAAAAATGTGGAAAATGTTTATCTTGTAGTCAAATAAATCTACTTACCTCTTGTCCAATCTTCTCATCTTTGTCAAGCTTTCTTCCATGACAATGTTGCAAGAAAAACCATCCCAAAGGATGTAAAAATTCATATCTTTTATCCAAAAAACTTCTTTGGAATCATTTGATGGTCACTTAGGAAATAATATATGATTAATTTGATACTAATGTTGCATACTATCTTTCTATTCTTCTAAACTATTGTTTTTATCTACGTTCTTCAATTTGGAGGTTTTCATATCACCTTATTTTACCCTCGCATGACTTTTCTTATTTCTCTTCATCTTTTTTCTAGCCAATCTCTCTGCATGCTTCTCCTCCATGTCATTCAGTAATTTTTCTTCTCCTCCTCCTCACATTATTTGTCTTATTGTCATCCACACACTATACTTTCCTTCATGACACCACTATTATATTTTTCTTTCTTTCTTTCATCTCTATCCATACCAAAATGGGAGCCTTAGAGATGTTTATATTGTAAAAACCCTAATAGACATATACACAAAATATAAAATAAAAGACTAGGCATATGAGTTGTGTTACAAAATTCCTAAGAGAAATGTGGTAGCTCAGGCACCATGATTGAATGAGGTACATGAAATGAATTTTTTGAAAAGGATTTTTGATACTTTCTAGCAATGCAAATAGAAAGAAAAAAGCCAAATTATTTTTTAGTGTCCTCCCCTCCTAAGGCAAAGTAAGATATTTTGGAGTCATTTGTGGACACGCCTCAAAGCATAATGATTGAGTGATTTTGTAAGATATTATAGTTGGAAACAATTTGGTAGACATGCAAGAAAAGATGAAATTATGAGAAAGGAACTTGAATGGTTTGACAGAATGTGTCAAAGAGATGTCATCTCATGGAGTGTAATGATTTTAAATTTGTAGAAAAATGATGCAGTCAAGGATGGTGGATCCAATGAAGGACAGTCCAAACCGTGCAGCCAACAAAATTATATAGCACATTGCTCAATAATGCCACAAAAGTAATTGTTTAACACTGATTTTCATTAACTTGCCTGGCTGTAAGGTCTTCCGGGTTAGGGCCAATTACAATCAGAAAACAATTCTGCAAGATCTACAACCAAATCCAAAACAATCTCAGCTAGTTCAGCTCTTAAGACAATTAGAAGCTGATGGAAACCCTAAGGCAGATCTAAACTTGAGCTCGCAAGCCTCCAAGAAATCTCCTTGTCTCCAAGTATGCAAACCCCTAGCTCTGCTACAAATGACTATCAGATTACAATCTGATCTACAAGCTACTCAAGAACTTTTCCACAACTTCACTCTCAAGCTTCACATCTGACATCCAGATCTGCTGAGTTGTTCTTCCTTCCAAGTTCCATCCCTAAACATCTACCCAAGCACTCCTTAAATACTAATCATCAGCCACAAGTCGGCAAGATGAAACCCTTAACTCCCCAAAACAAATAATTAAATGTCATACAAGTTGGCTTACAAATGTATACAAAAATTTAATTCTGCATGTCAGCCCATAACAATGGCTACCAACAATAAATTCACCAAGTCAGCTCAACAAATCACACAAAACTCTATTCGATAAGCCAGAACTACTAAGCGACAGTAAAATCACCAAGCACGCTAGACATCATCGAGCACTAGTGTCGACTGAGCACCGCAGGCATGACCGAGTAACACTTTTCCCAAGTGCCAGAGACTACTGAGTTCCTTCAGTGACTGAGCTTCCTCCAATGACTGAGACCGTCGGTCAAGGCTGCAACCGAGTAACACCGGCCAAACACAAACACTCCATGTAGTTTCACCGAGGATAAAGAATGCCCTGCCTTAACCTTGGATGCCCCTGCATCAAAAAAAATTTATTCAAAAGTATTCAGGAACTCTCAAACCAATGCAACTAGCATTCATGAGGCCATGTTGTGACAAATTTTCTAGAATCCTCCCTCAAATCAAGCCTTCTTCCTTACATTTTATCCTCTCATTTTCTATGAAATTATTAGAATTTTTTTCCCACATAAATGGATCCCATGCCTTATGATCACCCTCATACTTGCATCATTCCTCATTAATATTTTTGTAGTGTCCTTTGGTTAGGTCATTGCTAAATGCCATGACTTGAAGATATTTATTTACTTTTTTTATTATTATTTTTAATTTTCTTTACCGTACACATTAGCATAATGGACCACAACAAGGATGTGACATCCTTCCCCCCCCCCCCCCCCCCCCCTTAGAATAAGCTTCCTTGGCTTATTAGAAGGTTTCATTTACTGATTTCTTGAAACTTTTGGTTATTAGACAAGTTAAATTATTTTCAAATTCTTAACCTTGGTACATTCAAATGGCTAAATTTTCTTTAATTTTACCAATTTGAAACAAATTTACTGTGAGGCCTCACCCCGACCCATCATAGAACTTTTGATACATTCGCATTTTGATACCTTATGATCTGATATTTTGATACACTTTCTGATTGATTTGACAATGACTCATGTTATTATGTCTTATGATGATGATCATATTATGTGGATTCTATTTATGATGCAGATTAGAACCTAGAGCATATTGTTGATTTTGTTATACATGCTTATATATGTGTTTTGATGAGAAAGACTTAATCATGGTTAGATTTTATTATTTCATGGATTATGCTTTAAAGTTAAAGAAATAGCATAGATAATATATCATGATGTTATAATTATGTAAGCATTGTGTTTGAGCATTACTTTAATGAAAATTGTAACTAGAAATTGAATTCTACATATTGAATAATGTCTGCAAATTATGTAACTTTGAATTGTATATATTTATATTTGATTTTATTTCCTTGGACTATTGATGCTCAAGTTTAGTGTGCAAGAAAGAAAATCATGGAATTATTCAGAGAATCAAGGCTAAACATATGTGCAATTAAGAAAGCCAAGGTTTAATCTAATGAAGAGATTGAAACCTCATTGTAATGTGATTTTATTGGTAAACATAATTTGTATGTATGTTACTAGATAAAATTCATTTTGTTAATTGGATATGTCACTTGTAAATGTGAAGTGCATTTTATGGTGTCACTTGACACTTGTGATTTCTATGTGGATAGTGACATGTCAAATACAGTTTTGGCAAGAATCACCCAACCTAATAGGATACTTTAGCTACCCCACTTTCCTATAGATGTTGTGTAGGGATTCACATCAAGTTGAAATTCGGATTCAAACTTAAGTTGAACTTTAGATGGGTTCAAAGTGACCCTAGAGTGCATTTTTGGTCAAAATTAGCTAACCATGTGGGGGTACCTTGACTTAGGGGCTAGATTTTGCCTATGGAAAGGTCTAGATGACAATTATGGCCCTCCAAAAATGCTAATCTTCAAGAGTGGCGAAAATGGAGAAGGCCATGTGCACTTGACTTGTCCCACACTCCTTACTAAACTCACCATTAAGAGGGGGGAGACAAGAGGTAAGGTAAAGGACTAGTGGTCATATCACATTTATTGCTAGATCATGAGTAAGATTTGGAGGTCTTTTTAGAGGGCTTGGAGAGACTTAATGGTTGTTCATCGACTCTCTAATTTTAGAGACACTTAGGGTTTGGAGTTGGAAAAAAGAAAGACAAAGAAAAGGGAAAAGGGTTCTTCTCAACTTCATTCTTACCATTTGCATTGGACCAAGGTTGGTGATCTTGCCTTGAAGGAATGACTCTTGTAATTTTAGTTTTAAATATTGTAAGTGTAGAATGAATATGTAGATCTTGCATGCTATTCATGTTTTTTGAAATTGAACTATTGTTGTGTTGGGTTTGGGTGTTTATGGTTTCTTGAATCTTTTTTCTTGTTGTTTGTTTTGGATATGTTGTTCATGGGTGTATAAGGAATCACTCACCCTTGGGAGGGAAGAAGTGGCATTGGGTGAAGTGGTTATTTGGGATTATCATTGATTTTGAGAGCTTCTTCTCTTGGAGAAGAAGATAAATCTTATGGAGTATAGGCTCCATGAAGTCATGTTTGAAAATCTTGTATTTGGGGGTGATAAGGAAAGTTTTGAGAATGAAAATTGTAGTAATGTAGCCTTTTCAAAGGCATGAATATCTCATAGAAGTATTTATTTTATTTGTAATGGCATTCTCCTCTTGATGAGCCCACCTTCACCCTATTTCAATGGGTTATAGGTGACCCATTTGTGAAACCATGTCTTGAGGGAGTTCAATGTAGTTTTTTGTTATGTCTACATTTGTGAATGTTGTTGCTTATGTGTACCCATATAGCCTTGGTTCTTCAAGATTGGGGGTGGTCTCCTTGAGACCTTGGATTGGAGGTGAACACCCCATGGTATGTTCCATTGTTTATTTTCAAGTTTTGGTGGACATGTTATGTGGAAAGGCCTTTGGAAAACCCTTCTTGTAGGTGTCTTCTTGGAGCAAGAAATGTTGTTGTGTTGTTGTTTTAGTGTAATAGAGAAACTCCCCAAATATTTTATTGTAATGTTCTAAATTTTGGAGAGATGTTATTGTATTACTATTGATGAATGTAAAGAGTTCTTATTGTAAGAAATGAAAAGGAATGGTTGGTTCATATTGTTATTGATTCAATTCTTAAGTGTTTCAATAAACATGGATAAAAGTAGCATTGTTATCAAAGGATTATTTGTTCAAAAGTGTATATTCCATTCTTGTGGAAAGCAATAGAAAGTTAAATAGATTAGCTACCTTAGTTGAAATTATTGTTGTTAAGGAATTAAATAGCTTAGTTGATTTAAAACTATGAAAACAAATTCTATTTAAAAGTTCATTTTGACATTTCTATGAAATTCCATTAAGTCTTAGGTTGAATTTGTTGGATATTGCTAATGCATTGGAGAGATTGTTGGATACATTTAATATTTTTAATCAATACATTGAGTGATGTTGGAATTACTCTTGTTGTCATTCATTTTTTGTCACTGATGTCAACATTTGTTTCTATGAAGAGAACAGGCTGGTTATTATAGGGTACCGATACTATACGGATGATTCAGAATGTGTGAAGTCAGTTGTGTGTATAAGAAGGTGTTGTGATCTTATATCTAAGATTGCATGATGTAATATTGCATATTGGCTAAGTTACAAAATATTTGGTGAAGACTAGTTACTGGACAGTGACAGTGGAAGCTGACAAAGTTAGTCTCTGAGTTTTGGATATATCTTACAGGCAATGAGTATTCAGTCTATGTGAGATTAAGGGATGACATATAGGGTATTGAAGAATTTTCTTCGATCTTAGCAAGGTATGGAAACTAGAATGATGTTAGTTGTGGCATGTGTTATAGAGATGACCTATTTGGAAGCTAACTTCAAATTTGTAGCCTATATCATGAATGGCGAGCATAAATTATGGATGTCAATCCTTAATTATTGAATTTTAATTGTTGTATACTTATTTAGATACCGTGTGTATCTTAGCAAAGATTTATGTAATTATTTGTATATTAGGAAAGCCTAATTGGCTGACCTGATCATTTATTTTGTAATAGGGTATATATGTAAGATCTTTTCTTTTGAAAAGACATGGTAGAATGGATGTGATGTAAAAGAGGATTGTGGAAGTTGTGAGCTTGTGTATGCTAGATGTAGAGTGGAGAATAATTTAATATAATTCATTGGAACTGATCAAGCAAAGATAGTTGCTATCAGACAGTTCAAGATTGTGTATTTATTTACATACACTTGTGTTGCAAACAGTGAGTTATGAAGGTGGACATAACCTTCTTTGGGCAGTGAGCCTACCTTATTTTTCTTGACTCTTAACAGGGTTTATCCTCTAACAAGGACTATGTACTGTAATGTTTCAATCAGCTCCTAACAGGGCTAGATCTTCTAACAAGGATACTATACTCTCAGTACATCATTAGTGGGTGTTAATTCCCACTGGGGTTTTACCTTTAACAGGGTTTCCTTGAAAAAAATATTGTGTTATTGTGTTAGCATTCATTGTGTTCATTTGATTTGATATTGCTTCTATTCAGAGTTTAAAGTTTAATAATCTGTCATACAATTAATTCACCCCCCATCTCAGTTGTATTGGAGGACTGTTATTCCTAACAATTGGTATCAGAGCTACTTGTCCTTAGAGATAAAGCTTAATAGCTTGAGGTTATCTTAGAGATGGCATTCTATAGGAAGGATAGTCCAAAATTTGATCTTGAAAACTTTGATAGTTGGAAGAACAAGATGCAAACTCATTTTCTATGTTTTGGCATTGACTACTGGATTATTACAAAGAATGAAAAAACCATGAAGGTTGTGGATGAATTGGATAAAGATACTAATGATGAAAAGAAGATATTTTCATATAACATGGTCACAAGGGAAGCACTGATCAGCGCACTCTCTGAAGGAGAATTTAATGAAGTTAAAGATCTAGATTCGGCACACAAGATTTGGACAAGATTAGAAGCATTGTATTAAGGAAACAAGTTTACCAAGCAACTGAAGTTATATAACTAGAAAACAAGGATGGAGAAGCTACAAATGAAGGATGATGAAAACATTAGGGCTTATGTACAAAGAGTTATAGAGGTTGTGATTGGAATAAAAAATTCTAGAGGCACCTATGAAGAGGAAGAAGTGACACCAATCTACAAGACCAAAGTTTGGGCTATTAAAAAAATTGTACCTTTAACTCCAAACTTTAGCAGAGAAATGTTGATTGCAAAGCTAACTACCTTTGAAGCTGCAAAAATGGGAGATTATGTACCTACAGTTGAAATAACATTTAAGGCATCTACACATAGGAAGATAATATCTGCACTTCCGAGCACCAACAGTGAGAACATAAAAGAAGAGCTTGGTGAATATGTTGATGAATGAGAACAGATACAAGAAGAAGAAAGAAAGCTAGATGAACTTGTTGCACTAGTCGCTAGAAGAGAAAAGAGAGGTCAGGGTATATTTGAAGGAAAGTTACCTTTGAAATGTTTTTCATGTAATAAGATAGGACACTTTGCATCTAGATGTCCTACAAGATTTCCTAAGCACAAACCTAATTTTTTCAAGCATAAGTATTCAAAGGATAAGGAATGTTACTATGCTAGTGAAGGAATTTTTGATGATGATGATTTGGATTATGAAAAGATTGGATTTATAGTTATTAAAGATGAAAAACCAGTTCATAAGGAAAAAGATTTAGTATCGCATGTTGATAAGAAATATGAATGGGTTATAGATAGTGGTTTCTCACATCATATGACTGGAGACAAAATTTTTTTTGTTAAACTAATGAAAAATGATGGTGGTGTTGTAAGAATTGGAGACAATGTTCCTAAACCTATCATAGGAGTAGGATCTATTACTTTGGAGGGAAGGACTAATACTGACAATGTACTACTTGTTGATGGAATTAAGCATAACTTGTTGAGTGTTGGACATCTGATGGATAAGGGATATCAATTAAATTTCATTAATGGGAGATGTTTTATCAGAGGTAAGACAGGAAGCTTGATTGCAAATGGCACTAAATCTAGAGGTAATGTATTTGAGTTAAATACATCCGAAGCTTCTTGTTTTTTTGTGAAGATAGATGATAGTTGGTTATGGCACAAAATATTTTGTCATGTTATTTTTTATAATATTGTGAAGGCAAGCTTGACTAATGCAGTAAGAGACCTACTGAAGATTGTGAAACCATCTAACACCATATGTAGAGAATGTGTTATAGGAAAATAGACTAGAAGTAGCTATACAAGTAAATCATATACAACAAAAGGAAAGTTGGATTTGGTACATACATACCTATGTGGACCTACAAGGAAAAGATCATACCATGATGAAACATATTTTATACTTTTTGTTGATGACTTTTCTAGAATGATGTGGATCACTTACTTGGAAGAGAAATCATAAGCATTTGACAAATTCAAGATATTCAAAGAAAAAGTAGAGAATGAATCAGGTCTAAAGATAAAATGTTTGAGATTAGACAAAGGTGGAGATTTTACTTCAGATCTATTCAATTCATTTTGTGAAGAGCATGGAATACAAAGGCAAACATCTGCTCCTAGGACTCCATAGCAAAATGGGATAGTAGAGTGGAGGAATAGAACAATACTAGATGTTGCTAGGATAATGTTCCTTGAAGAAAATATATCTCATGTGCATTGGAGAGAAGTTGTTGGGACAAAAGTATACACATTAAACAAAATTCAAATCAGAGAAGGTACAAGTAAGACTCCTTATGAATTGTGGGTTAATCATTCCCCTACTATAAAATATTTTATAATATTTCATAGTAAATGCTATATCAAAAGAGATGATGAGATAGGAAAATTTGATGGTAGAAGTGATGAAGGAATTTTCCTTGGTTATTCTACTAAATGAAAGGCTTACAAATGTTTTAACTTGAGATTAAGAAAGATGATTGAAAGTAACAATGTGAAGATGGATGAAAAGTTTCAGATACAAGACAGAATGTATGATTGTAATTAGAATACAAAGATCAAGGAGGCCTATACTACATAAGAAGAAGAACTTTTTGAGACTGAATGCAAAAATGAGATTTGTGATGATGACAAAAATGAGGCTACTAAGATTCCTAAGACTCTGGGGTATGTTAATAAAAATCATCTTGAAAATCAAAACATTGGTAATACAAGTCAAGGAGTAATGACTAGATCAAAGACAAGGGAAGAAATTTGTTTGATTTCTCGAGTTGAACCAAAGACTATTGATGAAGCTTGTAGAGATGAATCTTGGATCAAATCTATGAAGGAAGAATTAGATTAGATAAAGAAAAATAACACTTGGGAATTGGTTCCTAGACCTAAAGACAAAAATGTGATAGGAACTAAGTGAGTTTTTAGAAACAAAATGAATGAAGAAGGGATTATTGTAAGAAACAAAAAAAATTTAGTATGCAAAGGTTATTCACAAAAAGAAGGCATAGATTTTGAAGAGACATTTTCTCTTATTTCTAGGATAGAAGCTGTGAGATTATTCTTGGCTGATGCTGCACATAAAGACTTGAAGGTATATCAGATGGATGTAAAATCTACATTTTTTAATGCGGATCTTGAAGAAGTTTATATAGAACAACCTGATGGATTTCCTCTATCTGAAGATGAAGACATGGTATGCAAGTTAAAGAAGGCATTGTATGGACTAAAGAAAGCTCCAAGGGCCTAGTATGTAAGGTTAGACAAATACTTACTTCACCTTGGATTCATAAAAGGTAATGTTGATAGTAACTTGTATTTAAGAGCTAGTGAAGATGGAATTCTGATAATAGAAGTTTTTGTTGATGATATTATCTTTGGAGGCAATGATAAAATGTGTAAGAAATTTTCTAAAGAGATGGAAAATGAATTTGAGATTTTCATGATAGGAAAAATGAAATAATTTCTAGGACTGCAAATAAATTAGAGCAAGAATGGGATTTTTATTTCTCAAACTAAGTATTTTAAAGAAATGTTGAAAAATTTTGGAATGGAAGACTACAAACCAGTTGGTACACCCATGGTGACTGGTCACAAACTAATAAACAATGATGAGACAAAGTGTGTTTTTTAGACCAAGTACAGATCATTGGTTTGTGGATTACAAAATATGACTCACACCAGACCGTATATTGCTAATACTGTTGGAATTATGGCTAGATATCAGGCAGAACCTAAAGAGACACACCTAGTTGCTATAAAAAGCATATTTAGATATCTAAAAGGAGTAATGGAATATGGCTTATGGTATGATAGAAATGATGACTTTGAACTTCATGCTTATACCGATGCTAATTGGGTAGGGAATATTGATGATAGGAAGAGTACTAGTGGCGGTGCATTTTTCTTTGGGAAAAAGTTGGTTTCATGGCTAAGTAAAAAGCAAGATTGTATATCTCATTCTACTACAGAATTTGAGTATGTTTTTGCTTCTATTAATTGCACTCAAATCCTTTGGATGAAAAAAATGCTGAAAGATATTGGAATAAATTTTATTAAACTAGTGGTTATCCATTGTGATAACACCAATACAATAAACATGTCAAAGAATCCTGTGATGCATTCTAAAACTAAGCATATATCTATTAAGTATCACTTCTTGAGAGATAAGGTAGCAGAGAAGGAAATAAGATTGGAATACATTAGCACAAAGGAACATATATCATACATCTTTACAAAGCCATTGCCAAAAGATACCTTTGAGTATCTCAAAGGTATGCTTGGGGTGCAAGCCCCTCCTAGTCAAAATTAAATGATGTAGGGATGCATCAGTCCGGAGGTTTTCAGAGCCTTATCATGTTCTGGACTTGATATATGGATCTACTCCTAAGGGGGAGTGATTGTTGAAGACAGTTGATAACTTATGGAACCCTTTTCCATTGTTGTCAAAGGGGAAAAGTGTCTATGTGAAAATCCTACAGGAAAGATACTATGTAAAGGTATTGAGAGAATACTTTTGGGTTGATGGATTTTTCCATATGTTGTCATCAATGCCAAAGGGGGAGATTATTGGATATTTCTAATGCATTGGGAAGATTTTTGGATATAATCAATATGTTTAATCACTACATTGAGTGATGTTGGAATTACTGTTGTTGTCATTCATGTTTTTTCACTGATGTCAACATATGTTTCTATGAAGAGAAAATGTTGGTTATTACAATGTACAGATGATTTAGAATGTGCAAAGTTAGTTGTGTGTACAAGGTCTTGTGATCTTATATCTAAGATCGCATGATGTAATGTTGCATTTTGGTTGAGTTATAGAAGATTTGGTGAAGACTGGTTATTGGACAGTGACAGTGGAAGCTGACGGAGTTAGTTTCTGAGTTTTGGGTATATCTTACAAGCAATGAAGATTCAGTGTATGCGAGCTTAACGAATGACATATAGGGTACTGAAGAATGTTCTCCAATCTTAGCAAGGTATGGAAAGTAGGATGGTGTCATCTATGACATGTGTTCTGGAGATGACCTATTTGGAAGTCGATTTTAGAGTTGTAGCGTGTATCATGAATGGCAAGCATGAATTATGGATGTCAGTCCTTAATTATTGAATTGTAATTATTGTATAATTGTTTTAGATATTGTGTGTATCTTAGCAAGGATTTATGTCATTATTTGTATATTAGAAAAGCCTAATTGACTGACTTGATCATTTATTTTTTAATAGAGTATATATGTAAGATATTTTCTTTTGAAAAGACATGGCAGAATGGATGTGATGTAAAAGAGGATTGTGGAAGTTGTGAGCTTGTGTCTGTTGGATGTAGAGAAGAGGATAATTTAATATACCTCATTGGAACTGATCAAGAAAAGATAGTTGCTATCGATCAGTCCAAGATTGTGTATTTCTTTATATACACTTGTGTTGCAAACAGTGAGTTCTAAAGGTGGACATAACCTTCTTTGGGCAGTGAGCCTACCTTATTTTTCTTGACTCCTAACAGGGTCTTTCCTCTAACAAGGATTGTGTACTGTAATGTTTTAATTAGCTCCTAATAGGGCTAGAGCTTCTAACAAGGATACTATACTCTCAGTACATCATTAGTGGGTGTTAATTCCCACTAGGATTTTACCTTTAACAAGGTTTCCTCGACAAAAATATTGTGTTATTGTGTTTCTATTCATTGTGTTCATTTGATTTGATATTACTATTATTCAAAGTTTAAAGTTTAATAATCTATCATACAACTAATTCACCCCCCCCCCTCTCAATTGTATTAGTGGACTGTTATTCCTAACATAATTTAAATAAAAAATCTAATCATGTTACCTCTAGCAACCTCAAAAACAAACTAAGTAAATAAAAAAGAGACTCAAAAGAGACCTACAAGTCTCTGGAGAATGTATGGGGAAAAATAAAATTCCCCATACTCTTCCAAAAAAGACACATTCATTATTTTATTCAAAAATACCACCCACTTGTCAAAAAAAAAAGTATATGTTTATACTCCTATAATGGAGGACATGCCAGTGGTGGGACCCACCTAGGTCGCCACCCAAGGAAGCTCCAAAAAAAAGGAGATTTTAAAAAAAATATAAATTAAAATTTTTTTTTTTAAAAAGAGTCTCAAAGTTAAAAAAAAAAATAACAATATATATATATATATATATATATATATATATATATATATATATATATATATATATATATATATATATATGTATGTATGTATGTATGTATGTATGTATGTATGTATGTATGTATGTATGTATGTATATTTTAAAAATGTATTCTTGCCTTAAATGAAAAAAAAATGGTTGAGTGGGGTGGGGGGGGCGGGGGTCCCCACACCTGACCCACCAGGCCCCTGCACATGGCAAGCAACGACCCTACCCACGGTAGGTACTGCACTGCTGCAGCAATGCGGGCCCCGCCCATAGTCCCAAGGGACTTTAAATATAAAGCATTTTTTTATTATTTAATTTAATTTTTTTTAATTGAATTTCTTTTACTTTAGTTCTTTTTCATATATATTTAATTTAGTTTCAAGTTATTATTTATTCTGTTAATTAAGTTAATTAGTTAGTGATTTAAAAAAAATTATATTAACCTCTTTTTTTAAAATAATAAATTTTATTTTCATAGCCTCATTAAATTTATTAAGGGCTTATAATTAAATTGATTAATAATAAAAAATTATTTAACTTTTATTTGTGAACTAAATATATAAGTAAGTTCGGCAGTGGCTCAGGTGCCTCTCGGTGTCGAAATTACTAGCAAGGAGATGTGGCAAATGGTTAAGAAAAGGAAAGCGGTGAGATCTTTCTTAGATAAAAATAGTCCCAAAAAAATTGATCTGAAAAATTCTTTTGGTATTTTGGAAAAAATGAAAACACCAAAGAAAAAGAAAAATCAGGAATCCCCGTATCAGAACAATGGTGTTTTGAAAGGAGAAGTACCACAATGGGAGAAACCACATTCGGATTGCAAGCAATCACAAATGGATTTGGGTTTTTCTCCCCTTCTCCTTAACAAAACCCTAGAGTTTAGTACTGGGAAAATCAAATTGGTGAACAAAAAATTAGTAGATAGCTCTACATTACAATTTGGTTATGATTCTATTCACAAGGCTCATAAGGCCTATACTCCTCCTCACAAGAGGAAAAATAAGAAATTCCTGAATGACCCTAACCCTATTTCGGGTAAGCTCAACATGAATTCTAATGTACCTATGTCTAATCTCACTAATAATCTTTATCCTCTGCCCCATAGGCACGGCAACAATAAAGATTCAGACACTATCTGTAGATTTTCTGGGCAAAAATATCATAGGATTAATTTGGACAATAAATGTATATTGCAAAAATAGAGTGTATGTGCAGAAACAAGTGTAATATGTAAATGGATGGGAACAGGGGCCTCCATTACTGATATAGTTGATGGACTAATTTCCCAACTCCCGACCAAGGTAAGTATTACTATCCTAGTAGAAAATTTCATTTTTTTAGAATGTAAATGCAGTAATCTTAAAAACAAAATTCTGGAGAAGGATTTTTTAAAGTATAGAAAGATTTCATTTTTTGTTTGTAATTGGTTTCCTTTTTTCAATCCTATGAAGGTAGCAGACTTCATGATAGAGAAAGAAATTGTACTAAGAAACTTACCATTGGAATTTAGCTAACTTGAGATTGTAAAAAAGATTGGAAATAGGATTGGAGAATTCAAAAGAATAATTAAAACTAAACATAATCATGCTGAGACAACCATTGTAGTTAAATTGAATTTTCATCAAAAAGTTATTCCTCCTTTCCAGCTATGCTTCAACTCGAATCATATTATTATTAATCCATTGATTATGGAAGATTTCATCAAAACTCGGGAGGCAAAAAAGTTGCCAACTTTTGACCTCAAATAGAATCTCATAGATTCCTCCTCATGCTCAGACATAAATGTCAAGTTAATCCTTAATAAGGACAAAGGAGGTTTCTTTCTCCAAAACAAAGAAAGAGAAAATTCAGCAGCTACCCTCCCCCCTCTTGATAAAAATAGTTCCTCAGTAATTATCTATGGTAATCCTCTTTTCTCGGATTCCCCTCCCCTTAAAGAAGATTTAGATACACTTCATATTAGAACTTCTGAGGTTTCAGCCTCGGAAGTTAAAATTACAAATGATAATAAAGTCATCACCTCACTAGAAAGAGACATCATAGATAATAGGACACATCTTAGAGAAGGAGATTAAGAATATGAATTCTATCCACAACATAAAGATAAGTCTGATTTGGACAAAAGAGAGACTGACATGAGACCAGATGAGGCTGTTAAACTTGATTGTCCAAATACAGCAACAGTAGCAGAACCTAATGATAAATGTAAAGAAGAAGTCAACACAATCATTGATGAGCTTATGGACATGTTCCTAGATGAAATCTATGATTTAGACGAACTAAAATACCAAAAGGAAACTTTGATTAAAATGATTCAAAATTGTATTTTAGAAAAGCTAGAGGAAGAGGGTGGTAGGTTACCTTCACCTACTCAACCAGCCCTCTTAGAAATAGGAGTCTTGGATAAAGCCTCTCCGGATAAGAACTCAGAACCCTCAGATATTAATAATAAAGAAATAGATATAAACAGCTTTAAACTAATTCTGAGTAATGAGGACTTAACTCAAATAGAAAATATAGATAAAGAAAATATCAATAAAGAGGTCCCTATTCAGAATAAAGAGTTAGCCAATAATACAATCCAAAAGGGGGAGGAACCAGCCACCTCAATTCCTATAGAGCTAGATACTCTAAATTTGGATTTATCAGGTAGTATAGAAGATTTAATTGAGACATATGGAAAGGAAGTCATTGATAAGGAAGACTCGCATATACATACAGATTTTGATCATCTCTCCTCTGAACAACAAAACAAAATCAGCATTAAAAATAGTGTAAATTTAGCTTTTGTAAAGGATTCTATTGATGGCCTCTTTGGGATTACTAATGAGGACAGATAGTTGGGTATAGCAATGAACAAAGGAAGTCTGAGTACCTTGAATATTAATAGAATAAAAAAGAAGAGAGGAAGGAAACCAGCTGTAGAACTTAGATCTATAGCAAGTAATGCAGGCAATCAAAAGAAGATTGCCGATATTCTATACATAGGGAAGGGGAAGAGCCTTCCCCAGGAACAATTAAAGTCACTACTTGGAACGTTAGGGGATTAAATGCCCCTAACAAATAGAGATTGATGAAAAGATATTTAAATAACTTTGAATCAGAAATTATTTTACTACAGGAAACCAAACTTAGCAAAGAGGAAAGCACTAAGTTTAGCAAAAAATTAGGAATATGGAAATTAGAGATAGTCACTTCAAAAGGCTCCTCCAGTGGGCTAGCGGTCTTATGGGACCCTAGGAAAATTTCAGCCCAACTTACATCTAAAAATGATAACTGGACGACCTTAGAATTTAATAGTCTTAAATCCAATTTAAAATTTAATTTAATTAACGTTTATGGGCCTTTTCCTAACGAGGATAAAAGAAGAGTATGGCAGGAGATCCACCTCTTCTTGAAAAATAGCATAGAGGGTTTTCACATTATTGGAGAAGACTTTAACGCCATCCTAGATCTTGAAGAAAAATTTGGGGGATCAAAATTTATATCTCAAGCTCAAAAAGATTTTAGCAAATGGGTTTCTAATAACCATTTGATCAATATCAATACAATCAATGGCATATATGCATGGAACAATAGAAGAGCTGGTTTCAGCCATATTGCGGAAAAATTGGATAGGTTTTTTATAAAGACAAGTTTCAAAAGTGTTAATCAGTTAATAAATGCGAAAATCCTCCCTAAGGCAAGATCTGACCACTTCCCAGTCAGGCTCTCTATTACTAAATGTACCAAACCATCTAGAAACCCTTTTAAATTTGAGTTTATGTGGTTTCAAAACCCAAAATTCATTAACCTTTTAGAGGATTGGTGGAAACAAATCTCAATAAAAGGTTCTAGAATGTCTTGCTTAACATCAAAATTAAAAATTATTAAAAATAAAGCTTTAGAATGGAATAAGAGTAATTTCAATAACATATTTGAAGAAAAATATCAGATAGAACAAGATATCACAGACCTTAATAATATAGTAATAGAAAATGGTATGAATGAACAAAGCTATCACAAAGAAAAAGAGTTAATGGCTAAATACAATGCTATCCTCCTTAAAGAAGAGATTTTATGGAAATAGAAATCGAGGGAGTCTTGGCTTAAGGAAGGAGATAACAACAGAAAAAAATTTCACAATACCACCAATTTCAAAAGGAGCATTAATAGAATATCTAAAATAAAGAATAATGAGGATCATACCACTGAGGACCCACTCCAAATATCAATCGTACTAACACAATTTTATCAATCTCTTCTCAATGATACTGAAGCAACCAACCTCAAAGTGCAAAATGAAATGTTGAAAGCCATCCCAAAGTTGATAACGAATGCAGACAACAAGATGATTAATAGTAAATTATCCATAGAGGAGGTCAAATCAGCAGTTTTCCAACTCCATCTGGATAAAGCCCCGGGCCCAGATGGCTTTCAAGCTGGCTTTTTTCAAAAGTGCTAGCATTTTGTTGGGGAGGAGGTGTGGCAAGTGGTAGAAGCTACTAGAAACTTGGGATCATTGTTAAACAAAATTAACAATACCTTTTTTGCTCTAATACCAAAGAAAAATGAGTGCACGGATCCCAGAGATTTCAAACCTATATCTCTATGCAATACTATCTATAAAATTCTATCAACATGCCTAGCAAACAGACTTAAAACTCTTCTTCCCAATATAATCTTAGAAGAACAAATGGGTTTTGTAGCAAATAGATCGATCCTCGACAGGATAATTATAGCCCAAGAAATAGTTCACACTGCTCAATTAGCAAAGGATCCTAGTATGCTTATTAAGGTAGACATCTAGAAAGCATACAACAAATTAGACTGGAGATTTCTTTGTAAATGTATGGAAGCCTTTGGGTTTTTCAAACAATGGATTAATCTTATTTTCAGTTGCATATCTACCCCTAAGATTTTGATTCTTGTAAATGGTACCCTAGAAGGTTTCTTTAGTATTTCAAGAGGAATCAGGCAAGGAGACCCTCTGTCCCCTTTCCTCTACGTTATTATGGCAGAAGCATTAGGGAGATCAATAACAAAGAGACAAATGGAAGGTAAAATCACAAGCTTAAAGGCATCGGAGAATGTACCAAACATTACTCACTAGTAGTTTGCAGATGACACGATTTTACCAGGCACTGCCAACTGTCAAGAAACTAAAGCTTTTAAAGTCATCCTTAATCTGTATGCGAAAGCCTCTGGTCAACAGGTTAACCCCTCTAAGTTAGAAATTTTCTTTATCAATACATCTACGAAAATAGAAATGGAAATTTGTAAATTGATGGGTTACAAAGTTGGTAAATTCCCTTGCAAATATCTGGGTATAGACCTGGATAAAGGTCTTTTATCCTCCAAGCTCTAGCAACAAGTTCTCACCAAAATACAAAACAAGAAAAGTTCATGGAAAGGAAGATGGCTTACAAAAGCTGGTAGGACTACCATGATTAAGTTGGTCCTTTCAGCCATACCCACGTATCATATGTCAATTCTCCCCCTATTGACTAATGTTAAAAAGACCCTAGACAAAATGTTTAGAGAATTTTACTAGCAAGGCCCTTCTAAAGATAAAAAATTAGCCCTTATTAAATGGGATACTTTATGCAAACCAATTAACAAGGGGGGCCTTGGTATCAAAAACCTACCATGGCAAAACCAAGCTCTTGGAGCTAAACTCATCTGGAGAATCTACAAGGAATCTAGTAGTAAATGGGCTTTGATTTTACTGCACAAATATATCCCTGACGCGGATCCTATCAACATATTCAAGACCCAATCACATGTAAAAGGTTCCCTGATCTAGAACTTTATAAAGGACTGTCGAGGGATCATCCATAAATATCTATCATGGAATGTACGTTTTTGGGACCAAGCCCTATTCTGGGATGACTCTTGGGCAGGCCTTTCCCCCTTAAATAAATTAGGCTTCTCTCAAGAGTTTATGGAAGTTTGTAAAAATTCTATAGGTATTTACCTCAAGGATTATCTTTGCAAGGAAGTAGATTCTAAATGGATAGATTTAGAAGGCTTAGACCTAGATTGCCAGGAGAAACAGAAGCTCAAAGTTGTGTTGAAGGATAGAGAGATAACTCACAAAACTAGATCAGATAGATTAATCTAGGCTGGAACAAACAATGGTATTTACTCGGTTAAGGAGGGCTACAAGTCTATCATTCAGGATCAGAATATGGATAACATAGATATACCTCTGAACCTTTTCTGGAATAAATCTTATCTTCCTAAAGTGGTCATGTTTTTATGGGCTGCGATGTAGAAGAAAATTCTAATAGCAGATAGATTTAATAAATTGGGTTTTGAGGGGCCATCAAGATGTCCCTTGTGTGAGAATCACTCAGAGGATGTTAACCACATCCTTCTAAACTGTACCTTTTCCCAAAACTATTGGAATTGGTTACACCATTGTCTAGGGTGGAAATTCGCTCTCCAACCAGATCTATTAAGCGCACTCAAAGCTTGGCCATCTCTTTACAAATATAACTTATACAAAGATATTTGGACTATATCCCCATCAATTTTAGTTTGGGAAATCTGGAAGGAATGTAATAGAAGGATCTTCACGAGTAAAAAATTATCATGGGAAACAATCACCAATAAAATAGAAACTTCAATTGTGGAGATTATTAATAGTAAACTTAGAGATTGTCTAAGCTATGAGGAATCCTTCAAAAACTAGGACAACAAAATCAGGACCAAGTGGCCAAAACTAGATATACCACCTTTATATGGCAAGGGGGGACCAAAAATAAAGGCAGATAGAGCCTCGTGCAAATGGTCTCCTCCTAAGGAGGGTTGGTACAAACTTAACTTCGATGGAGTATCTAGAGGGAATCTTGGGGTAGCAGGTATTGGGAGCTTAATTAGAAATTGGAAGGCTGAGGTCATTGCCAAATTTTCTATGCCTATTAATCCTACCATGAACAATATGGCAGAATGTAAGGCTGCATTAGAAGGTTTAAGAATGTGTAAGAACCTGAACTTACCTAAAGTAGTAATAAAAGGAGATTCACAAGTTGTTATCAACGCTATTCAATCTAAGAAAACACATAGCTGGGCCCTTAATTAAAAAATAGAGGAAATAAATCAAATTCTGGAAAGTATACCCAAATTCAAAATCGGACATACATATAGGGAAGGGAACACAGAGGCAGATCTATTAGCAAACCAAGGTGCAAATGGAGTTTTTATAATGAATCAAAATGTATAAACTTAACACCAAATATTATCAATATTAATGTGCATGAAAATATAGCATTGATTTAATTAATCTTATTCAACCAATACATGGTATGTAGAATAATAATATAGAGTAAAATAATATGGGTTGTATACCAAATTGGTATAATTGAGCCTTTTTCTTAGCATCTTATTAATTGCTAGAACTCTTTAATATTTAGTAACAGCCTTTAATATTTAGCCTTTATCAACCTTTCAGATTGATCCTTCTTTTAAAACTCATTGTCGCTTATAAATCAGCCTCTAAGCTTCCCTTTTTCTTTATAGATATTTCCTACTTTATTGCTTTAGTTCCCCCCGTCTTTTTAATCCTTCCAGCACAGATAGCAGCTTTTAGTATTTTCCCTCCTCCTTCAGATTTGTCTTGGCTTTTGGGATCTCTTGCTACCTTTTCTTGAGATAGCGCTAGTATAGTGTTTTTGTAGCCTTTAGTTTTGTCCCCCTTTCCCCCTAGTGCCCTCCCCTTTCCTCTCTTTGTTTTCTCCTGTCCCCCCTTTCTTTTTTTCTTTTTCCTTGATCTTGCATATCTCTTCCTTTTTTTGCCTTGTGACCCTTATTCCCTAATGATTGCCTCTGACATATCATGTGATTTAGCCTTTTTAGAGTTTTCTCTAGCAGAGAGGCAACTTGTAGTTTTGAGAACTTGCTAGGCAGCTTCTAGATGATTCATTGTTTAGCTTATCCTATCATCATTGATCTCATTAGGACATGGGGTATCATGACTTTGCACCCCCTTTTAGCATCCTTCTCTCCTTTCCACATGGTCTGTCTCCCTTTCTTTAGCTTTTTGGTGTCTTTATATATAGATTAGGTAACTTGAGACTGTGATTATTCTTTCGTGGCATTTTCAGTAATCAGGGCACTTGTTGTGTCATTATTAAGCACAACTACTAAGCTTTTTGAAGGACTTGCATGTCTCACTCTACATCTTTCTTACCATCAGACCTTTGGTTCATAGTCCTAGCTGATCCTTTGTCTGTGAGATGGAAACCAAACTTTCCACCTTCTACAAAGGAAGTTCCAGGGCTATGGCCTTTAGGGGATTAATCACACCTGAAAGGTGGAATCAAATGTTGCCGCCTCTGCCTAACTCCTCTAAAAGGGCACTGGAGAAGGCTTTGGGGGAGAAGGTTTTTGATTATGAATTTACCTATAGAATGAATGGGAATGTGATAGGGATCTTTATTGTTGTATCCTTCCTAGCAGGTAGGGAGGAGGAGATCATCCAGGTATCAAGGTTAATATTCAATAAGAATCATCTAATGGGTCTAGAAAAAATGGTGTATTCAATTGATGAAAACATCACTACTCTGCATCCTGAGACTATAATGAAAACAACCCTTTCCAAATTACACCAAATTCCTCTAGAACAGAGGATGCCAATGTTAGTCTTCAAGGATGAAGAGGAATTTGATTCCAATTGGCTGGATATGGTTAGGAATTTAGAATATTTGTACAATGAGACTCTTCAGGTCAAATAGGGTACTATAGAGATTTTGGATTATTGGAGGAGTGAAGGATTCAACATCCTTGTGTTCCTAAATGACTTCAAGGAATACAGGATCCGGATCATAGTACCTGAAGTTAAAAGATGTACCAGGCATGCTAACTCCATGGTAGATGAAGGGGAGAGTATAGTAGTAATGAGGAAAGAGAACCATGCATGGCTCTACACTAAGGTTACCTGCAATTCCAATGAGTAATTCCACTAAAGATTAGTAGGGAACTGAATATAGGAAATAGTTTGTACAAATATACTTAGCCTCTATTATATCAAAAATATGATAATAGTGACTGGTAATTAATATAGCCGAGCAATGTATATACAATATGGATTACGCAATTGTATTTTATAATGTTTAATTTCTAGTAAATGTATATATAGTTTCCCTATATGTACAGTTTACTTTTGAATAGATAAGATGCTGAACCATGGCTAAGATGTATTGGTAAGATTACTTGGAAGAAGTTATATCAAAGATATGTACAAACTGCCTTTAAGAATAATGTAAATCTTATTTTTAGTAAACTGGTCTCCTTTTTGTACCTGCTGGAAAATTGTTCTTGAGATAGATCTATACCAGTAAGGTGCATACCTTGGTCCTCTGGCTCCTAGTTCAATTCAGCAAGGTAAGATCTTATCATAATTGAATAAGGCAAAAACTCCTAGTATGGTAAGCAAATACAATCCTTTTTACCAATCCAACAAGATAAAAAAGATATAGCTTCAGGCATATCTACCTATATACAACTACATCTATATATATAGATATGTTTGGAGTAGCAAAATCATAAAACTCCCAAAGCTCTTTCATACTGTTCGTTGTGCTTTATATTTCTTAGTATTAGAATACTTTGACTCTATACCTTCTTTTACATATACATATACATATACATATATATATATATATATATATATATATATATATATATATATATATATATATATATATATATATATATATATGATGCTCTCTTTACTATATATATATATATATATATATATATATATATATATATATGCTCAACCATTATTCAGCATAGCCCAACATCATTGTGTTGAATAATGCTTGACAACATATCCTTTAACAGGTTTTTAGTAGTATTTACCCTTTAAATAGTATTCGCATAAGTATAAGATTGGTTTATCCTTTGTTAAAGTAAAGAGAGCATCACTGTAAACAATTTAGCAATTTACGTTATTAAAAATGTACTGCACTAATTATCAGCAAATGTTGGATCTTATTTTGTATATATACTCTAAGAGATGTAGATATCACTCCGGAATTGTATGGTTCTGAGGTATGACCAGGAAAAAAGGAATACTGTATATTTTCATTATGCAAAAAAAACATTAAAATAGACTATTCTCTTCTTAGCATGATCGTGAGTTGCAATTTATATAAATATATATATGTGTGTGTGTGTGTGTGTGTGTCTATAAATATATATATATTTTTGCACATTGATGAAGGTTTTTTTAGTCTATCAGCATTCTCGAAATTAACCTTGGCACAAAGGCTTGACTTTCTATCATTAGGTCTCCTCAGTTTATCACTGACTAGTAGATGTATCCCATCTTATGTAGGACTTACTTTAAACATTATTTTTCTCTCTATCTTGCCCAGGTTAGTTTGGCATTGTCGGATGGTTGAGCTTAACAGTTTCTTCTCCCTAGGATAGTATGGCCTAGTGTAGCATCCATAAGGTTTAGTTTGTTTTTTCATCTTAGGCCCTATGTTCATTTTTATATAGAGGTTTCTCCACTGATAACTGTAAACTTTAGGTCAGATGGGGTCCTTATACCTCTCATAGTGGTAGGGTCCTTGTGTCTATTTTTTATTTTAATATCTAGTTAAGAGGATTTAGATTGGTTTTTTATCTGGATAATCCCTAAATTAACCTCTCTTAGAAGGATAGCCTAACATATCTTCTCTAGAGATCTTCAGGATGTTTGTTGAGATGTAGACTTTTCTATGAGTTTTTTATGTTTAAACATCACAGGCCTTGTAAATCAAGTAAATGTTGGTAAAGATCTTTAGCATATCGATGCATGATTGGGTTGGTTAAGAAATTATATCCCATTCAGCGAGACAGGTATCTTAAAAATACAACTTTGGAAGAAGGTAATAATATTATTTTTAATTTTGGATCTCTTTCTTTTGTTCAATCTTAATTATAATGTAAGCCCTTAACTACACGATATGGAAGATTTATGCTGTGGTTTTCAGGAGGATACTATCAAGTAGGCACCTAAATCACTCTGTCACCGAAGATTCTAGAATGGATATCTACAAAAATATCAACCTAATTGTATGAAACATAAAGTTGTATCCTTAAAAACAGCAATGTAATAGATGTATCATTAAAACCTCGATATTATTGAGTAGTGGGTATGCCCACTGAAAGTTTGTATTTCTAGATAATTACCGGTTGTTTTAGAGATGTGGGAATGCCCGCGGGAACTATGTATTTAAACAAATCTTGACAATTGTTGAGTCATGGGTATGCCCACGTAAATTTTGTATAAGTACAGGACCTATGGTCCTAGGCAAGGCTGGAGGTTTTCTCAACCCCACTCTTTCCTACCAGTACCTGCAGCAAGCGGGGTCACATGTAAAAATAATTTTATATTAATAAAAAACTTTATAGGGCTTCGGCCTTTTACCGATCAAAAAAATATATATATAAGTAAGTTCATAAATATTAATGAAATCAATGTGAATTTAATACATAATGGGATTATTATATTAATTTTTAACCATGACTTAAGTAGACAACTAGATTTATATATTAATGAATTCAATGCAAGAATTTATTATTTTAATAAAAAATTATTTAATGCTATCTTCGTTTAAATAAGATGATATTCTTAAAATCTATCTTGGGGTTGATAACCAACGTGTTTAATAGTAAAATGTATCATATTAAACTATTAATTATGAAATAAATACACTTGTAGATTCATATATTGAAGGAAGTAATATATATGAATAATGAAATTTATTCTAATAGATTTTGAAAATATGAAAACAAAATTATAATAATATATATGATTTTAGTTCATTTATTCAACTTGATACCCAATTAAAGTTATTAACCTTATAGCACACATATCAGGGTATTTGTGACTATTATTAAATTAGTCACTTATATGAACACTCCCATCCTTTAACTAGCTTCTTCTCACTTAGGTGATGAAAGCACACAATTCCCCTTTTGTATTATATTAACTCTATGAGGATGTTTTTTCTCACACTTAAACCAATGTAGTCCTTTAGTAGCACGTTAATTATCCTTTTCTCGCGGTTCAAGAAACCCTAGGGAGATGTTATCTAGTAATTCCCTAGACTTGAAACTTCCTTTCTAATTGACTTACATATGTTATAGAACCATTCCCTAATCCCTTTCCTAAACTCTTCTCATTGGCGTCATCGGTCATCTTGTTCAGTCATATCACTTAGGGTTAGTCAACCGTAACCATGTTGTGGAGGGAGGTTGGCCAACCCAGGGTATGTGTTTGGGATCACCACATGACCTTGTTGGCCATGATACCCCTTGCATGGTAACATTTTTGTCTTTACTTCATTGCTTTGTTTATTTGCGTACTTTAGGTGTTTTAAAAAAAATTGTGTGGTTTATTTTGGGCATGACATTTACAAGATTGAAGAGGAAGCATACCAAAATTTTCTCTCAAGTGAGCCCTTTTTTTCAATCCAATCCTCTATTTTCAATTTATAGATTTATTTTCTTAAACAAAGTTCAATATTATATCATCGGATACAAATGTTTAGATGTTAATTCATACAATGTGCCAAACATGAATTATAAAATATATCATACATTTTCCTATAGGGGTCCCTTTCCCTTTGTCAAGTCACTCACTACGTAGGTTTGACTCACATATCCTGGTGTCCCAATATTAGTTTAGTTTCAACATGAGAAATTTGAATTATTTATTGAAAGATATTATCACAAGTTTATGCGTTCTTTGTATGGTATTAAATTCATACAACTTCATGTTGTGCCAAGTATATTTATATCTTATTTCCAAACTTGTAGTATGTTATTTACATGGGCAATGAGTGAATTGGATTCATATTAGTATCCACTTAGTTATTATTCCTCCTAGACACTTTGTCACTATTGATAACCATTTCCTTTTTCTCATTCAAACTTATAATTATGTCATCATGTATTAAGATAGATACAAGTTACCCATCAGGGGTGTTGCCAACTCTTTATTTAGCAATTCATGTTCATATTAAAAGAAAATTTTTTCATATTTTTAGATTTACCATGATAGCTACCACACATTACAAGGTTTCAAATTACATGTAAAACATGGTCATCAAAATAATAATAATTAAATGCCCTAACTTTTCACTGCATACTCTAATATTCATTTATAATTTACACATATCCAAATTCCCTTTCTCACGCTCCTTATAATGTTTTAGGACTAGAAAACCATTCTCATAAGCTTAAAATAAGTTTAATAGATTCAAAAAAAAAAGTACCAAGATTGTAACTTAATTAGGATCATTCAATAGTTCAAGACTATATCCTTAATCTAGACTCAAGTGGGCTTGATAGGTCTCCAATGTTTGAACCCGATTTCTCTAATACCCATGTGTAATAAAGGAAAATGGTGAGAAATGGTAAGAGGTAGATCACCCACCAAGGTTCTACATACATTGAAATACAAAACACTCTAATAAGGTGAGTTTGATTGGCACAACCAAAGAGTGAGGGTGTCATTTTTATGATCTCCACAATGTAGGGTTTTGTATCCCTTGAAATGTAAAGAGGGGTTATAACTAATATGTAAAACTGATCTATGAAAGTAAGTGTAATGAAAAAATAGAGAGAAAGATCTCACCTTGAAGTCTAGAAGAGGAAGATGAATCTTTAGATCTAATTCTAACTATCGCAGAGGTGTCAAAATTAAATATAACTATAGATCTAAGTCTCTGACACATGTAGCATCTTTTTGTGAAAATATCAGACTCAGAGGATAAGGCCAAAAATGACATCCTTGTCTAGGACAAGGATGAAGATTGTGGCCTTGTCCTTTTGACTCTAAAACAAACTAAATTTGGAGGGACTTGTAACTATACTAGAGGCTTTTGAATTTGGATTTGAAACTTTGCAACCTACTCCTACACACATAAAAGAAGGGGAAGAAGGTTGAGGGGAGGGGTTTTCCTCAGTCAAATCCCTATTTAGGAATCAACCTCGAAATGAAATAAATGTCATTAAAATAATATTTTCATGTAGCAGAGGTTAGATCTAAACAACATAATATTATATCATACCAATAAATGTAATTTTTCTTAGAATGTGATCAAGAATGTTGATACAATAGATTTGACTAAACACAAAAACCTAAAGGAAATCATTTAAGATAAAACCTCATGTAGTAGATGTTGTAATTACCACAATGTTGACTAGAGGAAGAAGAAGACTTGATGGATGAAAGTAGATCTTCTTCCCTGATTGAAAACTCATTTGCTTGACCACTAATGGGGAAAAGAGCTAGATATATGGAAAGAAAATCCTTGCATGATTGGTAGAAATAAATAATTGAATACTTAAAGAATATTAATGGATTCCTTACACTTGCACAATATCTTTCTTGTACTTGAATCTCTTGAATGTATGATGAATGATAGCTCGCATGTGTAAGTAAATTGCGGATTATATATTATTAATGGATGGTAAAATAAGAGGGGTTTATGTCCTGTTATACACATTTTGGGGCTCATATTTTGCAAGGCCGACCACAATTAAGATCTAGAAGGAAAACCATCATATTGGGCCTGGAGCCCATTAAAGCACAAAGCTCTAGGACAAGGCTGAAAATGGCGGCCTTGTCCATTACAAGGCCACAAATAGAGACCTTATCCAGACAACTTTTTTGAAATTTTTTTCAGGACCTAGGGGAGTGTGCTAGAAAGGGATGATGAAAGCTTCAGTCTAATAGGGAATTAGGGTTGATCCCGAGATCCAAAAAGGCATGTATAGGACCTACGTGGGAAATGAATTATGTAGATGGATGGAAAAATGAGAAATCAAGCATAGAAATTAGAGCCAACCTCAATTTTGAAGGAGGAGGACCTATATTTGAATTAAGTATGCATTTAAGTGCAATATGAGATCCTCCCATAAGAAACACACTAAAGTAGGCTCAAAATGGTCCCAAAATGAGCACAAATTAAGTGCTTACTTTTTAGGACAGAACATTTAGCCACCACTTTAGTGGGAGCATGAGATGAGCCCATGCTCATGATAAATGAAGAGATAGAAGAAAGAAAGAGATAAAAGAGAGATATGATAGTAGGTAAATTGCAAAGAGATCAAAAAATACTAAGTTTAAGGGTGTAAGCCCCCAAACTAAGGATCTCTACTCCACATCCATGCACAGGGGCACATAAATAAAGAAAAAGGAAAAGGAAAAGAAAAGAAAAAAGACACAAAACATAAAAGGGGTTAGAACTAAAACAAAATCCAAATCAAATAGTGAAAGAGACCTCGATTGGAAATATCCCATCCACTAATATCTTGTGGTGACAACTTTTCAGTTGTTGCAAAAAGTTACAAAACCACTTAGTTGAATATTTCAACTTTGCCTAACTTTCACTATGTTCATTATGGACACTAAATGTTAGTGTCAAAGTGTTCACCTGGGTGGTTATATGATAGGAATTCCCTCATTTTTTTAACCAAGTCACTTAATCATTCGAGTCCACTGTGTACTGATGCATCCCCTTAATTGTCAAAACTACAAAACTTTGACACTGCATTTCTTGGAACCCAAGGAATATAAAAATATTAATTCTAAGACTATAGAATCAAGATACAAACACCTTCATTAGTTTATAATTAAAATTCTACTATTTACAAAAAAAGGAGGGGGACATAAAGTCACTCCACGAGAGTCACTCGAGAAGTACCTAGAGAGTCATCTGAAAAGAAAAAAAAGTGGGAAGAGCCCAAAAATAGCAAAAAAATTGCTAAATGACTAAAGTAGTTCCTACATAAGGTAGATGATCACAAATTTCCTTCTTTCCCCATACATCAATGTGGTTAGGATTAAGGTCCAGAAGGGACCAACCTTCTTTTGTCTTTTCTTCTTCTTCATTCTCCTCCCTCACCAATGAAATAGCTAGAGCCAACCATGAGAACCACTTGAAGGAAGTGGGCCAACTAGAATCTCTACCATATTTGGCCAACTAGAGCCACCCCAAAATGGAGGGAACCATAGTTTTAGTAGGCCAATCATAGGTTGAACCACCATGGAGTAGCAAAGTCGAGTGGTGATACTAAAAATTTCTTCCCCCACCAGAAGGTTGGTGTGGAGCCTAGGAATGCAGTGCATGTGAGCGATCGGTGGAGGAATTGTGGCCACATTGAGAACCATGGGGTAAAAAATTATCATCAAAAACATAAATATTTTGTGGCACTCTAGCAATAGTATAGGGTGCATTTCCCCAATGCTAAAGTAACTCTTGCAAGTGGGAAACCTCAAGGGCCTCTTTATTATCTTGCACTTGAATCTACATCATGTCATTATTGCATTATATACATGCTTTAGCGTATAAAGAAATATTAATATCAAGAAAGTTGCAAGTAAATAATACTACATTTTTATCATTCCATAAAGTGAAGAGGATTTCCATCTGTATTCAAGTATGCAAAATCTACAAAAACTTGAAGGGAAGTCTAGGCAAATATCCCAACAAGATCATATACATGGACAAGGATTTCAAACTGAAGGGTTGAAAGATGTCATGAATCAAAACTAGAACTGTTTGGTTCTTTTGTAATACAAGAAAATATAAATGAAAGTCTTTGGTTACCCACAGAAAGGGCATTAAGGGTCTAGAAAACCTAGATGTTGAAGATGAGAGCCTAGAGGAAAGCCTTGGAAAATAATACACCAGGTGAAATGAACCACCTTTGGCTCCACTATGGTAGACCATACCATGATAAATTTGCATCACCAAGTGGAATGAGAGGAATACAAGTGACATCATTCATTTCAGGTGGGGACCATAGCCAAGTCAAGAACTAGCTAGTAGTATCCCAACTTGGGATTGTAATTATAAAAAGGAGTACATGGATACCACAACCAGTCCTTCCAACACATCTTGATAGAATGGATGCCAAGATTGTGTATCATATTCAAAGGTAAACCTGAGACCACCAAGTTGAAAGTCTATTGATCTAGGAAAGTAAGGTAGTACTAAGCCTGCATATCTTCCTAGGTGCAAAGATTCATAGTAGCATGAGAAAAGAGATCTCACATAGTGCACATATTGTGTTTGTGAAAACAAAGAGCATCGAGGCCAATAATTATAGCTAAAGGAATTCCTTGAGACTAAATAAGAAGATACCACCATATATTTGTTGGTTAAAAGATAGGTCATCACAAAAATTAGCCTCATCCCAATAAAGCCACAGTTTGAGAGATTTCCAACCACGCCAAACACTTTTGGAAAAAAAGGTGCCCTAAATTTGAACTGAATCTTTAATTATAAGAAGGGTTTGAAATCCAATCCTCTTCTAGGTTTGTCTATGAACTAGATAGCCTAAAGAAATGCAATGCTTGAGAAGAATTTTCCAAGCTTCATTTCTATAAATAGCCTGAATAACCCATTTAGAACACAAGGTGAGACCTTGCTTCTGGGTGGATAAAAGGCCAAGGCCTCCAAACTCCCTGGGGAGACAACAATACTCCCAATAGACTTTATGAAATATGTGTTGGACAACTCTAGAAGCCCATAGAATGTCCTGCAAAATATTTTCAAGTTTATTGTACGAGGCTCTAGAGGGAGCCTAACATGAGGAATAGTACACATGAGTGTCTTCCAAAACCTTCAAACAAATCTAAATTTTACCAGGCAAAGAAAGTGGTTTGCTAATCTAGTAAGTAATTTTTTCTCTATCTCGGCCAACACTATGTTATAGAGGTCAATAGGAGAACCCTAGAAATGGAAAGAAATGCCCAATAATCAAAAAAATTTCCATGTGTTGAATCCACTTCCACCCATACTAGAGAATCCAAGGTAGGGTGGGAAGAAAATGTTTCCTGTAACACTGGGTTTTGTGTCATTGAATCATCGACCTATAATCTTAACAAAAAGTGTCAAGGTGATGAAGAGCATCTTCAACATTATTTTCATCCTCAATCAATGTGAGGATGGATTCATCTACAAAGCATCCATTGAAAAGTGGAGAATGTGACTCGAGTAGGGAAATTCCCTTGATACAATAAGAAAAAATGGCATTAGCAAGAAGATAGCCAAAGCCTTTGGCTAAAAGACCATAAAGAGAAGGGGACAAATGATAGCCTTGGTGAATAGATTGAAACAAGTAAAAAGTACTGGATTGTTGGCTATTAATGGTAATACAAGTTGAGGCATTGCCAAAAATCATAAGAACAAAATGAATTAAGTGAGGCCCAAATCCAAGAGCTTTGAGCATCATAAGAATAAATAACCACTCAATGCAATCATAAGCCTTGGAAAACTCAATGTTGAAAAAAATTCATTATGCTTAGAGCAACAAGCCCATTCCATGTGTTCCTAGAGAGCAATAATGTTATCAAGGATGAAGATTGACTTGATAAAACTAGTCTACTCTGGATGAACAATAAGAGGAAGGATAAGATAGGTCTCAAGGGAAACATCTTCAGTAATGATCTTGTAAGAAAATTTGAGTAAGCTAATGAGATGCTAGTTACATATGTCCTCTGGATCCCTTGATTTAGGGATGAGTTTGATATTCCCTTTATTAATGAGTTGGCCTAGGGACTAGGCATGAAAAGCCTCGAGATAAACCTTATGTCAATCAAGACCCACACAAGGCCACATGGCTTTGTAGTATTCACAAGGAAAACCATCACATCTAGGAGCTTTTTCATTTTCTATAGAAAAACCAACTTCTTTAAGGTCCTCAAGGGTTAACAACTAGTATTAGAAAGCCTTCTAGGAATTTGAGAGCTGAGAAGGAAAAACTGCAAGGCAATCCTTAAGGGCTTGATCTTTGACAAGGGAATTTCCCTAGGTAGTGAACACCTTCGCATAATGTATGACAAAATCTTGAAGGATATTTGGTAGCTTAGAGAGAATTGTCTAGCCTTCTTTGATGTGGTACTATAGCCTTCTTTGATGTGTTTAGTACCAAGAGAGGAATGATAGGCTCTAAGAGAAAGAAATAATTATTTAGAAGCTCAGTCACCGACCTTAACCTAATGAATTTTGGCCTTGATCTAAGATCCTCTAGAAGAATGATGATCTACAATTTACTTTTAGTGAAAAAGTTGAGAAACCCTAACCTACAAGTGAATGCATAAGGGATTCAAAGCCAAAGATTTAGGACACAAATATTTGGTGTCTACATCATAATATTTTCAACAGTACATGGCCAACTATCTTCCATAAATGTAGAGAAACTACACTGTGTGAGAGATTGCATCATTCCACTAAAAAATCCAACCATAAGACTAAGTGGGTGTAGGCTCAAGATTCCAAACTCGTTGAATGTGGACCATCGTAAGTTGATGATTCAACAATGACATGTTAAAAAAGAATCATATTTTAGAAGGATGCATATGATCCATATGTCATTCAACATTGAACTTGATGGGCTGGTGGTATGATAAAGTGACCTCAAGAAGAGGTAGGATAGGTAAATCTTAATATTTTCCAAAGGAAAAAAAATTATTGAGCCAAGATCATGGCATGATCAAGCCTTTCAAAAATTATGTCAATACCAGCTTAGAACATGCACCAAGTTTCAGATCTATCTAGCTAGGGTTAGAGTTTGAATTGGATCTTGAGGGATCTTGCAAAACTATTACTTTCTTTTTAATTAGCCATGACTAAGAAGGCCTTAAAACTTGGCATATTGTATGTAATCAGTTATTTTATGAATAAGAGTCCAGATTGTTATCAGATCTTGCTTTGTTGTTGTGATTCCATTGTGTGGTTGTTTAACTGGGGGCTTGGACATCTCCTCTAGAGATTCTCTTGGCCTTGCACTACATCAAACAATGATTGACATTGGGGTTGAAAATGCATAATTTATTGGACATGTAAAACTAGGCCTCACATTCTCTAGTTGTCCATAAAAGATATAGATACCTTCTTTATCAGAGGAAAACTCAACCATATTGAAATCCCCACACATAACCCAATTTGTAGGTTGCAAAGAGTTATCAATCCAATGCCACAACTAAGATCTTTCCACAACATCATTCGGAGCATAAACATTAATCATCCTAAAGAATAAGTATCGACTAACATGAGGACACAGACTACTCTCTACATGGGATCAGATCCATGATCAACAATATAAGAATGTCATCAAGGAGAAATGAGAGTAGCAACCCCTCCTCTACCAACTTTGTGCTAAGAATAAATTTCATAAGGTTATCCGACCAAATAACATGACATGTAGAAAATAGCATGAATGCAACAATTTTAACTTCTTGAAGACAAAAAACATCAAGCCTAGGAAAATGTTGATGAGTATCCCTAATAGAATACTTCTTGGTGAGGTTTATGAGACCTCTTACATTTCATGAAATGTAATTCATGAGTCAATTATCTACATGCCATCCTCTTCCCCAAGAGAGGAGAAACTATTTTTCAAGAAATCTAAGGCTGGTTGAAAACTAGGGAAGGAATTCCCTGAAATCATAGGTAACATGTTTTAGGGCCTCCTTCACTAAAATTTGGTCATCTAGGAGGGCTACGCGAGTGAATTAAAGAAGATGGTTGAAGATAAACCACCAAAGCATCTTGAGGAGTGTGAGCCCACACAGAGAAAGAACCACTCTTAGCTGAAATCTTCCCTTGTTGGTCAAGGTTTGAAACACTAAATTTGGTCAACTACTTTGATGATTACTTAGGTCAAGCCAATTCTTCTACTAATGGTTGTTAAACTGAACCATTTGGTTGCTTTTGAGAAAAGGCTAAGGCATGTTTTCCTTTATGAACCATCATGCTCCAACCTTCATCTTCTTTAGTACCCTCAGAAGAATGAAGGGGATTTATTTCCTTTTATGGGGACTTCGTTCTAGGAACAACTAAGGACCATCCTTAATTTAATGATCAAAGAATTAACAACCATAATAAATGTTGGGTAAATTCAACTAAAGTAGTGATGAAGGGTGCTCCCCTTAATACCACAAACACATAACAGAAATAGAGAAACAACAACAATAATATGCAAGAACAGAAAATTGGCTTCTTATTATCTCCACAAATGTGGAATTACAAACTTTTAGAATTACAATATGCAAAGCCACATGGGCATTCCCTTACAATATTCTGTAGGACAAAGCCTCGAATCAATACCCAGATCTACTACCCAGAACTATTCTGAACTGCCTAAGACAATAATACAGCCTTCCTTATATAGGCAATTATCCACCGCCTAGGAAGGTTCCAAAATTTTAGCCAATAAGGCCGACAAAACTTAGAATTATCTTATTTTACATTTTATTACATCATAGTCGGCTCAAGATAACCTTTGAAACCCGAACAGAAATTTTGAAGAAAATTATTTTCCACCATTTCGGGTGGCCCAACTTCCGAAGACCATAAGTCATCACCAGTTGACCCGATCGGCTATTATAACCCCATTTCAGAAATGCCACGAAGCGCTCTACAGGCTTGACCCGCGCAAGCGCTTGTCACCCAAATTTTTGACCTCATCCGAGGCCTCTAAAGCCTTCAAAACTGAGTTCAAAGTTTCTGTACCCTGCTGCCAATACCGAAAAATCTTCAATATCTTCCAATATACACTTGATCTGGCAATGAAACTTTACTGGAAGACTTACATGACCAAAATGAACCTCCAAGAAAGAAATCAGATCATTCTGAGCACATGCAAAAATTACCAAAAATAGTAACTTTCCATAAATAGCAGCTCTGCACTAAAATAGCCCTTATTGAATATAAAAATAGAAATATTTTTGGGTGATGCAAGATTGCTCTTACACCCAGGATGCTCCTGCATCAGACACCCAGGGTAATTTGAGAAGTGACCCTGTCACGACTCAGGTGTGCAGAGGAAAACCAAGACAGTTAACCTCCTCCTTTGTTAGCCACGATGAATCTTCTATAGGTCATCCTTTCCATTTGACCAAATACTCTTCATATGTCCTATTCCTTGTGCTTCTACCAACACGACTGTCCAGTATGTCTTCGATCTCCTTAGTGTCTGAATGAGTTGCTGGAATACTCCACTGTGCTGTTGTGATCTCATCTTCAACACCTCCTTCATGATACTCTGTCAGATCTGAAATGTTAAACACTGGTGAAATATTCAGCTCACTAGGCAATTCTACCTCATATGCATTTTCTGAATCATGCTTCTTCAGTATCTTACATGGCCCAAACTTCTTCATTTTCAGCTTGTTATATGTACCAACTGGAAACCGCTCCTTTTACAAATGAACCATGACTTCATCACCAACCTGAAATTCTTTATACCTCCTTTTCTCATCTGCCTTAGCCTTATATTGTGCATTCATCTTGGTAATATGCTTCCTCACCTCTTCATGGATGTTCTTCAAGTGTTCTGCAAAATCTTCAGCTTCAGCACTACTTATTTCTCCTTTATCTATCTTCCTTAATTCAGATGCATTTCTTGGACTACTTCCATATACAATCTGGAATGGTGATTTACTAGTGCTCCTATTGACAGAATTATTGTATGCAAATTCTGCCTGTGGTAAAATCAAATCCCATCCTGTTGGCTTATCTCCAACCAAACATCTCAGCAAATTTCCCAAACTCCTATTCACCACCCTTGTCTGTCCGTCAGTCTGTGGATGATGTGATGAACTGAACTTCAAATCTATCTTGAACTTCTTCCACAATGTACGCCAAAAATATCCAACAAACTTAGTGTCCCGATTTGAAACTATGGTCTTTGGCAAACCATGAAGTCTCACTACTTCTCTGAAAAACAATTCTGCTACATGAACAACATCATTAGTCTTCTTGCAGGGAATAAAATGTACCATCTTTAAAAATCTGTCAACTACCACAAAAATTGAATCGTGTCCCCGCTGTGTCCTCGGTAAACCAAGAATAAAGTCCATGCTGATATCCTCCCAAGGCTTCTCTGGTACAGATAATGGCTGATACAACCCTATATTCTGCTTCACTCCTTTTGCCATCTGACATACTCTGCAACTCTGTACAAACTTCTTCACATCTTGCTGCAACTATGGCCAATAATAATTCTCACTAACCAAACCAAGGGTTTTGTCATGACCAAAATGTCCAGCCAATCCTCCGCTATGCTTCTCCTTGATGAGATTCTCCCTCATAGAACTTCGTGGAATGCACAACTGACTCCCTCTGAATAGCATATCATTCTGGATGATGAAATCTAACCATTTCGTCCTGTCTAGAGTAACAAGTTCTGTACAAGCTTTCCAAGCTTCACCAAAATCAGGATCCTCTGGATACAAATTCTTGAGTTCCTTGAACCCAACCACTTCAATCTGCATCCCTGTCAGCAATAGTTGCCTTCTGCTAAGAGCATCTGCAACCCTATTAGACTTTCCACTCCTGTGTTTCAAAACAAATGTATAACTCTGCAAAAGCTCAACCCATTTCAAATGCCTTTGATTCAATTTTCCTTGACTATTCAAATATTGCAAAGCTTGATGATCAATATACAAAACAAACTCCTTAGGAAGCAAATAATGTCTCCATTTCTTTAATGCCTGAACTATAGCATAAAATTTCTGATCATAAATAGAATATTTCCTCTTGGCATCATTTAACTTCTCACTGAAATAAGCAATAGGTTTACCTTCTTGGCTCATAACAACTCCTATTGCAGTACCACTAGCATCACAATCTACTTGAAACACCTTATTAAAATCTGGAAGTGCTAAAATAGGTTCTTCTGTAACTTTTTGTTTCAACAATTGAAAACTCTTTTCTGCCCCATTTGTCCACTTAAACTCTTTTCTATCCCCTCTCATTATTTCAATCAAGGGTCCACAAATACTACTAAAATTCCTGATAAACTTTCTGTAAAAGCTAGCTAGACCATGAAAAGATCTTACCTCAGTAACACTCTTTGGAGTAGGCCATTCAAGGATAGCCTGTACTTTCTCTAGGTCCATTTTTAGACCTTCTCCTGAAACTACAAACCCCAAATACACTAACTCCTTTTTCACAAAACTGCATTTCTTCAAATTAATCAGCAATTTCTCTTCTCTCAACTTCTCAAATACCATACGAATATGCATCATATGCTCATCCAATGTCTTACTAAAGATCAAAATATCATCTAGGTAAACAATGACAAACTTACCCAGAAATTCTTTCAAAACCTTGTTCATGAGCCGCATGAAAGTGCTCGGCACATTGGTTAGCCCAAAAGGCATGACTAACCACTCATACAGTCCTTCCTTTGTCTTGAAGGAAGTCTTCCATTCATCTCCTTCTCTGATCCGAATTTGATGATATCCACTCTTCAGATCTATCTTTGAGAAATACACAGCTCCACTCAAACAGTCCATAATATCATCCATTCGTGGCAATGGAAACCTGTACTTGATTGTGATCTTGTTTATTGCTCTGGAATCTGTACACATCCTCACTCTCCATTCTTCTTTGGTGCTAATACCGCAGGTACAGCACAGGGACTCAGACTCTCTCGAATCAATCCTTTCTATAACAACTCATGTACTTGTCTGTTTAACTCCTCACTTTCTGCAGGTGTCATTCTATGTGCTTCCTTATTTGGTAAACTCGCTCCTGGGATCAAGTCCATCTGATGACTGATCTTCCTGACTGGTGGTAATCCATCAGGCACGTTATCGGATACAATATCCTAAAACTCATTCAACAAATCTACAACTTTTACAGGAACATCTTCTACTTCCTCTTTACCAGCTTTTGGAATTAAAGTAAAACATACATGCTCATGCCTCATACCATCTAGGAAATTTCTTCCATCAACAAAAGTTATCCTTGCATTACCACATACCTTTTCTTCAGTCTCCTTCAATGGTTTTAGCTTATGTCGCACTCCATCCTTTGTCAGGGAATAGGTATTCGCATGACCATCATGTACAGCACATCTGTCAAACTGTCATGGTCTACCCAACAACGTATGACATGCATCCATAGATATGATATCACACAATACCTCATCTTGGTATCCGCCAATCTTGAACTTCACCAAGCATTTTTCATTGACCATGACCTTGTGGTCATCCTGTACCCAGGCAATCCGATATGGATGTGGGTGTTTCTATCTCTTGAGCTTCAACTTTGTCACCATCTCTTCTGACACCAAATTGTCAGTGTTTCCACTATCAATAATCACATCACAACATTTACCTTCACACTTGCACCTGGTGCGAAACGGGCTCCTCCTTTGCTCAGGTTCATTCTCACCACTCAACAGGACTCTTCTGTTAATCAACGTTTCTCCTCTTTCAGCATCTTCAGAATTTGATGATCTGGCATCTTCATCTACATGTGCAACTCTGGCCTGCCTTTCATTTCTCTTGTCTGTTCTGCCTTGGCGCTGAGGACATTCAAATGCCCTATGACCTTCTTCTCCACAGTGAAAACATGTTCCACGGAAGCCACCTCTTCCAGATCCTTGTCCTCTTCCTCTTCCTCTCTGATCTCTATTATTCTGATCCTGGAAGTGATTGGAATTATTTCCTCACTGATTTTGACTACTACTGGCCTCATCCTTCTTTTTCGGATCTTCATTTCAGCCACCATATGACCGTCCACGAGATCGTCCACCGCGATCTCTTCCGTTTTGTTTGCTCTCGAATTTCTTGTTCATCTTTTCCTCTACTTTTAGGGCAAATTGGTATGCCTCCTCAATACTGTTCATTCGAACCAGATTCAACTCCTCCTAAATGCTTGGCCTTAACCCATTAAGGTATTGGGCAACTTTATCCTTATCAACTTCGGCATTGCCTGTTCTGATGAGAAGTCGATAGAACTTCTCTGTATACTCCTGAACAGATTTTCCTGCTTGCTTCAAACTTTGCATTTTCTTCAGTAGGTCAAGCTCATAATCAACAGGAATGAACTGTCGCTTCAATTTTTCCACCATCCGATCTCATCTTGTGATTTTATCTTTCCCTCTTCTATTTCGCTCCAATTGAATTTCTTGCCACCAGATCTTCGCATGACCTTTCAGTCTGGCCTTCGCAAATTTGACCCTATCAGGATCCTCAACATCTTCATACTCAAAATACTCCTCACATTCATTGATCCAGTCGATCAATTCCTCTAGGTTAAGATTTCTAGAAAATGTAGGAACCTCAATCTTAGGTGTTTTCCCAATCTTGGAAATCACCCAAAAAAGTCTTTCTTCCTCCTGGTTCACAATTTCAGCTTCTCCTTCTTGATATTCTTCTTCGGCTTCATCCTCGCTTTCGTCTCTGACATTAAGATTCATTCCTCTACGAATCTCTTCTTGTAATGCTCGCACTTGTCTCTGCAGCTCTCTAACCTTAGGTGTTACAACACCAGCTCTTCCGCCACGTTCCTTTCGTGGAGGCATTTTCGCGATGCGCGCTGAAACTTTAGCCACGGTCCTGGTGCAAACTGCCTCACAGTCGGCGATCTGTTTACACACTCAAGAACTCCTGCTCTGATACCACCTGATGAAGGGTGCTCCCCTTAATACCACAAACACATAACAGAAATAGAGAAACAACAACAATAATATGCAAGAACAGAAAATTGGCTTCTTATTATCTCCACAAATGTGGAATTACAAAATTTTAGAATTACAATATGCAAAGCCACATGGGCATTCCCTTACAATATTCTGTAGGACAAAGCCTCGAACTATTCTGAACTATTCTGAACTGCCTAAGACAATAATACAGTCTTCCTTATATAGGCAATTATCCACCACCTGGGAAGGTTCCAGAATTTTAGCCAATAAGGCCGACCAAACTTAGAATTATTTCATTTTACATTTTATTACATCATAGTCGGCTCAAGATAACCTTTGAAACCCGAAGAAAAATTTTGAAGAAAATTATTTTTTGCCATTTCAGGTGGCCCAACTTCCGAAGACCATAATTCATCACCTGTTGACCCGATCGGCTATTATAACCCCATTTCAGAAATGCCACGAAGCGCTCTACTGAGTTCAAAGTTTCTGTACCCTGCTGCCAATACCGAAAAATCTTCAATATCTTCTAATATACACTTGATCTGGCAATGAAACTTTACTGGCAGACTTACATGACCAAAATGAACCTCCAAGAAAGAAATCAGATCATTCTGAGCACATGCAAAAATTACCAAAAATAGTAACTTTCCATAAATAGCAGCTCTACACTAAAATAGCCCTTATTGAATATAAAAATAGAAATATTTTTGGGTGATGCAAGATTGCTCTTACACCTAGGATGCTCCTGCATCAAGTAGTTTCTGGGAGAAACATTGACCACCCACATGAATATCAATGGTCTCCTTAAGAACATGAGATAAATCCAATCCAACACAAACCCATTTTTAGGGACAAGCATGAAAAAAATGGTCAGGCTCCATACAAACCACCCTATCAAGGATTTCGGAAATAATTTTCATGAACAACCAATATGGAAAAAGTAAACCCAGAACTCTATCTATATGGGGACCTTAATATTTTTCTCATTTGAAAAAGTAAAGTCTCATGACCATGGCTAGAAAATAAGCAAGGAAGATTGGACAAATCGGGGCCCATTTTTTAGGATACCCTCAACAGGGGAGGGGTTGAAAAAGTGAAACAAAAAAAACCCTTAGTGAGATTATGGATGCCATCAAGATAGTTGTCAACCCAATCATGCAACACTATTTCAAGTGGAACCCTCCCCATAAAATATCCAATCAAAGTATATTTTTCTAGCTAGTCACAAGAACTATCAAAATCCTTTAAAGGTAAAACAACATTCGGTGATGCAGGAGCATCCTGGGGTAGTTGGCAATCCTGTATCAACCAAAAATATATTTTAAGTTTGGTTTTGGATTTCAGTTGTAGTCTCGGTTGTAAGTTTGTTTTGCTTCACCAATGATTCTCGGTGGATGAGTTTAGTGTTCAGTTGTTGCTTGGTGGTGTTCCTCACTGAATGGGTCTCGATGTCCTATCACTGACTGGTGTTGGTTGCTCGATGCTCTGGCTCACTGATTGGTTTCTCTAGAGGAATCGGCTTGGCCGACTAGTGCATTAAATTTAGGTCACATTTCTCAAGTTATGGATTCACCATTGGACATGTGTAGACCTAAATCCGGAGTGTTGCATTCGCCTATATGGATCTAGTGACCATGTAGGCCAACTTGGAGGAAGTTTTATTTATTTAATGTTTCATGAAGCTGACTAATGTTTTGTATTTAATCCTTGTTGTAAAGCCGACTTTTGGCTGAGTAATATTGTGTGCTAAAATGTTGACACACTTCTATGATTCATTATATCTAAGATTGCTCAAGAATGAGGTCTCAAATGGTGACTCATAGCTCTCTATTCATGGAGTGTAAGGGTTTATAATGGAGTCCCTCAGATTAGACCTAGTTTGTGCCCATGCAAGTACACCATAAAATGAAAGATTTAAAGAGGAAAAGAAAGAATGCTAGTCTCCATGATCATCAAGTATGCATGCAAATGAAAATGAAAGCTATTCTATATGATAACACTGCATGAAAGAAAACTAATTTATGAAAGGAAATATGAATCTAATCTAATATGCAAGTGAAATATTAATCTAAATAGATTTCCATGGAGGCATGAGAGAAGAAGACAAGAAAAGAGAAGTTGCAATGTTGAAGCTTAAGTGCTCAAATTCTCCTCCAAAATCACTCTCCAAACCTGCATAACAATAACATAAATCTTGATCTCTAAAATCTTCATGCATAAATGAGAAGAAGAGGGCTCCTTATAAAAGATTTAGAAATGAATTGATGGTCAAGATTAAGAGGCAAAAAGAAATGAGCAATGGTGGAGATTAAATCTTGGTTGATCCATGTGCTCAAGATTCTCAAAAGGCAAAATCAATGGATAGGGTTAAGAGGCAAAAAGATGTGTGGAAGAGATTAAGAGGCAAAAGGAGATTCCACTCATCTTGGAAAGTGTGCATTCAATGTGTAGACAAAAAGTCTTTTAATTTTAATTTTAATTTTATTATGTATTTATTATTTTTAGCAAAGTGGTTTCCATTATTTAATTAAAAGATTTTTTTATATTTTTAAAAAAGATTTGTTCTTTTACTTAAATGTGGCTTAGGATAAAGTGATTTTATTATTTAATTAAAAGATTTATTATTATTTTTAAAAAGGATTTTTATTTAATTAAAAGGGAGAATGTTCTCTTAATTAAATAAAACTTAGGATAAAATGATCAAACCTTAAGAAATATTAAAATATTTAAATTAATTACAATTTGATCAAGGAAATTGATTTGAATTAAAAATATTGCAAAGCATTGATTCAGGAAATAATAAATTGATGAATGGGGGGCCAAAGTCTAGGTGACCATTTTAGGGTACATACAAATATATAAGGAGGGTATGGGTATTTGTTTAAGGGAGTAGTTGAGAAGAGAATAGTAATAGAGTAGCATATATTGATCTGTGAATGTAATAGCAGAGCTAGTGGCTAAGTGTTTTGGCTTAGGAGACAAGGAGATTGTTTGGTGGCTTATGAGCATAAATTTAGATATTCCTTGGTGTTCCTACCAATTCCTATGGTTGCGTAGATCTGGGCTAGTTAGTTGATAGTTGGATCCCACAAGATCTGGGTTGTATTTGCTAATGTAATTGGTTGTAATTGAGAAGGCCTTACAACTCAGCATGTTGCATGTAATGCTCGGTTATTAATGAATACAAGTTGAATTATGATTATATCTTTTTGTGTTGTTTATTTTACATTGTGTTAATGTTGGTTGCAAGGCTTGGACTGTCCATTTTTGGATCCTCATCCTTGACTGCGTCAGGTGGTATCAGAGAGAAGGTTGATCTAGTTAGAGCAAAGTTTGATCTGGTTGGCGAAGGTTGATCTGGTCGATTTGAGTTGTAGATCTGTGTTCCTGGACTTGTGAAACCTTCTTTGGTTGTTCATGTGAGGTAGAAAGTTTTGATCTAACTTGCAAACAATTTGGAGGTTGTCACAAGGTGGTCAGGTTTGGGGTTTGTCGCAGATGGTTTTCAAAGATATTGGAAGATGCCTCCAAGAATATTGGATCCTAGGACGATTGCAGATCTCTGTGATGTGGTGGAGACAAAGATAATATAAAAGATTAGATTAGATGGGAGATCTAAAATGATGGTAATGAAGAATGAGATGGTCTCTGAGATCATGAGAGTTATAGTTGGTATACCGAGGAACTTGGAACCAAGGATGGTTATGAAGAACCTGTTGAATATTTTGAGGCTACTAGATCTAGTGGAGAAGATAGAGTCAGTCGGATGGAGAGGTCTATGGAAGACATAGTTGATTGGTTGGAGAGATCTATGGCTCAGTTCAAAGTACAAGTCACTGAATGGAGGTTTCTAATTTCTCAGGTATATTGAAACTCGAGGAACTGATTGATTGGATTGGTGAGTTAGAAGACTACTTTGAGCTAAAAGATATTGGATGTCCTCTTAGAGTAAGGCTAGCACAGACTAAATTGAGGGGACATGCTACTTTATGGTGGAAATAATTACAGAGATGTAGAGAAGAAGAAGGTGAGATGAAAATCACTTGGTGGAGGTTGATGGTGGAAAAATTGAAGTCTAAGTTCATTCGTGTCAACTATGAACTTGAGTTATTCAAGAAGTTACACAACCTAAAGAAGAAGGAAATGATTGTGGAAGACTATACCGAGGAGTTTTACAAGTTGACTATTAGGTCCAAACATAGAGAACTTTCTAAAGAAAAGGTGGCTAGGTATGTTAATGGTTTGAGATTAAATATCTAGGATGAGATTGGTATGTTGAAGATTGTTTTAGTTGAGGATGCTTACTAGTATGCCCTGAAGGTGGAAGATAAGTTGAAGAGAAGCCATCGAGGTAACTCCCTAGGGAAGGAGAAGCAAGAGTAGTCAGTAAAGGACAAACTGATAGTTGAAGATGGACAAAAAAAATTTGAACCGAGGAGAAGAACATGTAGATTTGGATTCAAAGGTACTTGTTATAACTATGGAGAAGGACATAGATCTTTTGAGTGTACATATGTAAACATGAGGCTTGGTAATAGCAGGAATGTTGTGGTGAATGAGAACATACAAAATGAACCCGAGGTGGAGTCAGAAAACTTGTTGGTTCAGAAAACATTACTCGATAATAAGGTGATGAAGGAAACTTGTCAAAGGAGGAATTTGTTCATAACTCGATGTAAGTCTCTTGGTAAGATTTGTAATGTGATTGTGGATGGTGGTAGTACTGATAGCCTAGTGGTTGAAGAGATGGTTCAAAAACTTGGTTTGAAGAGGATGATACATCCTTGTCCTTATAAGATCAGTTGGGTACAAGATGAACATGCCTTGGAGGTAAGGGAACAGTGTTATGTTCATTTTCAGATTGGGCAGTATACAGATCAAGTGTTGTGTGATATTGTGGACATGATGCAGGAGCATCTTGGGTGTAAGAGAAATCTTGCATCACCCAAAAATATTTTTGGTTTCTCTTCAATAAGAGCTATCGTGTGCAGAGCTCCTATTTATGGAAACTTACTATTTTTAGTAAGTTGGTCATATGAGCTCAGAATGTTTTGATTTCACAGGTGGAGGTTCATCTTAGTCATATTAGCCTACCAGTTGAATTGCATTTCTATATCATCTGTATTGATGAAGTTATTGAGGTTTTTGGGTACAAAATCTTTGAGCTCAATTTTGAAGGCCTTAGAAGCTTTGGATCATGATCGACCCTCAACTGACTGGAGCTTGCGCGAGTCAAGTACTGTAGATCGAGTCCTGCCATTTCTGAAAAGTGGTTATAATAGAAAAATAGAGCTATGGTTAAAAAGTTATGACCTTTGGAAGTTGGGCTACCTAAAAATAAAATTTGTAATTATTTTGAGCGGACCCTATTGTAAAAAAAATGAGAAAAAAAAAATTCTAAGGGCGGTCGGCCTTAATGGCTAAATTTTTTGAACCTTCTCGGGTAGTGGAAAATTGCCTATATAAGGAAGGTCCATAGTGTTGTCTAGGCAGTTCTGGGTAATGATTTGAGGCTTTGTCCTACAGAATATTGTAAGGAAAATGCCCATGTGGCTTTGCATATTGTAATTCTAAAATTTGTAATTCCACACTTGTGGAGATAATAAGAAGCTCATTTTTTGTTTTTACAAATTGTTGTTGTTTCTTTGTTTCTGCTATGTGTTTGTGGTATTAAGGGGGGCACCCTTCATCAAGTGGTATTAGAGCAAGAGTTCTTCAGTGTGTAGATAGATCATCGACTGTGAGACAGTTTGCACCAAGACCATGGTTCAGGGTTTCAACAATAAGAACAAAAATGCCTCCACGAAGGGAATGTGGTGGAAGAGTTGGAGGCGTGTCACCTGAGGTTAGAGCCCTACAGAGACAAGTGTGAGCATTGAAGGAAGAGATTTGCAAAGGAAGGAATCTTATTGTAAGAGAGGAAAGTGAAGAGGAAGCCAAAGAAGAAGGAAATTTTGACCAGGAAGGAGAAGGCGAAATTTTGAACCAAGAAGAAGAAAGGCTTTTTCGGGCCATTTCCAAGATTGGGAAAAGACCTAAGATTGAGGTTCCTACATTTTCAAGAAATTTTAACCCAGAAAAGTTGATCAAATGGATCAATGAATTAGAAGAATATTGAGGACCCTGATAGGGTCAAGTTTGCAAAGGCTAGACTGAAGGGTCATGCAAAGATCTAGTGGCAAGAGATTCAATTGGAGCGAAATAGAAGAGGAAAGGAGAAAATCACAAGAAGGGATTAGATGGTAGATAAATTGAAGTGACAATTCATTCTTGTTGATTATGAGCTTGATCTACTAAAGAAAATGCAAGGTTTGAAGCAAGCAGGAAGATCTGTTCAGGAGTATATAGAGGAGATCTATTGAATCCTCATGAGAACAGGCCATGTAGAAGTCGATAAGGAAAAATTTGCCTATTAACTTAATGGGTTGAGGCTGAGCATTCAAGAGGAGTTGAATTTGGTCTGAATGAATAGTGTAATGTCCCCACCAAGGAACCCATAAGGAATCAAGTCTATGACCTAGAATTACAACTAACAATTTTATTTTTTTACATTCTAACATATCATCATTATCACTCACAAGTACATTCCTTAAGGTTCCCTTAATGAATTCATTTACCATCTTCAAGTATTTCATTTTATTACTTAATCAAACAAATTCTATTTCCATTTCAACTCCAATTTACATTGATTCCATTTTACATCAAAACCAATTACATTAATGAACTAGTGGATTTAGTTTTCCTTACCGACTAACACATAATTTACCCTTAGAAGTGAAACAAGCACACATTACTTATCACATCCACTCAGTTCATTTATTCTTACATATTTATTTACTCATTAACATTATTTATGCTCAACTCAATTGCATCATCAAAACTCAATTAAACTTTTCCAATAAGAGTCCTTACTTCCTATCTTCATTTCAAGACAAGAATAGAAAGAGCGTAAAGTACTTTAACCATGATAACCAACATAAACCATTGAATGAATCATTCTTGCCATAAGTTTAACTTCCACAAATTATCATCTATAACCTTGTACAAGTCTAGTTAAGAATTGAGATTAACATAGTTTGCATAACCACATATTACTCATATTGAACTATACCTTTAAGAAATTACTTCTCATCACTATTTTAATAACAGACATGTTTCCAACCCTTATTATTTCACCTGGAGATATCCTTGAACCCTTAGCATATCTTTTCACTAACCATATATCAAAACAAATTTCCTTTTAAAGAAGTTTACATCCATAAGTGCTTTCATTACAAAGGTTTGCATAGAACCATTACTTTCAATTTCATTTAAAATTAACAAGAGATATAAGATAGGAATTACTCATTGATTTAACCATATTCAATCCCCTTTTCAAATTCATAATTCTGCCCTTCCCCTATACATAACTTATTTCTTACAATTTCCTTTTACAAACATAATTACAATTACTACACATTGCCCGAAGGCATATAGAAAGATAATTACATCAAGTTTCCCAAGGGCTTATAATACATCTTTACATCTTGATAACAAAAGATAGAGATACAGGATACGAGAATAGAATCTTCACCACTGAACAACTCAAAATCTCAGCCACAACATGAACCATGAACAATACCTCAAAAAAGATTTGACACCCAACCATGTGAAACTGGTAAAGTTCCACCCCTCATGCTAGGAGATAGAACCAAGGTACTCTCAAGACCTTAAGGCAATCTAAGTCTCAAAAACCAATAGATCCAAGACTCAAAAAGAGCAAGAATAAAGCACATAAAATATCATCATATTATAACACTGAGGTTAAGGTTCTAGGAGACCACCTAAGTGAGTGTCATCACACAACCTGTATATTGGGATCCTTCCTGGCAACCATGTAACCTCGGTCCCCCCTTTATGAATAGGGATCCATCTTGGTAGTTATCCCTGGTCCCGGTACTCCAATCAAATCTGTGTGGCCATTGATGTTTTTTTTCATTATCTTTTGAATCTCCCCTTCCCAGGTTAATTTTTAAGGTTATCACTTTTTACAAACCCACCCATAGGATCCTCCAGCAACCACTTTAGGGTTCCAGCACCTATGGTGAGCCACTCACTTAAGGTTCCTATTCCCTTACCCCATCACAAGTCACAAAACAAGATAACACTTCCAAGTCCTAATTCATAGGTTTAGGAAACTCCCCTGTGCACTCAGGCCCTCAAAACAATTCCTAACCTTAACCATAAACATAACAGGAACTATTGGAAGAATGTCTATCACAAGACACCTCAAAACATAAAACCTTTCTCATGCACAAGTAAAACTTTCCAAGGCTCATTTATAGGTCTAAGGAACCCTCCCATGCACATAGGCCACCGAGACAAGTCCTAGCCTCATAAACTAAACTCAAGTATATGACAAGTGGAAAATCATCATAAGTAATCCATATAACCTCAACAAAAAAAGTAATGAATGTACTTAGGTGAAACAAACTTCACACATCCCAAATACATCATACATGAAATAAAATACATTGTAAACACTTTCAAGAATGAGAATCAAAGCATAGAAAAGAACAAGAAAGTTTAAGAATGTTTGGGGAAACATTTAGGAGGCCTTAGAGTAGTCCTAGTCCATTGGACAACCCGAACCCTAAAACACATCCTAGTGCACCATATAGATGCACCATATAATCCCAGTGCACCATTCAAGCATCTAAATGCACCATATAATCCTAGTGCACCATTCAAGCATCTAAATGCACCGTATAATCCCAACAAAAACAAGAAATGAACATATTTAAAGTTTACACAAAATTTCACATGCCAAAACACAATGCTCTGCAAAATCTCACGTGCCTGAAATTTGGCTAAGTCTGATTTTTAAGAAAACTCAAAATTAGAAATTGCATCTTAGCTCCTATGAATCTGGAACCTATCTCAATCATCTCAGAAGGTACCTAAACCCTTTATACAAGTATAACTTAAAGTATAAGATATTAAAGTACGTAAACTTATATACTTTAATGTTATAATTGTATAAAGCCTATTTTTCCTGTCTAGCTCAGTTCACACTAGCGTTCCTCTCTTGCTCGGTTAACACTACACCGACCACCCTCAGTTAATACTACACCGACCTCCCTCAGTTAACACTACACTGACCACCCTCGGTTAACACTAAACCGACCTGACTTGGTCAACACTGAACCGACCTAACTCGGTTAACACTAGACCAACAGAAACTGCAAAACACGATAGTTAGCTATGTCTTGCGGGTAAAACTGGGCATTATCGGGACTGTGGTTGCCTAATCTGAGCATGACCCATTTGAGATCTCCTAGTTTCCCTTCAGAAATGGCTCATCAATCTATCTTATCTATACAAAACTATTCTAGATCTGGACAAGAAAAGGTGGTGCAAAAACCAACATGGACCAGTAAGGTTGAAATAACAGTTCTAAATTCTAGAAGCATTCATAATACACCCATATAATACACTATTCTATATGATCGAAACCACTTCTACCCTCCCAGAAAGATTTCACCATAGTGAACAAACAAACACTCACAAAAATTAGTTCCCAGAAACATATTTCAAATACACAGAAAAAAAAAACATATATATAGTTCTCATTTTCAAATAGAAATTAAACCATCACATTCTCATCGAGTAAGATATCAATCATATAAATAATCATGCACATGGGAAGAATGGAGGTTCATCCCAGTTTAGACCCTACCTGGGGTCCTGCGGAGAATAGTCCTCCCTTGGTTGGAGACTCTCTGCAAACTTTCCAGCCTTTTGTAGATATCCTTCTGAAAATCTTCCTCTGGCAATCAACTCCAAGCAATCCTCACACACAAGACTTCACCAACTAGAAACTCTCAAACTCACATAACTTTCACCAAAAATTTCTAGAGAAACCTATTTACAGACCACTCAAAAGAAAAAACAAATCTTCCAAAAATTACTATCCTCCTTCGCACACAAAATCTTCAAACTTTTATCCCCCAACTATGTGGTTGGAGGAGTTGCTTTACGGGATGCAACTTCTCCAACTTCCATAGTTGGTTGAAAATTAAACCAATTATTTTCGTAAGCTCTTAACAAAGTTTTAATGAATTTAATAAAAAAATAACTATGAAGGAAAACACAGCAAGAACATCCAACAAGTAACTTTCAAGAAAACCACTTAGCACACATGGAAACCAACTAGCCTAACTTCTAGGAGGTCTCGAGTTCAACTCCCTCCTAGATAGCTAGTTTTACTACAAAGAGCATTTATTTTTATTATTAGTATTATTAATATTATTTTCAAATTTTAATACATTTATTTAATACACTTCATTGAATTCACTTTAAATAACATACCACTAAAATAATCGATAAATCCATACAAATATTATTGTTTATATAAACATGGGTATATGCGTGTGCACCCACATATACACATACCTATATAACATATAATTAATATAACACATATAACATAAATATATATACATATACTTACAAGGATAAATCTAACCACATCATAACCTCAGAACAACGTCAAATCATATATCACAAGACCACATCACATACCGCATTCAAATTCCCCAACCAGGGTAATCTCCTAAGAAGAAATCTAAGTCCATGGTAACCTTGAGAGTATTCTTGGTAATACCTCCACACAACAACAGTTCAAGGATTTTTAAGGCATGCTTAGACCTGTGTAGCCAGGTGGAGTCGATGCCTGGTACCTGCATCCTGCAACACCAACCAAGTACACCAATATATATATACATATGTACTAACAATTGCAAACAAGGAGGGAGAGTGAGACATCGTGTGGACCTCTTGGAGGAGTAACTACGACTGCCTCTCCTCTTCCGACAGTCACATCAGACAATTACATCAACAAAGCATAATTGGATTAGTGTGGTCAGTATCAAAATGATCTCTTTTCTATATTGTATGACAATAATGAATCATAACATAATCATGTAAATATAAATCATTTATTATTTTTCACAAACCCATTTAACCATCAGGCATATACTAAAAGTGTCCCATTATCAAATCAAGATAAACAAATCATATAACCATAAATGCATCAATCATGTCTAATCCCAAGTAATGTTATTAGAGAAGGTAACCCATCTAGCCCTTAAATGATTATATTCAATTAACCTAATGTACACATAAATATTAATAATGAGCATTTCACATAGAAACATACAGATCTATTAGGTGATCCTATCACTGACACACATGAAGATATAAAGGGACATACTTATGTAAGTATTAAAATATGAAGTTATGGTACATTGGAAAAAGTTTGGTTTAAGAAACCATCTCAAGAAGGATCATTCTCACATAAAGTCCTTCCTAATTTCAAGTGAACATAACCCAGACTTGATAGGGTTGGAGGGGCATTACAAATAGTATTGAAGAGGCATACCAGTTTATCCTAAAAGTAGAGGAAAAGTTGAACAAGAAGTTTGAGAGAAGACAAAGTGGAAGAGGTTGTGGTAGAAGATCAAGTGGACGATCTTATGGAGGTCAAAATGAAGATCAGAAAAAGAAGGATGAGGCCAGTAGCAATCAAAATCAAAGAAAAAATAATTTCAATCATTTCCATGATCAGAATAATAGAGATCAGAGAGGAAGGGGAAGAGGACAAGGATCAGGAAGAGGATGCTTCCATGGAACATGTTTTCATTGTGGAGAAGGTCATAGGGCATATGAATGTCCACAATGCCAAGGAAGGACAGATAGGAGAACTGATGGTCACGCTATATTTGCACATGTGGATGAAGATGCTAAATCATCACATTCTGAAGATGCTGGAAGAGGAGAAACACTAATTAACAAAAGAGTCATGTTGAGTGGTGAGAATAAACCTGAGAAAAGGAGGAGCTTGTTTCACACTAGATGAAAGTGTGAGGATAAATGTTGTGATGTCATTATTGATAGTGGAAGCACTAACAATTTGGTATCAGAAGAGATGGTCACAAAGTTAAAGCTCAAAAGGCAGAAACACCCACATCCATACCAGATCGCCTGGGTGCAGGATGACTAGGGATAACTTTAAGGAACCCCCCCTCCCAAAAAGTATAAAAATGTGGCGAATCACATGTGTTTTGGATGGAAAATTTTTAATAGTGATGGCAAATTATGTGTCAAAATATGGATATTTGGTGGTGAATTTTTTAATAGTGTATACCATTTTTATAAAAAAATGGCGACTATAATTTTTTTTTATAGGAAAATTATTAATATTGATGGCGAATTATGTTTCAAAATATGGATATTGGTTGGTGAATATTTTAATAACAGATACCATTTTTATAAAAATATGGCGAAACTATTTTCCAAATATTTGAATTAATTTATTTTTCATAGCGAATTAATTTATTTGGTATGGCGATTGAATAATTGGAAATTTGAAGAATGACATGTGTGATGATTCTAGAGAGATTTTTCACTAAATGTCTTATCTCACCACATTCCCTCAGAAATTTGATGTTGAAGTTGCATCAGGTCCCACTCCCATAACTATGACATCACAGACTCACACGACACATATCCGTTGGATTTACAACATATCAATGGCCAAAGGTGAATTTTGGGCCTATTGTTGCTCTTCATAATATTTATGGAAAACTCTCAGCAGAATCATGACGCGTGGACCATACCACGTGTCATGATTCTACTAAAAATTTTCCATAAAGATTATAAAGACCAACAATAGGCCTGAAAGTCACCTTTGGCCGTTGATATGTTGTAATCGAACGGACCTGTGATGCTGTGAGTCTGTGACCTCATTTTTTGACACCAAAAAAGTAGAATTCTTTTGGCAATCTTCGGTAATATTAGATAGAAATATTTATTAATGGTGATGAGTAGATGAGTTAAAGTTAAGGCTTAATGGTGATGACATCAATTAAAATAATGTGAATTAATGGTTTCTTAGATGGCGCCTTTCAATTTTCATTGACAGATATGTGTGACATCATATAACTATTCATTAACTCGATAGAATAATGCCTTGAATGAAAACATCATCTCATATAAGGACATTGTTTTCTGACCATTTGATGATCTTACATTAATGGTAAAGCTTCATTTCCTACTGCCATTTCATAGCTAACATACTTTGCTTATTATTTATGCAGAGTGGGCATAGATTTCAAGTTTTTTTTATAATAAAGAACTGTTGTGTCCACCTGCATGGCATGATCATTTTGAATTTCATTATTTCCAAGATAGAAAATGTCTTATCATAAGTGTTGTTTCCATTTTCACCCACTGTTGCATTAAATATGAAAGATTTGGAGATTTTTGGATAGTTACCATTTATCTTATGATTTAATTAGATCTTTAGGGGAAATAATTTCAATTAGGAGGCAAGACTTATAAATAGATTGATCTACACTCAATAATTTATGATTATGAAAGGATATTTGTGAAAATAGTGTGCAAGTGCTAGGTTCTCTTTGATTTTTGTCAAAAATTAGAATACTAATATCAGTTTGATTTTCAATGGACACTCCAATTCGTTTGAGATGCACTGCCTTGGAAGATCAGAAGGCCTTTTTGGGCCTAGTCACAGACCCAATCCTGGCATCTGTTGCTATGGAGTTGGGAGCCTTCACCAAGGAGGCTATAAGGATGGTGCTTCAATGTGAATTTCTAGAGAGTGAAAATAGGTATAGAGTGAACACTGACATTTCATCTTAGTTCTTGGCATCTATGTTGGACCTGGGGGTGAAAAAGTGGATATTATCATGCTTATGAGGAAAATTTTCAAAGAAGAGTACCTCCGCGACAATGTGCATGTTGTCGTATTTTTAGAAATTAGGGTTGGAATTCCTTGGGAAAATGATTTGCCTAAGATTCTACAACCAGGAGTAAATGTTCCCAGGCAACCATTTCTACTGAACCTTGATGCTGAGCAGCTCACGTGTCATCGAAAGTGGGCACGGATTGGGAGGGATTTCCTCCGGAAGTGGTACCTACTAGAGGAACTCAAGGACTATTGGTGACTAGAAGAATTCCTCGACATTATCCTCTCTTCAGACTTCCACATAGAAGGAAGGGAGCCTCAGCCAAATAGTCTGTGATTCTATGTAGTCTCCCTCTGGTAGTAGTAGCTTACCATGGTTTTTGAAATGATGTAAATTGTAATCACATATGTTAAAAAATATAATATGAAAATGTTTTAAGAAATTTGAAGTGCTACTACTTTTCTTTTTTGTTTTGATTATAAGAATCGTTAATAGATATGGTCTATGGGCATATTTGAATTGTAATGAAATGTTGCCTTATATAATATAAAAAAATTGTATTACACTTTTGTTTTATGTAATATTTTAATGTTTCCAAACTTTATCATTTAATGGTTGGTGACTGGTTCAAATTTCATGGATAAGCTATTCTAAGTGACTATAGTTAATGATTAATATTCATTAGTGTTATTAAATTATTAATATTTTAAAATCATGACAATTGTTGGATTACGAGAGATGAACGGTTGAAGTTGTATTTCAAAAGTACTATGGGTTTCAAATAGCTTTTCTGAAAACTCACTCCGAAAATGTGACACATTGATGTGTAATTTGTCGAAAAGATTATGTAGTATGTTTTAGAAAGATTACATTACACGTAGTATGTTTTAGAAAGATTACATGACACGTAGTATGTTTTAGAAAGATTATGTTACCATTATAGTATAATTATATACCATTACATTTAACGAAAGGTTTTTAACATTTCCTTTTAAAAAAAATATCGACTCGTAGCAATAGAGCTAAAAAAACTATTGAACCGTCACCGAAGATTTCAAGACTATAATTTGTGAGAGCCTTAGCCATTCTAACTTCTATCTATCCAAATTTCAAAGTTTAATTTCGGGTAATATATCTAGCATGTACAATTCAGTTTCACTTGATTTTGAAATTTTAATTCTTGCATGTACAATTGGGGTTTTCTTAATTAGTTAGTTATTATATTTGATTTTGTTAGTAAATATTTGTGAATCTGTATTTTTTTATTCTTCCGAAGAACAATGGGGAAAGCAAAAACTCAAGGCCAAGGGCAAGCAGATGGGAAAACTTTAATAGACTACAGAAAACTAGTAGAAATCCCTAGTTTCACTAATGAGTATCACGATGTTTATGATCATGTTATCAACGGTGAAAGGAGAGTTATAGAAATTAAACATTCATTGTGCAGTAAGGCAATTGGGCCAAAGAGGCCTGATTTTATAAAATTTAACCCAGAGATAGGTGCAAAAACCAATAAAGTTGCTTCGTGGGATGTTGGTTTGGGTCACATGCTATTACCCGAAGTTTTCCCCTGCCTAGAAATTGTCTTGATTTGTGCAGAAAATTATGATGAAGAAAGAAAAGCAATTGTGAATAAAAAAAATCAGGAAGAAATTTTATCAATAACCCAGGAAGAATTTCTCAGTTTTCTAGACCTAGGGCTTGACCGACAAAACTGTAATGTCCATACTGACTTGGGATTGCTGGCAAAGAAATATGAGGCAGTCTCGCCAAATGCAAAAGATTCATTTATAAAGGGTCTAATAGTTGTAGAGGCAAAGGCTTCATTGGGTGAGAACCATAAGCCTCCTTATGATTTTAACATTTTTGTGTCATGGGTTAGGATACTATATCCTCGCTAGCATTTTGTCCAGGACTGGAAAATAATAGGGAAGTGGGTGCTAGCATTCTTCAATTCATTTGGGATATCCATTGTGTCAATGAGCCAATAAGATATAATTTTTTTGGACACGTGGTTCAATCGATGCAAGAACAATTAGCATTGATTAAAAGAGGTAATTCTAAGACATTTAGGTTCACAACCTACTTGTGCTATCTTCTGGTAGACAAGCATGCTATAATATTAATGAGCAACAGCAACAAGCTTGAAATTCAGAGGGTGACAGGTACTCCAATATATAACTGGACACCTCAGATAAGAATGTATGATAACAGAAGGAATTATAGTAATTTTGTAGACTTCTTTTTGGCACCATTGTATAAAAAAATAACAAGCACTCCAATGCCCAGATTGTCTGCTTCATGTAGGGATTACATACAACTTGGAATCACAATTCAATTGGATGACTGATACTTAATGGAAGAATACACTGAGCTAAAGTTTTATGGATTAGAACTGTAACCCCACAAACTTCCAATGCATGTGACAGACAAGGTGTTTGCAGTAGAATATGTAGTACAACTAGAGAGCACAAATAGACTCTTCGATGGCCAATCGAAGAAGCGCATATTCCCTTCCTTACCTTTCTCAATTGGAGGGTTAACATTTGAGAGAAAGGCATTCAAAGTGGCAAAGTCTTTTTTAGATATTTTTTAATTTGATTTAGAGTGGTACTAGAAGTATGATCCACTCAATGTCATTCAAACAATGCTTGTTGCTAATAAGAACTTTGAAAACTTATTTCAACATGAAAGTAAACCATTGTTGGAGAAGTTGAAAAACACGGATAGCTAGGATGACGTTACAAAAGAGATGGAAAAAATTTTTGGTGAGGAAAAAATTTCAGTTCAACAATTGTCATCACAAATTATGACAACAATAAACTAGGGCATTGTACAACCTAGGATGTCCTACAATTTCTATGAAAAATTTGCTCATCCATCAAACATAAAAATACCAAAGAGAATAGCAGAAGCTTGTAAGGATAGAAAATGGACTAGAACGAAAATGGATGATTTTTGGAGCATGAGAAAGGATCTCGGTGAACCAAAGACCAATGATGACCTGGATGAAATAGATGAGGATATAGATTTTAACAAATTGTGGAATTTGGAGCATCCTAACATGGCATATGACAGTGAGGATGATAATGCAGAAACTAAGGATGATAATCCACCAATTGCATTTACTCTAGGGACTGGGAGTCAGAGTGGAACTAGTGAGGACCGAAAAAATGTATATAGAAAAGGGGAAATCATTGTGGAAAAAATGGGTTATAAGGTGGTGGTTTGGGTCCCATAGGAGAAGGCGTCTGGAATATAATTGACACAAAAAAAATTGCTTATGATTATGGTGCAGCTCTTGGGTTTGGTACTGCTACTGGATCTGGTAGTGGCACTGGTGCCAGTGGGACTGGACAGCTTATACAACAAGTTCCCTCTCTAAAGAGGCCACTAGAATCTACACAGAATCACATAGAAGAAGATAGTGTCAAGAAGCAAAAGCTTTCCATTTCCAGAACAATGACAACAATGACATTCGATCCTAAAGAATGGTTTGCAGTTTCAGGTTCAGCAAAACCCTCTACAAGTTTAAATCCTCAAAGAGAATTAGTTAGATCAACAGGCATTGCAAGCTCTACCTCTAGTTCACCTTTCAAACATTCAAATCCTTCTGCAACACCAAATTTTTGTTTCAAAGATTTCTATAATAAATTTTTAAAAATAAGAACCAAGAATAAGGAAATAAAGAAGACATTGTAGACTCGTGCCCTTAATGCAACTGTAGAGGAACAACCTGCATCCAATAGGGTTTTACCAACATATGACCCAAAAAGAGACATGATGGAGTTCATGGTTGTTATTCCACCAAATAAAGATGAAAACCAACTAGAGAGTCAGATAGATCTGTCTGAATTTCAAGTTAGCACTCTCCAAATGGATTTTTCCAAAGTTAAAAATGTGGACAAAATCAATGTGTCAAAGTCTACAAACCAAGTGGTCTATAGTGCACTGCTAAAGCTGGAAAGAGAGAAAAGAAAGCTCAAGAAAAATATAGAAAAGATACAGCCAGACATTGGCAATGAAAAAGAAAAGAGGAAAGCTTCAGAGAACAATTTGAAAGAATTACAGAAAAAGATTAAAAAATCAACCTCTACATTAGTAGATACAAAGTAGGAACATGCGGAGGCGGTAGTGAAGGAACAGGAGTAGGCAGAGTAGGAGCTAAAGGCACTAAGGAGAAAATTGGCAGAAATTACTAAAAAACTAAAGGAAAAAAGAGTCAGTTCAGAAAAGTTATTTACAACCGTGGAGAGTAATGTTGCCTCCAACCGAGAATTGAAAAAGTAATTGGACTCTTAGGTAGATAAAGCCAATCATTGGGAACACAAAGCAGTGGAAGAGAAAAAGAATTGTGAAAAAATGGCAGAAGAACTAAAGAAGGCCAATAATACAATTCAAACTTTAATAAATACTAATAACAATTTAGTGAAGAATGCAAAATAACACATTTGGGGCCAAATATTGGTGATTTCTAATAGCTTGTATGAGTGGTTTGAAATGCTTCAAAGTATGAGAGTATGTTATTTGAAGCTCCATAAGAACATTGAACAGAAAATGGATGTTGTCAAGAAAGAAAAAGATATTATGCAACAACTCTACAGTAAGAGTGATTGTTATCTATAAAAAAAGGGAATTAGCAATCGCCTTCATGCCTCAGTAAAGGTATTAAGCATCATTCAAAAATGTGAGAAGCTAAGGGAAGCACAGGAATTGGATGACAAAACTAAGCAGAAGATCACAAAGATGGAACAAAGGAAAGCGAATATGGAAAGTTTTGGTTTGCCTAAGGGATTTGATGCAAATAACTTCATGGGAAGAGAAAATTACAAAATAAGGTTGCAAGACAAAATAAATACTAATTTACGCTTTCTTCCTACAGACATATCTCCTGATACATTCATGGATTTCATTAAACCAGTGAGAACTTTGAATGGAGTTTTAAAAGCAACAGTGTTGTCAAGTCACACTTCCAAATATGAATTGCTAACGAAGTTGCAGGAGTGTGACTATACTATGAACCAAGTTGTTCTGCCATCAGAGGATGTTTGGACTGGCCTACAAAGTTTTCTGTAAATTTTGAACTACTGTAAATTGTAATATATTGCAAATGAATACAAAACAAATTGTGCTCTATCTAATTTTCATGTTTTCCAATTCAATGTATGTTAAGTTACTCTATTTTATTCGATTATTCTTAGTTGATTTACTCTATTATATGCTATTGGTTCATACAAATTTCAAATTCAAGAATCAAATATGAATGATCATTGATGATATGATACAAACTACACTCTATAGTAATAATACTCTTTGTTCTCAAATTTTAATGATGAAACATAAATTATAATACATTCTTTCTTTTCTAAAATGAACATTGAAAGATAGGATATAGTAGTTAATAAGTTCAAAAAATACCTATTGATTGCTATTGCTAATGTAGCAGAAATTTCCTAAATTTTCCAATTCATCTCTGTGTCGTCATCATCATCCAATTCTGGTATTCCACCTTCTTCATTGTTCTCTTCATTTTCGTTTGTGTCTTCTTCACTCTGACCTCCGCTTCTATGACTCCCATCACCACCTGTACTTGTCCCACTCAAAGTCATTGTCAGAGATTGGTTAATGGTGTTTCCCAACCCTCTTCTTTTTGCATCTTTTCCTCTAGATTTCCATTTCTTTATGATAAGGAAAAGTATTGACATCATACCTAGATGTGTAGACCCTCAAGCATGTTTCTAAATTCTTGTCTAGTTTGTTTCTTAGCTTTAATTTTAGGAAGCCCAAAGCACTGAAAACTCTCTCATCCTCCATTGAACCCAATATCATGGTTTGACATAGATCAACAAGATTGAAGAACTCTGAAATTTATTCATGCAACATTGAGCTCTGTTTTAGTTCTATCCAAAGCCTTGTTGTCAATCCCTCTTCATGTGGGTTACGCATTAATTGATATTGATGCTTCATAGTCTTTGCAAAAGTTCCTGATTGTTGTCTAAGAAGACCCTCATCTAAAATCACATTGATAGTCACTCCATTGAATTCTACAAATTTCCAAAATTCCTTTATCAAATTCATCAGCCTATTATGATAATCTTCCTTAGAGTTTAAGGACCAATATTGAGGAAACACAATTGCCATGGCCTCAAGAAGTTGTTCATATGGGAATCGGGATCTTATTTCAGATCAAACTTTAAAGGCTATGTCCCTTGCATTACCTTCTATAGACTCGATGATCTTGGTAAAATCTTCCCTTGTAACTCTTGTAGCTCGCTTCTTTGGGGCACTGTAGTACACTGGTATCTGAAATCCCCTTACACAAACACATAAATCCCCATTTTCAACGATCTTTAAATAATTATCAGGATTTTCCAAATCTATTAGTTTCCGTTAATGATGAAATCTTTCATTAGCTAAATTAAGGTCATTTTGATAGAGATTATCGAGGACTTGGCATGACATTTTACGCAAGTAAGCATATTTTGCAATATACATGGCTCTTTGCTGGGCTTTTTTCATAATGAACGTCATTTCTTCTAGCATGGGAAGAAGAGATGCTAAAGTCAAAAGTGTCTCTATATTGCTTAACCTCTGAAGCAGGTTGCCACATCTCTGATTTTCTGCATTGTCCTAATTTTCGTACATCAGTCCAATCAAAGATTGATATTCAAAAAAAACTCGATGCGTTGGTCCATCCAAAGAGATCCATCTGGTATCAACACCTTTAAGAAGCTTCTTTCCATTGGTAATTCCATCAGCAAAGTGCTGAAATTCCCTAAAACATTTGGGACTTTGACAAAAATATGAGTACAACTCTCTTACTAAATCTTCAACCTTGTTTACTAAAGGAAACTTCTTCACAACTCTAAAAGCAAGATTCATCCTGTGGACAATACAATGAATGCCAACAACATATGGTGAACAAGAAGCTTGCATCTTTGTGCAAAGACCATTCCTTTGACCTTGCATTATTAAAGCTCCATCAGCTCCAACACAGATCAAATTTTTCACTATTGTCAATTCATCCATACCTCCATATTCAATTAAATGGCTCTTTACTAATTGAAACAAAGTTTATGATGTCGCATTGTCCCTCAATTTTGCAACAGTTAGTAGATGTGGTTGGCAGGCATTATTCTGTATAGTATAAACATGCATGCATACCCACGACGTATTATCTCTTGTCGTAACTTCATCTAAGGACAATGTAATAAAGGTTTACTCTTTTATTTTTCTCTGTATATCTTCTATTTCAACCTGGGCAATACAACTTTCCAATTCTCATCCACTGTTTATTGACCAATGAGTGACAGGATAGTTACGAACTTTCAAAAAGTGTAACAAACCACTCATTTCTGGATAGTCTGTCAATGGACACCCTCTGCTCAAAATATGGAAAACATTACTTAATTGAATAGCTTTTCTGCATCCTTCTACTTCACTTGCTTTTGCAAAAATAGCATTAATAGAACCTTGAACTTCACCGGGATTCATCTTAAATTTCTGAAACAAATAATATTCCTCAGCATTCCTTTTATGTTGACATTGCTCCTTTGTTTTATATCTTACCACTTTTATTTCCTTTCCATCAACAGTTGAGGTTTTGTAAACCTTACCCTATGGTGTCTAGTTTAAGATGCAACTGCTTTTCCTTTTTATACTTCCAACTACAAATCATACATCTGCATTCTACTGGCAGCTCACCTACAATTAGATTGTCCATGGGTTCAATTAATGGATACTTTTTCACCCAATCAAATTTAAATCTCCTCGACATCTCCAATTGATGATCAATTTTTTCTTTTGATTTTCCTCTCCCTTTAGTGTTACTATTAATTGAACCATCATCATCACTAAAGTCGATCGATTCATCTTGGTACTAGTTATTTACTTGAAATTCTTCTTCAAGGTCATCTTCATCAAAGATATCAGGTTCCGCAACTTCGTCACTGGATTTATTAGCTCCCCAATTTATTCATTAGACTCCTGTGTAGGTTGAGAACCTTGAAATTGTACAGGTTCCTCTGATGATGTACCTTCCTCACTTTGACCAACACTATTGCATCTGGCCCCGCCAAAGTATGAAGATATATTTTTGCATTTCATTGGCCTCTCTTGGACATCTCCACCTTCAATAGTCCTCTTCCTGTTTAACTTTGACTGTGATATCTCCAACAAATTAAGGCTACAATATAATTTTAATTGAGTAAGATACTACAGACTCGTAGTCGTTCTTGTTCACTACTGATCACAATTGTGAGCTCAAAATCAACTAAATCTCTTGAAGTCTCCTTCTCTCTAGCATGCTTCAATAATGAAACTCATATCTCTTAAATAGACAAGTAAATCATTTTCATATAACTCATCAAATTTTGCCTCATAATCTACATCATCTATTTTGGCGAAGGGGTCGACAATTGCTGATGCAGAAGCATCCTAGGATTCTTGGAAATCCTGTATCAACCAAAAATATGTTTATTTTTTAAGGTAGATTGTTAGTTTTGATCTTGGTTTGGTGGAGTTCTTTCTCGGTTTGGGAGACTGGTTGCTCGGTTTCTATGGTTACCAGGGTGCTCAGTCTCTAAAGAACACTCGGCGACTAAAGGCATCAGTTCACTAGTGCTCAGTGATAACTGTGTTCCTTGGACATGCCTGGCATGGTCGTTCGACTGGTGCTTGGTTATTTCTTTTGTTGCTCAGTGTTCTTGCTTACCGACTGGATTGTTTGGATAGATTGGCTTGGCCGACTGATGCATTTAATTTGGGTCATGCTCCTCGAGTTATGGATTAACTGTTGGACGTGTGGGGACCTAGATCTGGCATGTTGCATTCTCTTATGCAGATCTAATGACCATTTGAGGCCATCTTTGAGAGTTTATTTATTTTGTAAGGCTATGTGAGAGCTGAGTAATGTTTTAGCATTTAATATTTGTTTATAAGGGTTTATTGTTTCATCGGCTGACTTGTGGCTGGGAATCAATATTTATAGGATGCTTGGGTAGTTGTTTAGGGCATCAATTTTAGTTGGAAAGGAAGGTTAGTAGCTTGCGAGCTTAGGAGCAGGCAGATTGCTTGGAAGTTGGAGTATAAGTTTAGATCTTTCCTAGGTGCCTACCAGTGTATTGTGTGTTACAGACCTGGGCTAGTTGAATGCTGATGTTGGAGAAAGATTTGGATCTTGTGAGACCTTGTAGACGATTACATTATAATTGATCATAACCGGGAAGGCCTTATAGCCTGGCACATTGCATTTAATTGGTGATTTGATGAATAAAGACATTTGTTTCATTGCAAATCTATTGTTGTTACTGTGTATTTTTGCTACATATTGGTTTGGCTGCAAGGTCGGTTAGTCCTTAATTGGATTCACCGAGCTTGACTACATTAGGTGGTATCAAAGTGAAGTTTTTTCCTATTTGAGAAAAGTTTGTCCCTGTTGGAGCTGAGTGGATCTTGTGTATCTAGATCTTGATTTGAAGATGCTTCCGAGGAGAAATCATGAGATCTCTGAAGAAGAAACTACTGGAGAATTTTGTCTTGATGATTTTAGGGCTTTGCAAAAACAAGTGCAAGAGCTACAAGAGGAATTAAGAAAGAAGAAGCCTACCTTGAAAGAGGATAGTGATGATGAATCTGAGGAAGATCATTTTGAAGAAGTTGTAGAAGAAGCTAGAGATTTTGAGGAGAATCAAATTCTGAAAGCTATGTCTAAGATTGGGAAAAGACATAAGATTGAAATTTCTGCATTTGTTGGAAGCCTTAGGCCAGAAGAATTGATTGATTGGATCAATGAGATTGATGAATACTTCGAGTATGAAGAAATAGAAGATCCTAATAGGGTTAGATTTGTAAAGACTAAGTTGAAAGGTCATGCAAATATCTGGTGGAGAGAAGTTCAGTTAGAAAGAGGTAGAAGAGGAAAAGAGAAGATCGCTAAGTGGAACTGAATGATTGACAAGTTGAAGAAGCAATTCACTCCGGTGGATTATAAATTGGACATGTTTAAGAAGATGCAAGCTTTGAAGTAGACTAACAAATTGGTACAGGAGTATACCGAGGAGTTTTATAGAATCTTGATTAGGACTGGTCATTCCAAAGTTGATAAAGAGAAGGTTGCTAGGTATGTCTATGGTTTGAGACCTAGTATTCAAGAAGAGTTACTATGCAGATGAAAACAATCGGTGATGACTATCAGATGGCATTAAAGATTGAAGAGAAGCTGAATAAGAAGTATGAAGGAAAACATAATAGTAGGAACCAAGGTGGTAAAACTGGTGAGACAATTGTTGAGAGTAATGTGACAGATAATCCTAAGCCTGATGTGGGATCTGGTAGTGGTCAAGTTACTAAGAATGCTGGATAGAGAGGAAGGTGGAAGAATGAGTTCACCGACACTTGTTATAACTGTGGTGAAGCTGGTCATAGAAGTTGGCAGTGTCCTAAGAAAAGAGTTGCATTAGTTGCTGAAGAAGACATTGAGAATGTTCCAAAGAAAGGTGAATGTCTTGTCACTAGGAGATTGGCTGAACTAGTGCAAAGGAGAAATTTGTTCAGAACCAGATGTAAGTGCAAAGATAAGGTATGTAATGTTATAGTGGATGGTGGCAATTCTAAGAATTTTGTTTCAGATGAAATGGTTAGTAAGTTGAATTTGGAAAGAGGGAAGCATCCTAATCCTTATTAGATTAGTTGGATACAAGATGTTTCAAAGGTTAGAGTTGAAGAAAAATGCTTGGTTAAGTTTCAGATTGGATTTTACCATGATGAGATATTGTGTGATGTATTTCCTATGGATGCTTGTCATCTATTGCTTGGTAGACCCTGGCAGTTTGACAAAAATGTTTTGTTTGATGGTCGTGCTAATACCTATGTGGTTAGGCATGAAGGAGCTCGGCATAAGCTGATACCTTTACAAGAGACAGGGGTTAAGGGATGTGGAGTTATTAGGTGTTGTCCTTATGACAAACCTTAGGAGCAGAAGGTTGATGAACCTATTCCTATTAAGTCTAGTTTGAAGGAGGAGAATGATATCTCTAAAGAGTTTGTTGAGATTAAGAGATGGACGGTCTTGCTAGTAGAGATGGTATAGCAGATGGTGACATTTGTGACACAGAGAGATGTAGATGATACTAAGTTGATTGAGGAGTTTGAAGTAGATGAACCTTATTGAGGCACTGAGGTGATCGGTAGTGGTCAGAATTGGCTGCTATCAGTTGCCGACCAGAGGGGTAAACAAAGTGGAAGACATAAGGACTTTATGCATGAGATAATGAATGGAGTGAAGACTACTTGGGATGAAGGACAAGAAGAGATGTGGGTGAAGAACAGATTTGGCATACATGTTTTGATTCCCTTGAGGCATTCTCGATTTCCTTATGAGAAAATCTTTCTTACCTGGGGTGTCTGATGCAGGAGCATCCTAGGATTCTTGGCAATCCTGTATCAACCAAAAATATGTTTGTCTTTGAAGATAGATTGTTAGTTTTGATCTTGGTTTCGTGGAGTTCTTGCTCGGTTTGGGAGACTGGTTGCTCAGTTTCTATGGTTACCAGGGTGATCAGTCTCTGAAGAACACTCAGCGACTGAAGGCATCAATTCACTGGTGCTCGGCGATAACTGTGTTCCTCGATCATGCCTGGCATGGTCAGTCGACTGGTGCTTGGTTATTTCTTCTATTGCTCAGTGTTCTTGCTTACCGACTGGATTGTTTGGATAGATCGGCTTGGCCGACTGATGCATTTAATTTGGGTCACGCTCCTCGAGTTATGGATTGACCATTGAACATGTGGGGACCTAGATCTTGTGTGTTGTATTCTCTTATGTGGATCTGATGACCGTTTGGGGCTATCTTTGAGAGTTTATTTATTTTGTAAGACTATGTGAGAGCCGACTAATGTTTTAGCATTTAATATTTGTTTATAAGGGTTTATTATTTCATCAGCTGACTTGTGGCTAAGAATCAGTATTTATAGGATGCTTGGGTAGTTGTTTAGGGCATCAATTTTAGTTGGAAAGGAAGGTTAGTATCCTATGAGCTTAGGAGTAGGAAGATTGCTTGGAAGTTGGAGTACAAGTTTAGATCTTTCTTGGGTGCCTACCAATGTGCTATGTGTTACAGACTTGGGCTAGTTGAATGCTGATGTTGGGAAAAGAGTTGGATCCTGTGAAATTTTGTAGACTATTACTTGCATTGTAATTGGTCGTAACTGGGAAGGCCTTATAGCCCGACACATTGCATGTAATCGGTGATTTGATGAATAAAGACATATGTTTCATTGCAGATCTATTGTTGTTACTGTGTATTTCCACTACATATTGGTTTGGCTGCAAGGTCGGTCAGTCCTTAATTAGATTCATCAAGCTTGACTACATTAATTGCTTATGATAACAACTAATATTTGGTGAACTCTGCGTAATTTCAAATAATTGGCTGGGCGAATAGGGCAGAAATTTGGGACATGATTATGTATTATGCATGGCAAATTGGGTCCTAGTGCAAATAAAACTTTCACTTGGGACAATGGGCCTTTGGCGAATGGTGATCCTTGATAAATACACCTTTCCTTAATCTGTGGTGAATAAAAATAAAATACAGTATAAATATGGGCGAAGAACCCGACTACCGTAGTGAAATTACGTAAAAATAGTGGCAAACAATCCAACCACTAAACATGTATTTTATAAAATCTGGGCGAACCGGTCAACTAGTATATTGAGCTTTTATTCACCAATTTCTATACACCGATCGGGACATATTCACCAATTGGTGAATAATTGCTACTAAAAAAATCCCTGAGGATGACCACAAGGTCATGGTCAATGAACAGATCTTAGTAAAGTTTAAGATTGGGGGATACCGTGATGAGGTACTATGTGATATCATACCTATGGATGCATGTTATATGTTGTTTGGTAGACTGTGGCAGTTTGACAGGTGTGTTGTACATGATGGTTGTGCGAATACTTATTCCTTGACAAAAGATAGAGTGCGACATAAGCTAAATCCATTGAAGGACATAGAAGAAAAGGTATGTGTATGCACCCTAAAATGGTCGCCTAGACTTTGGGCCCCATTCTTCAATTTATCAAATGATGGAACCAATTCATCAATTTTCTGAATGAATGCTTTGCAATATTTTCAAATCAATTTCCTTGATCAAATCACAATTAATTTAATTATTTCAATTTTTCCTAAGATTTGATCATTTTATCCTAAGCCTCATTTAATTAAAATAAAACTTCCCTTTTTAATTAAATAAATTTTTTAATTAAATAAAATCATCTCAATTAATTAAAATTCCTCTTCTAATAAATAAATAAATAAAATCCCCACTTAAATATCTCTTTGTTGAAAAAGGAAATAAAAATAAATAAAAATCTATTTTTCTCTCCACTTTAAATGCACATACTTTTAAATAGTGGGTCTTTTTCATCTTTTTGCCTCTTAAAGAATCTTTGAGCACATGGATCAACCAAGATTTAATCTATACCGTTGCTTATTTCTTTTTGCCTCTTAATCTTAACTGTCCGCTTTCTTTTATAAGCAGCCCTCTCCTCATTTTCATATCTAAGTTTTCATATTGTCATGCTACAGGTTTGGAAAGCGATTTTGGAGAAGATTCTTGAGCACTTAAGCTTGGATATTGCAACTTCTCTCTTCTTATCTTCTTCTCTCATGCCCCATGACAATCATTTAGATTAATTTTGCACTTGCATGTTAGATTAGATCCATATTTCCTTTCATAGATTAATCTTGCATAAGCATTTCCTTTCATAGATTAATTTTCTTTCATGCATTGTTATCATATAGAATAGAACTCATTTTCATTTGCATGCATACTTGATGATCATGGAGACTAGCATTCTTTCTTTTCATTTGTGAATCTCTCATTTTATGGTATACTTGTATGGGCACAAACTAGGTCAAATCTGAGGGCCTCCATCAAACCCTTGCACTCCATGAATAGAGAGTTATGAGCCGTCATTTGAGATCTCATTCTTGAGTAATCTTGGATATAATGACTCGTAGAAGTGTGACAATATTTTAGCACACATTTTTTGGCACCCACCGTGGGGCAACCCACTTTTACATGCCGATTTTGATTATTTTTGGAGCTAACCCCCTTGTGTAGATTTGTTTGGAGACTAAAACCCTAGATTTTCAAAGATTTGATCATATGTCCCAAACATTTTGGTGTTTTGGTCTGAAAATGTTTTTGCAGGTTAGCAACATATCAGAGAACGTCCAGCAAAAAATTCAAAATTTTTTGAGGTATTTTTTATTTTTTATAATTTTTTCTTTATTTTTCATAAAAAATTAATTTTCAGCACAAATTAGCATATTTTTTGGAAGTTTTTACATTTTCGGAAAGCTATTCAAATTATATAGGGGGTCCATTCTTTGTGTTTTGAATTTGGATGCAGTATCATAGTCCAAATAGTTGATTTACAAAAACTGGTATGTTTTGGTAAAATGGGTCTCTAAGGCACAAATGAAGAGATTTTTCTGAAATTGTTACATTTTTTGAAAGCTCTCTATTTTTTAGTAGGGGTCTTTCTTTTGCATTTCCATTTTTGTGGCCAAAATCATATCAAAAAAATTAAATCTTGTTGACTAGGTCAAATGCAAAAAAAAATAAAAATTATGATGAGTATGCACTTATTTTTCATCATTCAATGCATGATATGAGTTGTCATTTGAATTATTTGTTGGCTATTATTTCTCCTAACAATTGATTTTCAGATCTAACCCTAGGGTTTGCATAAGTTGGATATACATTGCATATATTGTTTGCTTGTTTGCTTGTTTGAGAGTTCGTGGCTTGCTTGCACAAAAAAAACTCAACAAAAATCTACTAAGCGCGTTGCATTGGACTTGAGGTATTTTGTTGAATCTCTATAACATTTAAATTTTGAAAATTAAAATGAATCTTTCATGTGCCTAGCTTGAGTGTTTATTGCTTTCATAGATCACACTTCAATTTTGAGCTCTAAAAAGGACATAGATTCATTTTCTTGCATACATGTTTCACATAGTAATTAGGCCCTATGAACACTATTTGTGGCGTTCTTGAGAGAGTAAGTTTCTTGAGAATCTCTTATTGACAATAGAACCCCTTGTAGGTAGGGAGGATATTGTTACTATCTCACGGTCTAACTTGGTTTAGTCCTCAACATTGATCGGCACGTTCTCTCTTGGACCCACTTAGAGAGCTCGGTAAACATTGTTGTTGACATTATAAACCTTGGTGACGTGGTTTCAATCTTAGCATGTCAATGAATCTATTTGCTATATTTTGGTGAAGTGAAGAGGCTAGAGGTTTATGCTCTACTCCCTTTTTGGGTAGTACCAAAAACTCAGATCCTTGAATCTAAGCTAAGTCCCCATGTGGTCCTTTTTGTGGCTCACCTTGTTAGAAAGGGTTAACCGTAGTGGACATTTCCTTTATTGGGTCAACCACGTCGATGGAACCTCAAGCGGTAATAGTCATTTTCATCGTGGTAGTGACAACTGCTATATAAATATCTTTGTGGAAGAAATCTCTGTGGGTGTAGTTTCTCGTTGTGCTGTCAGATCTCCTCAGCATCTCCGATTGATTAAATTCTCAGAATGTGTCAAAAATTTGGTGTGCCTGGATTGGAGTTTGCACTCTTGAAATTACAAAAGTTGCAAAGTCAAACCATTACTAAGAACCATAGTTTAACCAACTTTTTCTTTGCTAGGACTATGTTCGTGATTGAAAAAATATTTTGAGAACATACACAAGTAGTTTTTAAGGAGTAGAAATACTAAGTCACTATTCGTGTTCATGTGCAAGGTTGCTTTGCCCCTTGCTCATTGTTTGAAGACATTTGTTTACTTGAACTGCTTGATTAATGTCTTATGTGCTTGATCAATGATAAAAATTAATGATGCATCTACTTGATCTTTTAAAACAAACAAATCTGAGTTCCCGAATGATAAAAACTTCAACGATCTCCCCAAAAGTGCTATGACATGTTGCTCAATATCCAAATGAACTTAAATGGTATCAAGTTGCACAAAATGACTCTTGGTCTTCTTTCTTCCACATCTCCCATGTCTTCCTAGTCTCTCATTTTCATTCTTTTCTCTTCTTTCTTCACGTCCTCTTGATTCTTTTCCTCTTATTATCTAGTTTACCTTCTTCTATTCATCTCTTCTGTCACTTCCATGCTTGGTTCCTCCACTTCTAGAATCATGAGTTTCAACTATCTTGCTATAGAACCTCTCTTAAAAATGGATGATCTTGATCTCCTTGCTCAATTTGAAAAATATCATTCTTCCAATAGTTTCATTGATGATAAATTTATGACAAAAATACAAAAGAAAGCAAGTGAATCACCCGCCTTTGGTAGAATCATGCTCATGATCCTATCACGATCTCCTTTTTCCAACCATTCTTCATTATCTAAGTCTTCTCATTCGAATTCTTCACCTTCCAAGTCCTATCATGATTCTTCTAGACATCATTTGAATTCTTCATCTTCCAAATCTTATCATGATTCTTCTAGACATTATTCGCATCCTTCATTACTGAAGTCTTCTTCCTCCACTAGGTCTTCACTTTCCTCTTCTTCATAATCTTGTTCATCTTCTACTTCTCCCAAGAGTCTTACTCCTCAATATGAGCAATATAGTAATCATTGTGATAACTCTCCCACGAAGAGTGAAACACCCACCTTTCATGACTATGATGACTATTATGATGGCTATGATGATGAACCATATAGTCATACCTATGAAACTTCTATTCCTAAGAGTCCTCGTTGAGTGCTCATGCTTACTAAAGGGTCATCCTATTGGATGGATCGTGATGGTGATCCAAATGATTCTGATTTTGAAAGAGACTTTGATGATTTCTGTGAACAATACCTTGATTATGATCCATTTACTACTATTGAGGACTATAAAATGCACCGCACTGATTTGAAACATCAATATTATAAGAATCATTCCTCTAAGAACATTCATGTTGAAAGTAAAGATTACACTCTCAAGCAAGATTATGTTAATGATGGACCTTTATCTTGTGATGGTTCCCTTCCATCCCCTACTTCCTCCAATACCCATACATTTCCTAAAGCTTCTGAGTCTTCCAAATCTGTCACAAATCCTTCATCCAACAAAGATCCTAATACTTTTCATGCGGTTCCCTATAGTTATCCTCAAGGGCTACCTCTTAAAGAAACTCAAGCTAACCTTCACTTGGCTACAAATACTTTCAATAATGCTAAACCTAAAGAGCCTAAGCCTGTATGTGCTATAATGCCTACTTTAGCTAGTCCTTCATCATCTTTTCCAAAGTCTTGCATAAAATTTCAACATGTTTCCTTGTCTTTAGAAGTGGCTCCATGTCAAGAGGACTCTAAAAATGATAAAAAAAAGAACATAAAGAAAAATCAAGATCAAGAACCTTGCATGTCATCCAATCATTTTCATGTTGTCTCTTATCTATTTCATGGTTCTTTTGATCTTTTACGCCCTTTCTCATTCATTCCACTATGTCTTAAGTCTTCTCTTAAGCAATATCAAGCTACTACTTACATCATTGAGCTTATTGACAATCAAAATAACCTTACTACACTTGCGCTTTCCAAAGATGATACTTCCATTAAGGTTATTAAAAATGGTGTTGTTACTTCCAATGTTAAGCCTATTGAAAATCAAGAAAAAAATTATATGCTTATGCTATCCAAAGCTCCTTGTCAAGATCAAAGTCTTCCATCTTCTTGTTCTACCATTATATGTTCACTTCCACTTTCTACTCTTCCTAAGTCTTTTCAAGCTCCAAACAATCATATCAAAGAAGTTTCTCTTATTCAAGATGTTTATGATCCTATTGTAAATCGTAATGCTCACTCTAAAAATGATGATGTTAGAAAGTAAAGTCCACCAAGATAACTAAGAGGGGGGTGAATCAATTATCAGATAATTATAACTTTTATCATATTCAATAGCATTAAACTATATATATAAGTAATATAATTACCAACCATAGAAATATATTCATACACAATAACACATTGACACAAGATATGTTGACTAGGGAACCTCTTGATCAAAGAGTAAACCCCAGTGGGAATGATGCCCACAAAAAATACACTAATATAAATATTCCTTTTGAAAGGATGGACTCTGTTAGGAGTCTTATGAAATACATTTAGTACATATGAATCTCTGTTAGAAGATTTTGAATCCCTGTTAAAATATTCTAACCCGGTTAAGAGTTATGGGAGACAAAAGGACCCACTGCCCAAACAGCTTCAGGGTAAGATCACTGAACACACTATTCAAATAATCATTGCATTACTCAATAGAATAATATTTTACCTCTTCTCTGACTGTGCCAAACCACACTCACTATTACATCAAATCTCAATTTCAGATCTCTATACTTCGCATGTCTTCCTTCACAAATTTGCTTCCATACTTAGTTGTTTTCTTCACTTCATGCATACAGAATCACACACAATCGCTACTTCCACATCACAAATACATACTACTACATTTCAACAAGAAAATACATTCCTTTATACCACACTCAAATAATTACAAATGAGTCGGCATACAATTACAAAATAAAAGTTTCCACACGCTATACCAAAATTACGCAAAATTGTCAGCTTCCAAATACAATAATCTTCACTCATGCAACCTCAAAGTTTGAACTATCATCCACGTCACTATCAACATGTCTTCAAATTTTCTTTAACTGTGCAAAACCATATTCCATCCCGATTAGGAGATATCAACCGATTTCCACAAACTGCTACTCAGGAACACTGCCTGAATACTGCTTCCACCAAAATGATAATAACTTCCATGAATAAATGAATTACTATCTACACTCCAAACCATAGAAATATAACATATCAAAGAGTATAACCTCAACATCGCATAGCTCTAACTGCAATAACCCACGTGCGTTAATCCAAACTCTGTCTGCTTCTCTGCAAGTCTTTGGTAAATCACTGTGTTGACATCAATGACAATCATAGTCATGAATGCAACAACAACTAATACAGAATGGCTACCAAACATTTAGCATTCATTCCTAACAATCTCCCCCATTGGCATTGATGGCAACATAGATGAAAAACATCCAATGTTCCAAAAATCTAATACTGCAACACCGCTTTTTCAAATCCTCTTCATCAATCAAATCTTGCTTCATTATCCTATTCAGTTCTCTCCAACAGATGTCTCAGATGGTTTTTCATGTATACTTCTCCCCCATTAACATCAATGACAAAAATTTTATCACTATGCCAACAACTCAATGTCAAAAGAAACATTTCATAAAATACATTCACTAAAGTCCTCATGACTCAGCTCAGATACACATACTCCCCCATAGATGAAGTACCAACATCCAATCCAAAAGAAAGATAAGACTCATATACCACTAGACGAATGCAACCAATTGCATCATTTCTCAAAAGTAGGCTGGGGCATAACCCCAAGCATACCTCTTAGATACTCAAATGTATCCTTAAGCAAAGGCTTTGTGAGTATATCTTCTATCTTCTCCTTTGTACTTATGTACTCAAGTCTGACTTCTTTCTCAGCAACTTTCTCTCTTAGAAATGATACTTAATCTCTATATGCTTTGTGTTAGAATGTAATACAAGATTCTTAGACATACTAACTGTACTAGTGTTGTCACAATGTATAACAAAGGACTCAACAAATTTTATTCTAATATCCTTCAACATTTGCGTCATCCAAATTATTTGGTTACAATTGTTTGCTGCTGCTACATATTCTGCTTCTATTGTGCTTTGTGAGATACAATTCTGCTTCTTGCTTAGCCAAGAAGCCAATCTTCCTCCCAAGAAAAATGCTCCACCACTGGTGTTTTTCTTATCATCAACACTAGCTCCCCAATCAGCATCTGTATATGCACATAGGGTAAAATCATCAGACTTTTCATACCATAGTCCATAGTCCATTGTGCCTCTTAAATATCTCAGTATCCTCTTTACTATTGCATAATGTCATTCTCTAAGTTTAGCTTGAAATCTTGCTACAATTCCAACTGAATGTGCTATATCAGGTCTTGTATGAGTCAAATACTGCAATCCTCCAATCATAGATCTATATTTCTTCTGTTCTACTGCAGGAGTCTCATCTATGCTAGATAACTTATGTCCTATCACTATAGGTGTTCCAAATGGTTTACAATCCTCGATTCCAAATCTTTTCAACAAGTCATTCAAGTACTTTGTCTGACTTACAAAGATACCATCATTGTTTTGTGTTATCTGTAATCCCAAAACATATTTCATCTCACCAATCATACTCATTTCAAATTTAGTCTTCATTTCATCAGCAAATTTGTCACTAGCTTCATCTTCTCCTCCAAAGATAATGTCATCAACAAAAATAACTATAACTAACAAACCATTTTCAATTTATTTTGTGTATAGATTGCTATCAGTTGTTCCTTTTGTAAATCTCAACTTTAACAAATACGTATCCAATCTTGCATACCAAGTTCTAGGTGTTTGTTTAAGTCCATATAAGGCTTTCTTCAATTTACATACCATGTCACCTTCTTGAGTTAAAGGAAAACCTTCAGGCTGCTCAATGTAGACTTCTTTTTCCAATTCTCCATTCAGAAATGATGACTTCACATCCATCTGATATACTTTAAATTTATTGCAAGCTGCATATGGCAAAAACATTCTTACTACTTCAATTCTTGCAATAGGTGCAAAGGTTTCTTCATAGTCAATTCATTCTTGTTGTGAGTAACCCTTACATACCAATCTTTCTTTATTTTTTACTACTTCTCCTTATTCATTCATCTTGTTTCTGAATACCCATTTAGTTCCAATAACATTCTTATCTTTAGGTCTAGGGACCAATTTTCATGTTTTGTTCTTTTCAATCTGATCTAATTCTTCTTCCATAGAATTAGTCCAACTTTCATCTTCACAAGCTTCATTAGTAGTCTTAGGTTCAATTTGAGAAATCAAACATAACTTTTCTTGTGGCTTATTTTGAGTTAGAACTCCTCTTTTGATGCTCCCAATAATCTATTCAAAAGGATGATTCCTTAACAAACTCTTCCTAGGTGTCACTATCTCAGATCTCTCTTCAGATGTAGGTTCTTCAATAACTTCACTGTGGCTTTCATTCAACAAATCACTGTCAGTTTCATAAAACAATTCAATAGATCCAGTGTTAGGTTTAGGATGAGCTTCTTCATCAAATTCATAATCAAGCATTCTTTCCTAAATTTTAAAATTTTCATCAACTTTAACATTTGTGCTTTCAACAATAGTCTTAGTTCTTTTATTGAAACATCTATATATTTTGTTTTTCAAAAAATATCTGAGAAATATACCTTCATCACTTCTAAGATCAAATTTTCCAATATCATCATCTCTCTTTCTATAACATTTGCTTCCAAAAATTGTAAAATACTTAACTGAGGGTGCATGTCCAAACCATAATTCATAAGGTGTCTTGTCTATGTCTACTCTGATTTGTACTTTGTTCATTGTATACACTATTGCGTTCACTACTCTCCAAAATATCTTCGCCAAATCATTTTCAAACAACATAGCTCTTGCTGCTTCAGTCATTGATCTATTTCCTTTTTCTGCAATGTCATTTTTTTCAAGTGTTTTAGGGGCTGAATACTATCTTTTAATGTCATTTTCTTCACAAAAGGTGTTAAACTCTCTAGAAGTAAATTATCCACCTCTATCAGATCTCAAACATTTAATCTTCATTCTAGATTCATTCTCAACTTTATTCTTAACAATCTTAAACTTATCAAATGTGAACAACCACTGTCTATAATCCAATCAACTTTCTTTTCAACTTGAGAAACTAAGGCTTTTTCTTCCTTAACATCAGTTTCAGGATTCTCTTATTTAATTGCTACAAATCCTATGTCATCATTATTTTCAGTATCACTTTCACTTAAAGTTCTTTCTATACTAGCTTCAAGATCTTAATCATTAGCATAATAGCATTCTTTAGATCTTCTAGGTTTGAAATTGATTTTGTACTTTTTAACTCTTTTAGGACATTTAGATGCAAAATGACCATATTCTTGACAAGTCCAACATTTAAATATTTTCTTACCGTCTAGTTCTCTTTTCACAAGCAAGGCAATACCTTCTTCAATCTTCTTGTCTTCTTCATTTCTAGATCTGTTGTTGCTAGCATAATCTCCGCTCACACTAATGCTTCTTGACAAAGTAGGGCAAACACTAAGAGCACTGAATGTTGTCTCCATTCTAGGTAAGTCTCCTGATAATCTCAAGTTCATTTATGCTGCTTCCAATCTTCCAAGAAGAGTCTCTCTTGTAAAGTTTGTTGTACAAGGTATCACTTGTTCAATCATCTATGTTGTCTGCTTAAATACAAGAGTCAATGTCCTTAGAATTTTTCATATCACTTCATTTTGTGTCTTTGTTCCTCCACAAGATTTTATACCTGTAATGATTTCTGAAATTCTACCAATATAACTCTTAATATATTTATCTTCCAACATTCTTATATCTTCAAATGCACATATCCAATTATGTAATCTAACTCTTTTTGCATGTTCATCACCTTCAAAAGTAGAGTGTAAGGCATTTCAAATTTTATGAGATTTTTAAAAATATTTTACCTGGCTGTACTCATTCTCTGGAAGTACTGTCAAAAATGATTTTCTTGCAAGTATGTTACACATGAATAGATCTCTCTCTTCTGCAGTACATGTTTCAAGATTGTCCTCTTCAATGATAGTCATATTATTCTTTGTAATCAACCAATAACCTGGTCCTAAACATAGTAGGTGTGTCTTTATCTTTTCTTTCCAGCGGTCAAAATTTACTCCATCAAACTTAGGACTTTCTTTCCTGAAATTTGCCATGGATCTCCTTAAGCTGTTAAACTTCTTTTTCAAGGACCTGTCGCTCTGATACCAATTGTTAGAAAGTAAAGTCCACCAAGATAACTAAGAGGGGGGGTGTGAATCAGTTATCAAATAATTATAACTTTTATCATCTTCAATAACATTAAACCATATAAGCAATATAATTACCAACCATAGAAAGATATTCATACACAATAACATAATGACACAAGATATGTTGACTAGGGAACCTCTTGATCAAAGAGTAAACCCCAGTTGGAATGATGTCCATAAAAGATGCACTAATATGAATATTCCTTGTGAAAGGATGGACTCTGTTAGGAGTCTTATGAAACACATTCAGTACAAATGAATCCCTTAGGAGATTTTGAATTCCTGTTAAAAGATTCTAACCCAGTTAAGAGTTATGGAAGATAGAAGGACCCACTGCCCAAACAGCTTCAGGGTAAGATCACTGAACACACTGTTCAAATAATCTTTGCATTACTCAACAGAATAATATTTTACCTCTTCTCTGATTGTGTCAAACCGCACTCACTATTACATCAAATCTCAATTTCAGATCTCTGTACTTCGCATGTCTTCCTTCACAAATTTGCTTCCATACTTAGCTCTTTTCTTCACTTCATGCATACAGCATCACACACAATCACTACTTCCACATCACAAATACATACTACTACATTTCAACAAGGAAATACATTCCTTCCTTTATACCACACTCAAATAATTACAAATGAGTCGGCATACAATTACAAAATAAAAGTTTCCACATGCTACACCAAAATTACACAAAATTGTTGGCTTCCAAATACAATAAATCTTCACTCGTGCGACCTTGAAGTCTGCGTTGTCATCCACAACACTATCAATGTATCTTCAACTTCCTTTTAATTTCACAAAACTAGATTCCATCCCGATTAGGAGATATCATCCGATTTTCACAAATCGCTACTCAGAAACACTACCTGAATACTGCTTCCACCAAAATGATCATAACTTCCATGAATAAATGAATTACTATCTGTGCTCTTAACCATAGACATATAACATATCAAAGAGTAAAGCCTCAACATCACATAGCTCCAACTGCAATAACCCATGTGTGCTAATCCAAACTCGGTCTTCTTCTCTACAAGTCTTCGGTAAATCACTGTGTTGACATCAATGACAATCATAGTCATGAATGCAACAACAACTACTACAGAATGGCTGCCAAACATTTAGCATTCATTCCTAACAGATGTCCTTGATTTTCATATAGATTTTGATGAACTTATTGATTATCCTTTTGTATCTTCCACATCCATCCTTGGACCTCCTCCACCAATACTAAGGGTTTCACGTCTTCCTTCCATCTTGGGCCCTTATGTCCCTTCACTTTCACCTCTCAAGTCTCCTAATTTGTCATCCATCTTGGGTCCTTACATCCCTCCATCTCCTATCTTTCCTCAAGATCAACATAGATGCATACTCTTGAATCCTTCTCATCCACCCACCCATCTAAACCAGTCATATCCTCCTTCTTCCACAAGTCCCAAGTCATTTAGAAGTAACTTGAATGTTCAATACAAGAAAAAGAAGCAATACAAGAATCCATCAAAAAAAGAAGATCAACATGTCTCTTCTAATTGACATGGAGGCATAAAGTCAAAAGAGATATCTAAGAAGAAAATTACAAGCCAAGTATGGGTTCCAAAATCCATCATTGAAGATATTCTCTCTAAATCATCAAAAAAAAATGAAAAGCCTATGGCTATATGGATTAAAAAGTCTCTCTTGAAAGAGTTTGATGTTGAGCAACAAGTGAAGTTGACATTCAAGCTTCCAAAGACTTCCACTTCATCTTCTTCCGAAAATATTTTTCCATTCCATGCATCTAAACCGCAACCTCTTTTATCCATTCACCATATTCTTTCACGTATTCCTTCATTCACATTTCATCCATCCTCTTGCCACCCTTCAAGGTGTGTGTTGATGTTGATCTTTCTTTCCTTTCCATCTACCCTTTCACAATCCTTCCATTCATTATCCTTCTACCTTCTATCATTTTTTCTCATTTGCCTATTCCTCATATCTTCCAACCTCACTTGCTTTACATAAAACTTTATCCTCCATTTTTTTCTCTTTTATCTTCCTTTCCCTGTCAGCATCTTTGAGCATATCATTTTTAATCCTTGGCATATCATGGTTTAACCTTTCAAGGAGCATTATCTAAAAAGCTTGCCTTCTTCCAAAAAATAAAAAAAATTTAAAAAAATAGAAAAAAGAAAAAGAAAATTAAAATTAAAAAATTAAAAATGTGCCTTGGTGGAAACCTAGAAACAGACACCTTGGTAGCAAAAGTAAAGAGAAATAAATTCATCCTATGGTGAAAACCACTCCCTTATGGTGCCTTGGATAAGTACCATGATGAAAACCTAGCAATCAAGCATCATGTGTAGTTCTTCTACATATTTCATCCATTCCGTCTTCCATCTTTGATCTTGGCAATGTTAACCTATACATGAACATTTGTCTATTTTGTGAGCTATTTTACGATTATCTTTCTTTCATTCCATTCATGTTTAGCTTTCATATTTATTTTCTTCTATTCACTCTAGCCTTTCGCTTTCTTTTTCCCCTTTGGTCTTGATCTAATAAAAAAGAGTAAAACATGATGCTATGAAGCCTCTTGACATGTCTACTTCTTTGGACTGCATCATTTCCTTCTTTTGCATTATACTTTTGAGACTTATCTTATGCTGGTCTTTCATTGCTTATCCAAATGTGTTTTACATGATAATTTTTTTCTTAGCTTGGGTACTCTTGACAAGTTTTCCCTTGAGGATTTCTTCCCTTCATTTTCCTTCATTCTCTTGTCTTCCATCTCTTCCACCAACTTGCTAATCTCTTTTGTTCTCCATCTTGCTAGACATTGGGACTACACGGTGTGATCTTTCTTGGGAGTTTGATGCCCATTCTATTTGGGGGCATCTTTTGTACATACTTATTGATCCTGAAAATTTTTTTAAAAATGATATATTCTCAAAAATTTTAAAAATTTTAAAATGTCCTGAAAAAATGATCTTAGTGAAAACTTAGCAATATGTGCTTTGATGTATCTCTAAAAAAATTATATATTCCAAAAATGCAAAAAAAAAAAAAAAATTCAAAAAGTTCAAAAAAATAGAAAAAAATGCCTTGGTGAAAACTTGGAAATGGACGTTGCTTGAGGCCTTTGCACCCCTATTTCTTAGAATGCATCCTCGACACTTAGCCTTTCTCCATCATGCATTGTCCTTGTTGCTTTGGTTTGAAAATGGTCTTTATCTTTGTCTAGGGGGTATAACTATGTTAGCTTTGGTCTCTTGAATGTGTTAGTCTTTAAGGACACCTCTCCAACTGTGTTTTTCAACACAACCCCTAGCATCAAGTGTTTCTAAACACTTCTTGGTTTGGTCTTACCTAGTTTTGTGATGTGATCTTACTTGCTTGCAAGCATTTGATCCTTATCCTCAGAACTCAGTATCAATTAACACACTTAAATATTTAAACACAACACTTAATGCTTGAGCTATGTTGTGATCTTTTGTTTATGTGCTAATTTTTATTGATTTTTGTTGAGTGTACTTGTCTAATAAGTCTCTCTGGAATGCATAGCTAGAGGATTTGGGGTATGGGGCATATTTTTATTTGATTTTTGCTTATGGGTGTGGTCTTGAAACTCTAAAGTGTCTCTTGATGTTCCCTTAAACACTTAGGAGATTTGAAGCATCATCCTTGACTATTTTGTTTTGCACAACCATTCTTATAGTCATCCTAGTATCTTTGCCTTGATGAGAGCATGGTTTTCCTACATTAAATTGGGTAAGCTAACATCGAAGTCATCTTGACCTTTATGTCTTTGATGTTTATGTTAAAATCTTTTCACATTCCAATCCGATATAAATCACATTCATATCTTCATAGTTGCGCTTGTGGCTAGTGATGATTGTGTGATTTTCTGATGTTCGTTAATAATAGTCCAATGATGAAAATAAGTTCCTTAACATTCTCTAATGAATGATGAACACAAAATCCTATGTTACAGTTTCTCTTTTGCAAGTACACCTTTGCATTTTCATGTTAATTTGCATTTTTAGGCTGCATTATGAGTTTGAGAGGGTTTTCTTTCATCTTTCTTTTGGACTTTTAATCAACTATGATCACATTTTGATCTTAATTTCTTTATCTTCTTTTGTGATCTCAATCAAAATTTTCTATCTTAAACAATTGATCGATTTTGAGGAAGATTCTTTTTCTTCTCTCCATTTCTTTCCACCTCTTCCAAACATCTATCTTTCATTCACTTTTCTCTCACTTCTTTTCTTCTAATTCAACCTTGGGGCATAACCTTTCATGATGATCTACCTTGGTTCTATGATCCTTATATTTTTCATCGTACATCAAGAACCTTATTTTTAGTTTGATTTAATCAAATTTATCAATTTACTATTTCTCCTCTATCTTATTTTGATTTCGATCATGAGGGGGCAGTACTTATCAAACTTTAATCTTTGATTCAACTTTATCATACCTATCAATTAAACCTTGCTTGAGATTCTTATCTCTTATCTAAGACTTGACAATTACCTATTTACAGGGGTGTTGGCCTTGTCTTTTTCATTCAGCTTATCTTTGTCTTGATGTGTTCCCACCGTCAAACACACATCTGAGTTGTTTTGTGATCCCAAATTGATCTCAGATTTCAATTTTATTATTTGGCTACATGTGTTCCCAGAATGATCACACATTACCCAAAGAGGGGCAAATGTATGCACCTTAAAATGGTCACCTAAACTTTGGGCCCCATTCTTCAATTTATCAAATGATGGAACTAATTTATCAATTTTTTGAATCAATGCTTTGCAATATTTTCAAATCAATTTTCTTGATCAAATCGCAATTAATTTAATTATTTCAATTTTTCTTAAGGTTTGATCATTTTATCCTAAGTCTCATTTAATTAAAATAAAACTTCCTCTTTTAATTAAATAAATCTTTTAATTAAATAAAATCATCTCATTTAATTAAAATTCCTCGTCTAATAAATAAATAAATAAAATCCCCACTTAAATATCTCTTTGTTGAAAAAATAAATAAAAATTTATTTTTCTCTCCACTTTAAATGCACATACTTTTAAGTGGTGGGCCTTTTTCATCTTTTTGCCTCTTAAAGAATCTTTGAGCACATGGATCAACCAAGATTTAATCTCCACCGTTTTTGTTTTTTTTGCCTCTTAATCTTAACTGTCTCATTTCCTTTATAAGCAGCCCTCTCCTCATTTTCATATCTAGGTTTTCATATCTAGATTTTCATATTGTCATGCTACGGGTTTGGAGAGCGATTTTGGAGAAGATTCTTGAGCACTTGAGCACTTGAGCTTGGATACTGCAACTTCTCTCTTCTTGTCTTCTTCTCTCATGCCCTATGGCAATCATTTAGATTAATTTTTCACTTGCATGTTAGATTAGATCCATATTTCCTTTCATAGATTAATCTTGCATAAGCATTTTCTTTCATAGATTAGTTTGTTTTCATGCATTGTTATCATATAGAATAGATCACATTTTCATTTGTATGCATACTTGATCATAGAGACTAGCATTCTTATTTTTTCTCTTTGAATCTTTCATTTTATGGTGTACTTGCATGGGCACAAACTAGGTCAAATCTGAGGGCCTCCATCAAACCCTTGCACTTCATGAATAAAGAGCTATGAGCCTATTGAAAAATGCAATTGAAACAATTATTGTATTGTCATTGATGTCAAACCTTAATTGGTAAGACTGCTGCTACTTAGGAAAGTACTATATCTATTGTATTGTTGTGAAGGATTGGGGCAAGGTTGGTAATAATAGCACCTAGGGAAATGTTGAGTTATCTTGATATTACAAAATGTACTTGACTATGTTGTACAATGATGAGATAATATATTGCTTATCCTAGTAAGACTGAAGACTAAATTGGTAGGCTTGACTGAGCAAAAATGGAGAAATCATGTTTAAGCCAAGTTATGTTAGTGTTGACCGACTCAATGTATGCAGAGCAAAATTTAGTGTCGATTGAACAATAGTTAATTACCGAGGAAGATAGTATAAGCTAAGGAAACATTTTTAGTAATGACTGAGCTTTTTACATAAAGACCAAGTAGTTGATCACAGTATTGACCGAGCATCAGCATTTTTATATTTGAAGAGAATTTAATTTTGGAGTCGACATTGTTGAATTCTTAGATTATGTAAAATGTGTTGACTTTATTTATTGATTGTTTGTAACCATTAAATGCACTATAAAATATTTTATTGTAAATATTAAGAGATTTGAGATGATTCTAGAAATGAAGCCGAAGGACATGAAGTGGGTATTAAGGGAACCTAAGCATTAGATATGCGTGTGCATGGGTGAAAAAGAGAATGCTAGAAGATCAGTAAAGTTTTATTGACTCTATAAGCAAAAAAGGCTAAAGGAGAATTGTGATGGTTACTTGAAGAAAAGTTTCAAGCAAATCAGAGATGGAGATGAAAAAGTTTCAAAGTCAGTAAACTAGCATTAGTGTATGGAATCGGATCTAATATTTGCAAAGTGAGTTGTATGTTTTTCAGATCAATATTGTTGCTACTTTCTAACCATTGTAACAGTCAAAAAAAATTTAACAGAGGTTGACCTAATAGTCATATGTTAAATCTTTTGAACAAGGTTGCATTCTAATGGAGTGTATGTAAGTCCTATAACAAGGCTCACTTTTAACAGGGTGATTGAAATCTTTTAACTAGGTCACACCTAACAGTGTGTATTGTAAGCTTTGACAAGGTTGGCTTTTAACTGAGGTCACTTTAGAAGAGTGAAAATAATAGTAGCATGTTACAAAGTGGTTTTTCTCACATTGGGTTTTCACTATAAATCCTGGTGTTAATACTTGTGTGAATGTTTTAGTTTGAACATTTCTATATTTTACAAGTTAAGTTACAGCTGGGTAGTGGACTGCAATATATATGTTTCTACTATTGAATCAATGATGACCGAGTTTGTTTTGGTTATTGAATCTGATTTAAGAAAAAAAATTTAAGTTTGTCTTATACATCAGGACCTAAGAACAATTGATTCACCCCCCCTCTCTATTATTCTAAATCATATTAACAATTGGTATTAGATCTTTGTTGCTTATTATTAGTGTTTATAGAAATCAAGTTTAAAGGGACTTGAAGCAAATGATCAGGATGTATAAGAAGGAGGTACCAGAGCTGAATAAGAAAAAATTCCCTGCATGGCAAAACTTGATGGAGCTGCATCTGGTTGGTATTGGTGACTCTGTAAAGTACTACATTGAGAATGGTTATGTCTCACCTGTCGCACATTTGACTGCTGAAGAAATGAGAGCTAAGCAAGAACATAATCAGGCAATGTTGGAAATTGCACCTTCCCTAAACTATTCAAAATTTGAGGACATTAAGGATTGCACAACTGCTAAAGAGATGTGGGACACTCTTGCAAGGATCTATGGTGGTGACTTAAATGTACTAAAAGAAAAGGCTGAGATTCTTAGAGGTAAGTTTGATGAAATGAGAATGCAAGAAGGTGAGAACATTGCACAATGTTGTGGTAGAATAAAAGAAGTTGTGAATGCTATTAGAGGAGCAAATGAGATTATTGATGATGAAATTATAATTGGAAAAGTACTAAGAACCCTGTGTCCTATATATGATATTAAGATCTCATCTATTCAAGAATATAGATGAAACTCTGCTAATGTGCTTACTTTGGAAAGTTTGGTTGGTAAGCTGACTACTTTTGAACTCTCTAACTATGATAATTTCACTGTTGGAAGCATTGGTAATGATGAATCTACTTTCAAGTCACAACTAGTTCTGAACAAGCCAAAGAAAGAAAAAAAAAAAGATGCATCAGTGAAAGTGAAAGTGACAGTGACACTTCTGATGAAGAACTAGAAGATCTAGAATCTCTTATGGCTAGAAGACCGAGAAGAGGAAAAGGAAAGTATAAAGTTAAACTTCCTATTATATGTTTTGCATGTAATAAAGTTGGTCATATAGCTGCTAGATGTCTTGACAAGAAGGATAAAGATGATGAAAGAAAAAGCAAACACAAAGACAGAAGAGATGAAAAAAGCTACCGAAGTAACAAGGACTACAAAGGAGAATATACGAAATCTTGTTACATTGCTGAAGAAGAAAATGACACTGATAGTGATGATTTTGAAATTGAGGTAGTCTATGTTGCCATAAAAGATGAATCTGATGAGGATGAGAAAACTGCACTGATATCCTATGTGAACAAGAATGATAAATGGATTATTGATAGTAGTTGTTCACATCACATGACTGGTGACAAAAATAAGTTTGAAACCTTACATCATTACAGAGGTAAAAGTATAAAATTTGGTAATGATGCACCATGTCCTGTTAGAGGAAAAGGTTTGATTAAATTGACTGATAAAATATCTTGTAAAAATGCATATTGGGTTGAAGGTCTTAATTATAATTTGTTGAGTGTTGCTTAGCTCAACAGAACTAGTTACCGAGTGGAATTTCATCACAAGAAAGCTAAAATATTTGATGCTACTGAAGAACTAATTGGAAGTGGAGATCAGACTAGAGGTAATTTGTTCTATCTTGACCTATCTGAATAAACATGTATAATTACACAACTTGATGATATTTGGTTATGGCATAAAAGGCTATGTCATGTTAACTTTGACAATCTGGTAGAGATAAGTAAGAAGAAAAAGGTAAGAGGTCTACCTAGATTGAAGAAACTTGAAAATGTGATGTGCAAGGAATGTCAATTAGGAAAAATGACAAAGTCAATTTTTAAGAGAAATTCTTTTACTTCTGAAAACATTTTAGATTTGGTTCATATTGACCTTTGTGGATCTATGGGTGTACAAAGTTACTGTGGTGCTAGATATTTTATCGTGTTTGTTGATGATCATACTAGGATGATGCATGTAATGTTTCTAAAAGAAAAATTTGAAGCTTTTCAATTCTTTAAGTGGTATTTGGCTAAGATTGAGAAGGAGATAGGTAGGAACCTAAAATGTCTTAGATCTGATCAAGGTGGAGAATTTACATCAAATGAATTCAATCTATTTTGCAATGATAGAGGAATTAAAAGACATATGTCTGCACCTAGAACACCTCCATAGAATGGTATAGCAGAAAGGAGAAATAGATCTATCTTGGATTGTGCAAGGACATTGTTGATTGAAAAGAATGTGGCACAGAAATACTGGAAAGAAGTTATAAGCACTACTATCTACACTCTTAATTGGGTACAGATCAAGAAAGGTACAAATCTGACACCCTATGAATTATGGCATGGGCATGCACCGAGTGTTAAATACTTTAGAATCTTTGGAAGTAAGTGCTATATATTTAAAGACACTAAGAATGGAAATTTTGATGCTAAGAATGATGAAAGCATATTCTTAGGATATTCCACAAAAAGTAAAGCTTATAAGTGTTTGAACTCTAACACTAACAAAATTATGGAACGTGTGAATGTCAAAATTGATGAGTATGCAGAAAGAAATGAAGCTGACAGCAAAAGAGAACCAGAAGATTATAGATCTTTTGTGTACATTGAGGAAGAAGAAGAGGCAAGTAATAGACTTGCACCTGATGCCAAGTCTCAGGTAAGAAATGTCGAGCAACAGACAGATGCTGCCAAGCATCAAGAAAATAGTGCTGAAAGAGAACAAGAACATGTCGAGCTATAAGAAAATGTTGTTGAGTATCAAGAAGAGGTTGCCAAGCATTTAGAAGTTGAATCTAACAATCTTGTTGGGGAACCTAATGAAATAGAGGAGAGAAGAGTTGAACCTATTTTGGCAAAATATGTAAGAAGACATCACAAGCCTGAATAGATAATTGGAGACAAAAATACTGGAATTCAGACCAGAAGTAAGACCAAGGATCCAACATGCCTACTGTGTGAATTTGAACCCAAGTCAACTAGAGAGGCATTGGAGAATGAAGACTAGATACAAGCAATGAATGAAGAGATTGGCCAGATTGAGAAGAATGATACTTGGACTCTGGTGCTGAGACCTAAAAATAAAAATGTTATAGGAACAAAGTGGGTGTTTCCGAATAAGATGAATGAAAATGGTGAAATAACTAGGAACAAAGCTAAGCTGGTATGCAAAGACTACGCACAAGAAGAAGGAATAGATTATGGGGAGATATTTTCCCCTGTAGCTAGATTGGAAGGAGTAAGAATGTTTCTTGCATATGTTGCTTATAAAGATTTCAAGGTATATCAAATGGATGTCAAGTCTGCATTTATAAATGATATACTAGAAGAAGAAGTTTACATAGAACAGCCGAAAATTTTTATTGATCCAAATAGAAGACACATGGTGTGCAAACTGAACAAAGCACTATATGGATTGAAACAAGCTCCCAGAGCATGGTATGAGAGGTTGCACAACTACTTGGTACAGATTGGATTTTTAAAAACAAATGACACAAGCAATCTGTACATGAAATATGAAGAAGGTAAAGGTATCCTGTTGGAAAAAGATTTTGTGGATGACATTATTTTTGGTGGACAAGATGCATTGTGTAAAAGATTTTCAAATGAAATGCAAACTAAATTTGAAATGAGCATGTTTGGTGAGATCAAATTCTTTGTTGGTTTACAAGTATATTAGATGAAGAAAGGAATTTTTATTACACAGTCTAAATATGTTAATGAAATATTGAAAACTTTTGGGATGGAAGATGCTAGACTAGTGAGTACTCCTATGGTTATTGGACAAAAGTTATCTAAGAATGATGATGCTGCAGAAGTGAATCAGACTTTGTACAGATTCATGATTGAAAAATTGCAGTATGTTGTACATAGTAGACTAGATATTACACTAGTTGTTGGGATTGTGGCAAGATTCTTTGCCAATCCTAAGGAAACACACATGATGGCTGTGAAAAGAATTATGAGATACTTGAAAGGAACTACCGACTATGATCTATATTATAAGAAGCATGACAAATTTGAACTCAAAGTTTATACAGATGCTGATTGGGCAAGAAATGTAGATGACAGAAAGAGTACTAGGTGTGGAGCTTTCTTTCTTGGATAGAGATTAGTCTTCTAGACGAGCAAGAAACAAAATTGCATTTTCCAATCTACTGCCAAGGCCGAGTATGTTTCTGCTGCAGTAAACTGTTCAAATTTGGTATGGATAAAACAATTATTGATAGGCATGAAAGAAGAAATCACTGAACATGTTGTTATTTTCTATGACAACACAAGTGCTATCAATATTTTTAAGAATCTAGTGATGCACACTAAGACCAAGCACATAGCAATCAAGTATCACTACTTGAGAGAATTAGTACAAGATAAAGAAGTCTGAATGGAATATGTGAATACAAAAGAACAATTAGCAAACATATTCACTAAAGCTTTACCCAGAGAAGCTCATGAGTATTTGAGAAATCAATTAGGGGTCCTTCCCCTAACTAAGGTTGCCTAGTCAAGCTAGGAGCACTGCATCAAATATGCTACAACAGAATATTTGACAAATTGATGTAGAAGATTGTCACACTTTAGGGCTGGCCTACAGTTGTGAAAAGGAGCAAAGACAAGGAATCAGTCATAAGCAAGATGACAGAGGGAGAAACACTAAGCTGCACAGATATTATCTACATTTGATGGATGTATGTTTTAGTTGTTGCTTTGACATTTTTGTCAAAGAGGGAGATGAACTGATATGATAACACATGACACTGAAAAATAAGGGTGATGAACTGAAATGAAGGATCAGGATAGAGGGAGATCTGAATACTTCTGACGGTCACATAAGTTAGGCTTATAGGATTCTGAATCAGAATAAAGTTAAGGATATTATAAATAATTTTTTGATGAAAAGATAAGTTTTTTAGATTGGTTGGTAATCCATGTGTTATTCAAGTGATATCATATGGTGTTGTCATTAATGCCAAAGAGGGAGATTGTTAGAAACTACAATTGAAATAATTGTTGTATTTTCATTGATGTCAAACCTTAATTAGTAAGACTATTGCTACTTAGGAAAGTACTATATTTATTGTATTGTTGTGAAGGATTGGGGCAAGGTTGGTAACAATAGCACCTAGGAAAAGGTTGAGTTATCTTGATATTACAAAGTGTACTTGACTATGTTGTACAATAATGAGACAATGTATTGTTTATCCTAGTAAGACTGAAGACTAAATTGGTAGGCTTGACCAAGCAAAAATGGAGAAATCATGTTTAAGCCGAGTAATGTTAGTGTCGACCGAGTCAGTGTATGCCGAGAAAAATTCTAGTGTCGACCAAATAACAGTTAATTGTTGAGGAAGATAGTATAAGTCGAGGAAATATTTTTAGTAATGACCGAGCTTTCTACATGAAGACCAAGTAGTTGATCACAGTATTGACCAAGCATCAGCATTTTTATATTTGAAGAGAATTTAGTTTTGGAGCTGACATTATTGAATTCTTGGATTATGTAAAACGTGTTGACTTTATTTATTGATTGTTTGAAAGCATTAAATGCATTGTAAAATATTTTATTGTAATCTTTAAAAGATTTGAGATGATTCTATAAATGAAGCCGAAGAACATGAAGCAAGTAGATTCAATGAATCTGACCTAACCCTAAGATCTACGAATGAAATTGAGCGGCATAAGACGAGTTAACCTAATTGAGAAAAGTATTAAGGAAACCTGAGCATTAGATATGCGTGTGCATGGGTGAAAAAGAGAATGCTAGAAGATCAGTAAAGTTTTATTGATTGTTTAAGAAGAAAAGGCTGAAGGAGAATTATGGTGGTTGCTTGAAGAAAAGTTCTGAGTAGATCAGAGATGGAGATGGCAAAGTTTCAAAGTCAGTAAACTAGCATTAGTGTACGGAATCGGATTTGATATTTGCAAAGTGAGTTGTATGTTTTTCAGATCAATATTGATGCTACTTTCTAACCATTGGAATAGTTAAAATCTTTTTAAGAGAGGTTGACCTAACAGTCATATGTTAAATCCTTTGAACAAGGTTTCATTCTAATGGAGTGTATGTAAGTCCTATAATGATGTAGGAGCATCTTGGGTCTTTGAGCAACCTTGCATCAACCAAAAACATTTCTTGATTTCTGTACCTGTTTGTTGTTTTTTTCTTTATAATTGTTGTATTTGTTAGTTTCATGGTGTGCAAAGCTTACATTATGTTGAGGAACTATTTGGGAACATTCTCCTATGAGCACATAAAGTTTGGATGGACTATTTCAAAGTTACAGTTATTTTCCTTGTTGTCAGAACCTCATTTTCCTACAGTTTTGGTGTTGATTGTTCATAGTGGAGATCTTGATCCATAAGAAATCAGCCTTTGTGCTCTTAAGGATTTTTAGATGACCTAAATTAATATCATTTTTCAAGAGCACAAGCCCTAATTCATTATGAGTAAAAAGTTATGCCCATTTTTTTCGGGGACCTATTTTCTGTCAGTTTTCGGGTGAAACATGTGGTGTTTCTTCTTGCAATGTTCTGTGTGATCAAATGGTACCTTGCACCCTTAAAGAAATTTTCTTTGGTCATGGAAGGACCTAAATCCAAAGTCTCATCAAATTATATTCATTCTAGCATTAGTTTTGGTTTAAATCTTTCAGACTGGACCTATAATGTAATTAAATGCCTAACAGGCCGACCTGTGGCTTAGCTGGCTATATAAAGAGTCTAGATTGATGTAGTAGGGAATCAAGAGGAAATAAAAAGGTAGATCTAGGAATGATTATCAAGATACAACATTGGAGACAAAGATAGGATGCAAGCTGTAATTCTGATTTCATAATTTTCATTGTATAAGGCCAAAACCCGAAAGGCCTCACAGCCGGGCATGTTGAAAGAAATAATATAATTCTTTGTTATTGCTACTAGTTGATTATCTCATATCCATTGTGTTTTCATTTCTTTCATATGATTTTATATTGCTTCCATTGTGTAACTCTAAGCAGGGCTTGTTGTTGATTCAAGTGGACTCAATTCTGCTTGTATCTACCCTGCCCCTGCGTCATATAACAAGGCTCACTTTTAACAGGGTGATTGAAATCTTTTAACCACGTCACACCTAATAGTGTGTATTGTAACTTTTGAAAATGTTAGGTTTTAACCAAGTTCACTTCAAAAGAGTGAAAATAATAGTAGCATGTTACAAAGTATTTTTTTCCACATTGGGTTTCCACTATAAATCCTGGTGTTAATACTTGTGTGAATGTTTTGGTTTGAACATTTATGTATTTTACAAGTTAAGTTATAGTTGGGTAGTGGACTACAATATTATATGTTTCTACTATTGAATCAATGATGACTGAGTTTGTTTTGGTTATTGGATCTGATTTAAGGAAAAAATTTTAAGTTTGTCTTATACATCAGGACCTGAGAACAACTGATTCACCCCCCCTCTCTATTGTTCTAAATCATATTAACAGAGCCGCCATTTGAGATCTCATTCTTGAGTAATCTTGGATAGAATGACTCATAGAAGTTTGACAATATTTTAGCACACAGTATGTGGTAATGTAAGAATAAGTTTTGTTGATGGAAGAAAATTCTTAGAGGGTATGATGCATGAGCATATATGTTTTTCTTTAATTCTAAAAGTTGGTAAAGAGGAAGTTTAAGATGTACCTATAGAAGTTGCAGATTTGTTGAATGAGTTTCAAGATATTGTATTTGATAATGTACCTAATGGATTACCACTAGTATGGAAGATAAGTCATCAGATGAACTTGATCTTAGGAGCCAATTTTTTGAATAAGGAAGTACATAGAATGACACCAGCTAAAAGTGAAGAGTTCAACAGACAAGTACATGAGTTATTGCAAAGGGGTTGATTAGAGAGAGTCTGAGTCCCTGTGTTGTACCAACAATATTAGAACCAAAGAAGAATGGAGAATGGAGGATGTGTACAGATTTTATGGCTATAAACAAGATCACAATCAAGTATAGGTTTTCATTGCCGATGATGCATGATATTATGGACTGTTTGAGTGGAGCTGTGTATTTTTCAAAGATAGATCTAAATAGTGGATATCATTAGATTCAGATCAGAGAAGGAGATGAATGAAGGATTGCTTTCAAAATAAAGGAATGACCGTATAAGTGGTTAGTCATGTCTTTTGGGCTAACCAATGCACCGAGCACTTTCATGCGAATCATGAATGAGGTTCTGAATAAATTTTTGGGTAAGTTTGTCATTGTTTACCTAGATGATATTTTGATCTTCAGTAAAATATTGGAGGAGCATATAATGCATATTCATAAAGTGTTTGAGAAGTTAAGGAAAGAGAAATTGTTGATTAATTTGAAGAAGTGTAGTTTTGTTAAGGAGTTGGTGTATTTGGGATTTGTAGTTTCAATAGAAAGTCTAAAAATGGACCTAGAGAAAGTGCAGGCTATCCTCGAATGGCCTACTCCAAGGAGTGCTACTGAGGTAAGATCTTTTCATGGTTTGGCTAGTTTTTACATAAATGTTATCAAGAGATTTAGCAATATTTGTGGACCCTTGACTGAAACAATGAGAGAAGATAGGAAAGAGTTTAAGTGAACTACTAGGGTAGATAAGAGTTTTAAGTTGTTGAAATAAAAAGTTATAGAACAACCCTTTTTAGCACTTCCAGATTTTAATAAGGTGTTTGAATTGGACTATGATGTTAGTGGTACTACGATAGGAGATATTTTGAGCCAAGAAGGTAAACCTATTGCTTATTTTAATGAGAAGTTAAATGATGCCAAGAGAAAATATTCTCTTTATGATCAAGAATTTTATGCTATAGTTTAGGCATTGAAAAAATGGAGACACTATCTTCTTCCTAAAGAGTTTGTTTTGTATACTAATCATCAAGCTTTACAATACTTGAATAGTCAAAGAAAGTTGAATCAAAGACATTTGAAATGGGTTAATTTTTTGTAGAGTTATACATTTATTTTGAAATACAAGAGTGGAAAGTCTAACAGGGTCACTGATGCGCTTACAACAAGACAACTTTTGCTGAAAGAGATGCAAATTGAAGTGGTTGGGTTCAAGTAACTCAAGATTTTATATCCGAAGGATCCTAATTTTGGTGAAGCTTGGAAAGCTTGTACAAAACCTATTACTCTAGATAAAATGAAGTGGTTGGATTTCATCATCCAGGATGGTATGTTATTCAAAGGAAGTCAATTGTGCATTCCACGAAGTTCTATGAGAGAGAATCTCATCAAGGAGAAGCATAGTGGAGGATTGGATAGATATTTTGGTCGAGATAGAATGTTAAGAATGAATGCTAAATGTTTGGCAACCATTATGTAGCAATTATTGTTACACTCATGACTATGATTATCATTGATGTCAATATAGTGACTACCAGAGACTTGTAGAGAAGCAGACAGTGTTTGGATTAGTGCACATGGGATATTGCAGTTGGATCTATGAAATGTTGAGGATATATTCTTTGATATGTTATATATTTATGGTTAAGAGTGTAGATAGTAATTTATTTATTTGTGGAAATTATGAGTATTTTGGTGGAAGCAGTATTCAGGCAGTGTTCTTGAGTAGCGGTTTGTGAAAATCAGATGATATCTCCTAATCAAGATGGAATCTAGTTTTGTGCAGTTAAAGGGAAGTTGAAGACACATTGATAGTGACATGGATGATAGTGCAAACTTTGAGGTCACACGAGTGAAGAATTATTGTAATTGAAAATCGACAATTTTGTGTAATTTTGATGTAGCGTGTGGAAACTTTTATTTTGTAATTGAATGCTGACTCATTTGTAATTACTTGAGTGTGGTATAAAAGAAGCAATATTTTTCATTGTTGTAATATGGATGGATGTGATAGTGTATGAATGAAGTGAAGAAAAGAGCTAAGGAAATTGTGAAAGCGAAATTGTGAAAGAAGACATGCAAGGTACAGAGATTTGAAATTTAGATCTAAGGTAGAAGAGAGTGTGGTTTGGCACAGTCAGAAAAGAGGTAACATATTGTTGAGATCAGTAATCTTTTGGTATTATTTTTTTGAGTAATACAAGATCAGTTGGACAGTGTGTTCAGTGATCTTACCTTAAAGTTGTTTGGGCACTGGGTCCTTCTATCTTCCATAACTCTTAACAGGGTTAGAATCTTTTAGCAGGAATTCAAAATCTCCTAACATGGATTCATATGTACTGAATGTATTTCATAAGACTCCTAACAGAGTCCATCTTTTCACAAAGAATATTCATATTAGGGCATCTTTTGTGGGCATCATTCTCACTGGGGTTTAATCTTTGATCAAGAGGTTCCCTAGTCAACATATGTTGTGTCATTGTGTTATTGTGTATGAATATCTTTCTATGGTTGGTAATTATATTGCTTACATAGTTTAATGTTGTTGAAGTTGATAAAAGTTATAATTAAAAAATTATTGATTCAACCCCCCCTCTCAGTTATCTTGGTGGAATTTACTTTCTAACAATTGGTATTAGAGTGGCAGGTCCTTGAAAAAGAAGTTTAATAGCTTAAGGAGATCCATGGTGAATTTTAGAAAAGAAAGCCCTAAGTTTGATGGAGTAAATTTTGACACCTGGAAAGAAAAGATAAAGACACACCTACTGTGTTTAGGATTAGGTTATTGGTTGATTACAAAGAATGATAAGACTATCATTGAAGAGGACAATCTTGAAACATGTACTAGTGATGAGAGAGATCTATTCATGTGTAACATACTTGCAAGAGAAGCATTTTTGACAGCCCTTCCAGAGAATGAGTACAGTCAGGTAAATTGTTTGAAAAAATCTTATGAAATTTGGAAAGCTTTACACTCTACTTTTGAAGGTGACGAACATGCAAAGAAAGTTAGATTACATAATTGGATATGTGCATTTGAAGATATAAGAATGATGGAAGATGAATCTGTTAGAAGCTATATTGGTAGAATATCAGAAATTGTTACAAGCATAAAATATTGTGGAGGAACAAAGACAAAGAATGAAGTGATATGGAAAATTTTGACGACATTGACTCTTGTATTTGAGCAGACAACATAGATGATTGAACAAGTTACACCTTGTACTTCAAACTTTACAAGAGAGACTCTTCTTGGAATATTAGAAGCAGCAAAGATGAACCTGAGGTTATCAAGAGACTTGCCTAGAATGGAGACAAAATTCAATGCTCTTAGTGTTCACCCTACTTTTTCAAGAAGCATCAGTGTGAGCAGAGATTATGCTAATAGCAGCAAATCTAGAAATGAAGAAGACGGGAAGATTGAAGAAGGTATTGTCTTGCTTGTGAAGAGAGAACCAGATGGTAAGAAAATTTTTAAATGTTGGACTTGTCAAAAATATGGTCATTTTGCATCTAAGTGTCCTAAGAGACTTAAAATGTACATAAACAATTTCAAACCTAGAAGATCTAAGGAATGTTATTATGCTAATGATGAAGATCTTGAAGCTAGTGTAGAGAGAACTCTAAGTGAAAGTGATACTGAATTTGTAGCAATTAAAGAAAAGAATCCTGAAACTGATGTTAAGGAAGAAAAAACTTTAGTTTCCCAAGTTGAAAAGAAATTTGATTAGATTATAGACAGTGGTTGTTCACATAATATGACTGGAGACATGAAAAAGTTCATAAAGTTTAACAATTATGATGGAAGAGTTGTTAGAGTTGGAAATAATGCACCTTGTTTGATTAAAGGTATAGGATCTATTACTCTAGATGGAAAGACTAATACTGATGATGCTTATTTTGTAGATGCATTGAAACATAATCTTTTGAGTGTTGGACAATTAGTTGATAAGGGATATCAAGTTTGGTTTACTAAGAAAACTTGTGTGATAAAAGATAAAGATGGAAATCTGATTGGAACTGGATCTAGAATCAGAGGTAATGTATTTCAGTTGAATCTTACTGAGATGACATGTTTGATTACTAAGATTGATGATAGTTGGTTATGATATAGAAGGTTTTGTCATATAAACTTTGACAACATTGTGAAAATGAGTACTACACTTCTAGTAAGGGATTTGCCTAAAATTATGAAGCCTACTAACATGATTTGCAAAGAATATGTGATGGCTAAACAGAAGAGATGTTCTTTTCCTAGTGAGAAGTTTACATCTGCAGAAAAGTTGGAGATTGTTCATACAGATTTGAGCAGTCCTACCAGGACTAGAGGATTCTATCGAAAAAGGTATTTTATGATTCTAGTTGATGATTTTACAAGAATGATGTGGAATGCATTTCTTAAAGAAAAGTCTGAAGTATTTGATAAGTTTAAGATCATTAATAATCAAGTTGAGAATGAATCTGGAATGAAGATTAAATGTTTGAGATTTGATAGAGGTGGAGAATTTACTTCTAGAGATTTTAACACCTTTTGTGAAGTAAATGGCATTAAGAGATAATTTTCAGCCCCTAGGACACCTGAACAAAATGTTATTGCAGAAAGAAAAAATAGATCAATGACTGAAGTAGCAAGAGCTATGTTATTTGATAATGATTTGGCAAAGATATTCTAGAGAGAAGCAGTGAACACAGTAGTGTATACAATGAATAGAGTACAAATCAGAGCAGACACAGACAACACACCCTATGAATTATGGTTTGGACATGCACCCTCAATTAAGTATTTTAGAATTTTTGGAAGGAAATGTTATATAAAGAGAGATGAGATGATAATATTGAAAATTTTAATCCTAGAAGTGATGAAGGTATATTTCTTATATATTCTTTGAAAAGAAAATCCTATAGATGTTAAAATAAAAGAACTAAGACTATTGTTGAAAGCGCAAATGTTAAAGTTGATGAAAAGTTCAAAATTCAGGAAAGAATGCTTGATTATGAATCAGATGGAGAAGCTCATCCTAAACCTAACACTGGAACTACTGAATTATTTTATGAGACTGAAAATGATTTATTGAATGAAAACCACAATGAAGTCATTGAAGACCCTACACCTGAAGTGAGATCTGAGACAGTGACACCTAACAAGAATTTATCAAGAAATCATCCTATGGAGAAAATTATTGGAAGCATTAAAAGAGGAGTTCTAACTCAGAATAAGGTACAAGAATAGTTATGTTTGATTTCTCAAATTGAACCTAAAACTACTAGTGAAGCTTGTGAAGATGAAAGTTGGATTAATATTATGAAAGAAAAATTAGATTAGATTGAAAAAAACAAGACATGGGAATTGGACCCTAGACCTAAAGACAAGAATGTTATTGGAACTAAATGGGTATTCATAAACAAGATGAATAAATAAGTAGTAAGAAACAAATAAAGATTGGTATGTAAGGAATACTCACAGCAAGAAGGAATTGACTATGAAGAAACCTTTGCACCTGTAGCAAGAATTGAAGTAGTAAGAATGTTTTTGGCTTATGCAGCTTATAAGAAATTCAAAGTATATCAGATGGATGTAAAGTCAGCATTTCTGAATGGAGAATTGGAAGAAGAAGTCTACATTGAGTAGCTTGAAAGTTTTCCTTTGACTCAAGAAGGAGACATGGTATGTAAACTAAAGAAAGCCTTCTTTGGACTAAAGCAAGCACCTAGAACTTGGTATGCAAGATTGGACAAGTATTTGTTAAAGTTGGGATTTACAAAAAGAATAGCTGATAGCAATCTATACACAAAAGAAATTGAAAATGGTTTGTTGATTATAGTTATTTTTGTTGATGACATTATTTTTGGAGGAGAAGATGAAGCTAGTGACAAATTTGCTAATGAAATGAAGACTGAATTTGAAATGAGTATGATTGGTGAAATGAAATACTTTTTGGGATTACAGATAATAATGAACAATGATGGTATCTTTGTAAGTCAGACAAAGTATCTAAATGACTTGTTGAAAAGATTTGGAATGGAGAACTGTAAACCAGTTGGAACACCTATGGTAACTGGACATAAATTATCTATCACAGATGAAACACCGACAGTTGAAAAGAAGAAATACAGATCTATGATTGGAGGATTGCCATACTTGACTCATACAAGACCTGATATAGCACATTCAGTTGGAATTGTAGCAAGATTTCAAGTTGAACCTAGAGAATTACATTATGCAGCAGTAAAGAGGATACTGAGATATTTAAGAGCAGGGATTTGTTTAGTGGCAATTATTCGCCAATTGGTGAATATGTCCCGATCAGCAGATAAAATTTGGTGAATAAAATGCTCGTATAGTGGTTAACCAGTTCACCCAAATTTTATAAAATTCTCATATAGTGGTCGAATTGTTCGCCACTATTTTTACGTAATTTCAGTACGGTAGTCGGGTTCTTCGCCCATCTTTCTATTACTATTTCACTCTTATTCGCCACAGATTAAATTGGGTGTCTTCATCGAGGATCAACATTCACCAAAGGCCCATTGTCCCAACTAAAAATTTTATTTTACACTAGGACCCAATTCGCCATGCATCATACTTAATCATATCCCAAATTCCCGCCCTATTCGCCCAGTCAATTATTTGAAAATACGCGGGTTCGCCAAATATTAGTTGGTATCATAAGCATGTTGGAAATTTGGCTAAGTTGATTGCATAGATGTTGTCATTATGGAAACATATGATCCACATGAAGATCACACAAGTCAAAGAGCAAGTATGATAGAGCGCATTGCAAATTTGTCTAAGTATGAGACAGTATTTTTACCAGTGTACCCGGACATAGTTTTTGTTTGCAACGTTCACTGGAGTTATTTCAATGCTTGCACACTTGAACATAGACTCTATGGTGACTAATGATGACCCATCTCAGATTGCAAGTCAGTACGGCATGTACGAAAGAAGTTATGACAGTTTTACCGAAGACAGTGTGAAGCTGACAGGATAGAATATGAAGACAGAACTAGTAAAGAGTTAAGAGATTATTTTGTTTATCAAAATAATCTCTTAACAATATAAAGGGATGACATCCTAGATTTTTACCCTTGGATAAAGTTATTTTTTAATATAGCAGCCGACCAAGTAAAGTTATTAGCCTTAATAACTTGTATAAATGTAATTGTAAAATGTAAGAAAGTGTGTAGTGAAGGATGTAATATCTGAGATATATGAAGTAATAGTGAAAGAACAGTGAAGAGATATTGATGCAAGAAGTATAAGGTTATGTACCTTGACCTCTTTTGTAATCAGTGTATATTGTACATTACTTGTTCAAGTAGTGGGCTCAGCTGGTAATCACATTTTGTACTACCAACTCCTAACAGGGTTGAGGCTTCTAACAACGCCTATAGTCCCTTAATCAGGACTGATACACTATATGCTTATAATAGACTCATAATAGGGTCAACATCCTTAACAGGATACTTTTGATTAGTGGATCTTTGTGGGTACCATCCCCACCGGGGATTTCCCTTGGCCAGGGTTTCCTCGAGAATAAATCATATGTTATGAGTTCTTTAGTTTTATTGCTATGCATGTTGTTTAGCTTCTTATGTTATGCATGTGTAAAGATAATCTATTATATCAATAATTGGGAAAAAGATAAAGTTTGTAGAATACTAATTCACCCCCCCCCCACCTCTTAGTATTCCCTATTTCTAACAATTGGTATCAGAGCTTAGTTACTCGAAAAAGAATCATTCAAGGAAAGCCTAGCAGCTTGAGTAAGATCTCTATGGATATGGATCAACTACAGAAGAATTTTGAAGAAGCTCTTGAATAAATTGATATGCCTACTGATGAAAGAGACACTCTTAAAGGAAAATATGTTGATGCAAAGAACCTCATTAAGAAACTGAAAAACAAATTGGAAGATCTGAGATCTGAAAAAGAATCTAAAGTTTTTATTGAAGATTGTAATGACAATTTAGAAAAAGAAAATGAGATCATTAAGCTTGAATTGAAGATAGAAAATTTGAAGCTTAGTTTGAAAGATGGAAATGGCAAGAATGAAGCAAATCTGAAATCTGAGAATGAAAGTCTAAAAACTGAAAATGAAGGACTGAAATCTAAACTTGGAAATGTAACATCTGAACTTGAGAAAGTCAATTTACAGTATGATGAACTTGAGAAATACAACAAGATTGTGAAAGGCGAACTGACTCAATCCAAGCAACAACTTGAAAGGCTATATTCAACTAGTGCGAAGATTGATAAACACACATCTTTTTAGAAACCATTCTATGATAAGAGTGGTCTTAGATTTAACACTCTTAAAGCAAATGATGAAAGCAAGGAACCAGATCTAAAATTATCTGAAAGCTTAGATGAGAAGAAGTCTGATGAGATCAACAAATCTAAAGATACACCTAAAGAAGAAAAATCACTGAAGGAAGAGGAATCATCCAAAGATATGCAAAGAGAATTCAAAAGTAGATGTTTTGCTTGTAATACTATTGGTCATATGAAGAGAGATTGCACAGGTAAGCAATTTAAACCTCTTAATGGTTATTGTTATAACTATCATGGATTTGGACATAGAGCTATTGAATGTAGGAAACCTAAATTTGTTGAGACTAATAATAATAGTAGAATGTTTAGGAATATTAACAATGCAAATAAGAAACCTATTGAAGATATGAACAGAAGAAATGGAGTAATATGTTATAGATGCAACAAGGTTGGACACATTGCTAGAAATTGTAGATCACAGATTAATCCACCTGGACCAAGATATGGAAACAATGAAATTGTTTGTCAGATATGCAACAAGATTGGACATACAACAAGGTTTTCCAGAATGAGCAATAGAGTTTTTCATCCTAACACTAACCCTAGAAATCATGAAAGAAGAAATGAAGATGCAAGTAATAGATAGAAAGGTTGTTGTAGCAATACAGATGAAGTGAAGTTTGTTAAAAGCACAAATCAAGGAGACATATTCAACATTGAAGGTAATCAGAAAGGTGAAGTATCAAGTGGTAAGAATGAATCCTTACCTGACCTATCTCAAAGCACTTAATTTATGAAAATTATAATAGATTAGGAACTTAGATTAGTGTAGAAGTAGATTTATGATGAATTAAGTCTTGCACAATTAATGAAAGGTAGTTTATGATATTCTAATGCTATGGTTAAGAGCACAAAGAAAAATATTATGAAGTTTTAAGTTTTGCAGGATAGCAGAAACAACTTTTTGGAAAGAAACGGCAAAAGAATTGAATGCAATGTTAGACCTAAGTGAGATTAAAGTAATAAAAGGTTATGATCAGTGTTATTTGATCATCAAAGAGAATACAAGTGTTAAGGAGATAAAAGAGTAGTGATTGGAAGCTTTTTGCAATGATTTGGTGAAGGATTTGAGCGCTGAATCTACGCAAGCCCTAAAATCGCAAAATCAAGGTATTTTACTTAACAGGTCTATGAATCGGTAAAAGGAATTTGAAGTAATCATGGATGTATCTTTAATTCATAATGTCAAAGATAAAAATAGACCTAGAATGAAGAGGGAACTAGTAGAACCCCTGGAAGAAGACCCTAAGTTAGCTTTATCATCCGTACTAGATGGAGTTTTGCATTTAGAGAATGTAAGAAGTTATCTTGGATGCAAGTTAGAAACCATCAGTGATAATGATTTTACAAATGAGTATGAGAAGATTTACAACCAGGACATGCCATTGAAAAAAGGATATGATCATTTGAAAGACAATGAGATTGTTAAGTATGCATTGCAGTATGAGTTTGATAATGAAGAATGCACTAAGATAATCCTTAGTAGAATTAATAATGGGAAGTTTTGGCTAGAAGATAGAGTAATAGACATTCCTTTGAATGAGAAGAACATGAGAAAAATAGTCATTGATAACACTAATTCATCCGATAATGGCAGAGGAATTGTAATTAGTAAGATCCAACAACATGATGTTAGATACTTATGCAAAATCCTAACAACTAAGTTTTGTGCAAATTCAAGAGAGGATGACATGGTAGCTGGAATGGTACACATAGCTTATTTGATGTGTGTTGACAAAGTGCTAGTTGATATGTGTGAAATTATGAGAATTCAATTGTTTGAGAACTTGGAAAAGATTAAGAAAACAAAGTATGCACAATTTAGAATTTCATCTTTGATCACTTACATATTTTTTCATCTTTTGAGGAGATTTCCTTACACCATAGGAAATGATTGGAATGATGGACAAACTACAATGGAAAGGATTAATGTAGTATACAGAAAGCATGTTATTGACAGTGTTAATGAGAGTGCAGTACTTGTTATTAAGACATTTCAGAATATTGTGTCTAGAAAATTGAGGATTCCACGGTCTCTTGTGGAGAAATACAAGAATGAAGTATGTTTTATGGTTGACACTGACTTTACATACATTGAAGCAGTTGAACCTAGAATTGAGTTCATAGACCCTCTTGGCTATGAAATATCTGAAACTGAGAAAGAAGAATATGTGATTATGCTACTTAAGTGCAAGGTTGACACTCACAGTAACAGATTTGGAACTTTTGAAGAAAAATTCAACTCTGCAAAGGCTATACATGAGGAGAAACAGTCTAAGAAAAGAGTTAAGAGCACTATTAAGAAAATATTGAAGGATACAGGAATGACAGAGAGAAAATTCTTAGTGGCAAAGCAGACAGTAGTAGCAATCAGAGATATTGGATAGAAAGAGATTTTTTCTATACCTCCCTTATCATCTAGTGCAGTACCAATCAAGGTGAAAGTAGAGGAACCTAAGAAGGAACAAGTAGCAAGCAAACCTACTAGATCTACCTCCTCCACACCGAGCAAGAGAGTGAAAGAAATTTCTACTGGACTCGATAACAGGCAGAAAACTTTGGTGCCACCAGTACCTAGGAAAATTGTAGAAATTAAAGAAGATGACACTTCTGTCAAGAAGAAAGCATGAAAACCTAGAGTTGAGAGAGTGAATGAAGAAATTATAAAAGATGGAGACTTCACTAAAATGAATAAATAATATGACCTTTATGACTATTCTGATAAATTGAATCTTGAAAATGCAGTGGTCAAGCATTTGATTCTAGCTAATAAGAAGTTTGACACTATTCAGGGAAAGATACCTGATGACTTATTGAAGAAACTTGTTAATAGGAAGATGAGAGCACAAGAAGAAGACAAATCTATCAAAGAGAATCTTGTTAAGAAACTATGTGATGTAAGAGATGATGAACATCTTAAACAAATTTTGAAGCCCCTTAGCACCCATTTAAGGACAAAAATGAGAACCATTCAGATCATGGTAGGACAATATGAACAAGTGAATGCAGAGACTGAACAAGCAATAATCAAAGTTATGGCAGAAATTGTTGGAGAGACATTAGTTGCAGCAGAGCAAGTAGAAGAAGCAAAACAAGAGGACATTCCCTCTCCACTGGCTATAAATATTGAAGAAGAATCTATGAATGTTGAAGGTACAAGGATCACCTTGGATACTGATGATAATGTACTCAAGAATCTAGAGAACATTGTTGACAATTCGGCTCTTGATGAACCGGATAGAACTATAGAAGCATAGCATACCTGATTTATTGTTGAAGAACCCAAAGTATCAGAAGTACAAGCACCTATACCCTCTATAGAAGAAATCAGTCTTACTCCTGAAATTGGAAAGAAGAAGAAAATTGGATCTTTGTTTGAGGATTTGGGAAAAGAAGTAGATGATGATGATTAGATGGAATTGATCACATTTTTGAGCAAAATAATTGGGAAGAATAAGAAAGTTAAGAGTCTTGAAGGATGTCTGAAGGACCTAACTGAAAAGTTACAAAGTATTGTGACCACACAGATTGTAGAAGCAGACCCTATAGAGAAGGCAAAGAAAGTGATGAGAAATTTTGATGATGAGTTCACTAACCTAGCTGATATTACAAAAGTGAAAGCACGGGTAGACTATGAAGCTAGAATGCTATTGAACATCAGTCAATACATCAGCAATGATATCAATACTCTTGATATATGTATCAAAGATTTGATGAAACATTTGGAAATAGGAAAATATTTGTACATACAATGTACAAAATTAGAGACTTTGATAGCTGAGGAAGATCATAAGATAAAATTGAAGGAAGTAGAGATTCTAAATGAAACAAACCTTCTATCTAACCCTAATGTGAAGGTCTGTAATGTTGAGAAGAAATTTAGGCAACTTTATGATGAAATCAGAATTGTACAAGATGAGAAAGACAGGAAATTAAGAAGATATACTCTTTTGAAAGAGCATGCTTCTATGAAGTTAAGTGTTATTGAAGAGTAGTTGGAAGATTGCCTTACAGCTAAGACATCTTTTCAGAAATTTAACTTTGAAAACCTCCAAGCATGTCAAATAGCATCTTATGGACTGAGCGCACTACTCAATGTGACATATTCCATTAAGAAATCATGGGAAAAGGAGATAGAAACCATGAAGACAGATTTTGCAGATTGTGTTGCAAGCCTACCCGCTTTGCAATAAATAAATTGAGGTATAACCTTTTGTGATACAATTTTGTAACCCTCCCTACCATTATTTTGTCATTGTTGTCAAAGGGGGAGAGATATTTAGTAGAAAATTGATAGTATATGATAAGGATTGATACTCTTAGGGGGAGTATTGTATTAGAAATAAGATTTTTAAGGAGTTATAAGGATAGTATATATGTGTTATACTATGGCCACAATTTTGACAATTTTTTAGAACATTTAGCCAATTTTCTCATATGTTGCCACCAATGACAAAGGGGGAGATTGTTGGCAATTTGGCTGATTTGATTACATAGATGTTGTCATTATGGCAACATATGATCCACATGAAGATTACACAAGTTAGAGAGCAAGTATGACAGAGCACATTGAAAATTTGTCTAAGTATGAGATAGTATTTTTACCAATGTACTCAGACATAGTTTTTGTTTGTGATGTTCACTGGAGTGAGTTCATTGCTTGTGCACTTGAACATAGACTCTATGGTGACTAATGATGACCCATCTCAAAGTGCAAGTCAGTACGACATGTATGGAAGAAGTTATGACAGTTTTACCAAAGACAGTGTGAAGCCGACAGGACAAAATATGAAGACAAAACTAGTAAAGAGTTAAGGGATTATTTTGTTTTTCAAAATAATGTCTTAACAATATAAAGGGATGACATCCTAGATGTTTACCCTTGGATAAATTTATTTTTTAATATAGTAGCCGACCAATTAAATTTATTAGCCTTAATAACTTGTATAAATGTAATTGTAAAATGTAAGAAAGTGTGTAGTGAATGATGTAATGTGCAAGATATATGAAGTAATAGTGAAAGAACAGCGAAGAGATATTGATGCAAGAAGCATAAGTTTATGTACCTTGACCACTTTTGTAATCAGTGTATATTGTACATTACTTGTTTGGGTAGTGGGCTCAGCTAGTAATCACATTTTGTACTACCAACTCCTAACAGGGTTGAGGCTCCTAACAAGGCCTATAGTCCCTTAATCAAGACTAATGCACTATATGCTTGTAATAGACTCCTAATAGGGTCAATATCCTTAACAAGATACTTTTGATTAGTGGATCTTTGTGGGTACCATCCTCACCAGGGTTTCCTCGAGAACAAATCATGTGTTATGAGTTCTTTAGTTTTATTTCTATGCATGTTGTTTAGCTTCTTATGTTATGCATGTGTAAAGATAATCTATTATATCCATAACTGGGAAAAAGATAAATGTTGTAGAATACTGATTCACCCCCCCTCTCAGTATTCCCTATTTCTAATAAAACAACAGTCGACCCCTTCACCAAAATGGACGATGGATATTATGAGGCAAAATCTTATGGTTGATATGAAAATGGTTTACTTGTAGTTGTCTATTTAAGAGATATGAGTTTCATTATTGAAACATGCCAGAGAGAAGGAGACTTCAAGAGATTTAGTTGATTCTAAGCTCACAATTGGATTTGTGATTGGTAGCGAATGACTACCAGTCCGTAGTATTTTATTCAAGTAAAATTTTGTTGTAGCCATAATTTGTTGGAGATGTCATAGTCAAAGTTAAACAAGAAGAGGACTATTGAAGGTGGAGATGTCCAAGAGAGGCCAACGAAATGTAGAAATATATCTTCATACTTTGGCATGGGTAGACGCAATAGTGTTGGTCAAAGTGAGGAAGGTACATCATCAGAGGAACCTATACAATTTCAAGGTTCTCAACCTACACAGGAGTCTAATGAACAAATTGGGGAGCCTAATAAATCTGGTGATGAAGTTACGGAACCTGATATCTCTGATGAAGATGACCTTAAAGAAGAATTTCAAGTCAACAACCAGTACCAGGATGAAGTGATCGACTTCAGTGATGATGATGGTTCAATTAACAGTAACACTAAAGGGAGAGGAAAATCAAAAGAAAAAATTGATTGTTAATGGGAGATGTCGAGGAGATTTAAATTTGATTGGGTGGAAAAATATCCATTCATTGAACCCGTGGACAATCCAATTGTAGGTGAGCCGCTAATAGAATGCAAATGTATGATTTGTAGTTGGAAGTATAAAAAGGAAAAGCGGTTGTAGCTTAAACTAGACACCATAGAGAAACATATTGGTAAGGTTTACGAAACCTCAACTGTTGATGGAAAGGAAATAAAAGTGGTAAGATATAAAACAAAGGAGCAATGTCAACATAAAAGGAATGCTAAGGAATATTATTTGTTTCAAAAATTTAAGATGAAGCCTAGTGAAGTTCAAGGTTCTATTAATTCTATTTTTGCAAAAGCAAGTGAAGTAGAAGAACGCAGAAAAGTTGTTCAATTAAGTAATGTTTTCCATATTTTGAGTAGAGGCCATCCAATGATAGACTATCCAGAAATGAGTGGTTTGTTACACTTTCTAAAATTTCCTAACTATCCTATCACTCATTGGTCAATAAATAGTGGATGGGAATTGGCAAGTTGTATTGCCCAGGTTGAAATAGTGGATGTACAAAGAAAAATAAAAGAGTCAACCTTTATTGCATTGTCCTTAGACAAAGTTACAGTAATAGATAATACATCATGGGTATGCATGCATGTTTATAATGTGCAGAATAATGCCTACCAACCACATCTACTAACTATTGCAAAATTGAGGGACAATGCAACATCGAAAACTTTATTTCAATTAGTAAAGAACTAATTAATGGAATATGGAGGTATGGATGAATTGACAATAGCAATGAGGTTGATCTATGTTGGAGCGGATGGAGCTTCAGTAATGCAAGGTCAAAGAAATGGTCTTTGCACAAAGATGCAGGCTTCGTGTTCACCGTACGTTGTTGGCATTCACTGTATGGCCCACAGGATGAATCTTGCTTTTAGAGTTGTGAAGAAGTTCCCTTTAGTAAACAAGGTTGAAGATTTAGTAAGAGAGTTGTAATCATATTTTTTTCGAAGTCCCAAACGTTTTAGGGAATTTCAGCAATTTGCTGATGGAATTACCAATGGAAAGAAGCTTCTTAAAGATGTTGATACCAGATGGATCTCTTTGGATGGACCACTGCATCAAGTTTTTTCTGAATATTGATCTTTGATTGGACTGATGTACGAAAATTGGGACAATGTAGAAAATCAGAGATGTGGCGACCTGCTTCGGAGGTTAAGCAATATAGAGACACTTTTGACTTTAGCATCTCTTCTTCCCATGCTAGAAGCAATGATGTTCATTATAAAAAAAGCCCAGGAAAGAGCCATGTATTTGCAGAATATGCTCACTTGCGTAAAATGTCATGCCAAGCCTTGGATAGTCTCTATCGAAATGACCTAAATTTATCTGATGAAAGATTTAATCATTGGCAGAAACTAACATATTTGGACAATCCTGATAATTATTTAAAGATCATTGAAAATGGGGATTTATGTGTTTGTGTAAGGGGATTTCAGATACCAATGTACTACAGTGCCCCAAAAAAGCATGCTACAAGAGTTACAAGGGAAGAGTTTACCAAGATCGTTGAGTCTATAGCAAGTAATGCAAGGGACATAGCCTATAAAGTTTCCTCTGAAATAAGATCTTGATTCCCATATGAACAACTGCTTGAGGCCATGGCAATTGTGTTTCCTCAATATTGGACCTTAAACTCTAAGGAAGATTATCATAATAGGTTGATGACTTTGATAAAGGAATTTTGCAAATCTGTAGAATTCAATGGAGTGACTATCAATGGAATTTTAGATGAGGATCTTCTTAGACAACAATTAGGCACTGTTGCAAAGATTGTGAGGCATTAATATCAATTAATGCATAACCCACATGAAGAGGGCTCGACAACAAGGCTTTGGATAGAACTAAAACAAAGCACAATGTTGCGTGAAGAAATTTCAAAGTTTTTCAAGCTTGTTGATCTATGTTAGACCATGATATTGGGTTCAGTGGAGGATGAGAGAGTTTTCAGTGCATTGGGCTTCCTAAAATCAAAGCTAAGAAACAAACTAGACAAGACTTTGGAAACATTCTTGAGGGTCTACACATCTAGGTATGATGTCAATACTTTTCCTTATCAAAAAGCAATGGAAATCTGGAAGAAAAGATGCAAAAGAAGAGGGTTGGGCAACACCATTAACCAATCTTCGACATCGACTTTGAGTGGGACAAGTATAGGTGGCGATGGGAGTCAGAGAAGCAGAGGTCAGAGTGAAGAAGGCACAAACGAAAATGAAGAGAACAATGAAGAAACTGGAATACCATAATTAGATGATGATGATGATGCAGAGATGAATTGGCAAATTTAGGAAATTTCTGCTAAATTAGCAGTAGAAATCAATAGGTATTTTTTGAACTTATTAACTACTATATCCTATCATTCAAATTTCAATGGTCATTTTAGAAAAGCAAGAATGTATTATGTTTCATCATTAAAATTTTAGAATAAAGAGTATTATTAATGTAGAGTGTAGTTTGTAACTTTGTATCATATCATCAATGATCATTCATATTTGAATTTGAAATTTCTAAATGAAATTTTGTATTCCAATAGCATATAACCGAGTAAATCAACTAAGAATAATTGAATAAAATAGAGTAATTCAACATACATTGAATTGGAAAACATGAAAATTAGATAGAGTACAATTTTTTTTGTATTCATTTGCAATATATTACAATTTACAGTAGTTCAAAATTTAGAGCAATCTTTGTAGGCCAGTCCAATCATCCTCTGATGGCAGAGCAATTTGGTTCATAGTATAGTCACACTCCTACAACTTTGTTAGCAATTCATATTTGGAAGTGTGACTTGACATCACTATTGCTTCTAAAACTCCATTCAAAGTTCTCATTGGTTTGATGAAATCCATGAATGTATCAGCAGACATGTCTGTAGGAAGAAAGCATAAATCAGTATTTATTTTGTCCTGCAACCTTATTTTGTAATTTTCTCTTCCAATGAAGTTATTTGCATCAAATCCCTTAGGCAAACCAAGACTTTCCATATTCACTTTCCTTTGTTCCATCTTTGTGATCTTCTGCTTAGCTTTGTCATCCAATTCATGTGCTTCCCTTAGCTTCTCACATTTTTGAATGATACTTGATACCTTTACTAAGGCATCAAGGTGGTTGCTAATTCCCTTGTTTGATAGATAACTATCACTCTTACTGTAGAGTTGTTGCATAATATCTTTTGCTTCTTTATCTTTCTTGACAACATCCATGTTCTGTTCAATGTTCTTATGGAGCTTCAAATAACATACTCTCATACTTTGAAGCATTTCAAACCACTCATACAAGCTATTACACATCACCAATATTTGGCTCCAAATGTGTTCTTTTGCAATATTCACTAAATTATTACTAGTATTTGTTAAATTTTGAATTGTATTATTGGCTTTCTTTAGTTCTTCTACCATTTTTTCAAAATTCTCCCTATCTTCCACTGCTTTGTGTTCCCAATGATTTGCTTTATCCACCTGAGACTCCAATTTCTTTTACAATTCCCAGTTGGAGGCAACATTACTCTCCACGGTTTTAACTAACTTTTTTGAACTGACTCTTTCTTCCTCTAGTTTTTTACTAATTTATGCCAATTTTCCCCTTAGTGCCTTCAACTCTGCCTCTGTCTTCTCGTGTTCCTGCTCTGTATCTACTGATGTAGAGGTCAATTTTTTAATCTTTTTCTATAATTCTTTCAAACTATTATTTGAAGCTTTCCTCTTTGCTTTTTCATTGCCAATGTCTACCTGTAACTTTTCTATATTTTTCTCAAGCTTGGTTTTCTTTCTTTCCACCTTTAGCAGTGCATTGTAGACCACTTGGTTTGTAGACTTTGACACATTGATTTTGTCCACATTTTTAACTTTGGAAAAATTCATTTCGAGAGTGCTAACTTGAAATTCAGATTGATCTATCTGACTCTTTGGAGGGTTTCCATCTTTTTGTGGTGGAATAACAACCACGAACTCCATCATGTCTATTTTTGGTTCATATGTTGGTATAACCCTGTTGGATGTAGGTTGTTCCTGTACAGCTGCATTAAGGGCACGAGTCTGCAATGTCTTCTTTATTTCCTTATTCTTGGTTCTTGTTTCTACAAATTTATTATAGAAATCTTTGAAATGAAAATCTGGTGTTCCAGAAGGATTTGAATGTTTGAAAGGTGATCCAGAGGTAGAGCTTGCAATGCTTATTGATCTAACTAATGCTCTTTGAGGATTTAAACTTCTAGAGGGTTTTGTTGAACCTGAAACTGCAAACAATTCTTTAGGATCAAATGTCATTGTTGTCGGTGTTATGGAACCAGAAAGCTTTTGCTTCTTGACACTATCTTCTTCTATGGGATTCTGTGTACTAGAAAGTTCCCTCTTTAGAGAGGGAACTTGTTGTATAAGTTGGCCAATCCCACTGGCACCAGTGACACTAGAAGACCCAAGGCTAGCACCATGATCATAAGAACTTTTTTTTTGTCTCAATTGTATTCCAGACGCCTTCTCCTATGGGACCCAAACCACCACCTTTATAACCCATTTTTTCCACAATGATTTCCCCTTTGCTATATGCTTTATGTCATTCCTTGGTAGTTCCAATATGACTCCCAGTCCCTGGAGTAAATGCAATTGGTGGATTATCATCCTCAATGTCTGGATATTCATCCTCAGTGTCATATGCCATGTTAGGATGCTCCAAATTCCACAATTTTCTAAACTCTATATCCTCGTCTATTTCATCCAGATCTTCACTAGTCTTTGGTTCACCAAGATCCTTTCTCATACTCCAAAAATCATCCATTTTCATTCTAGTCCATTTTCTATCCTTACAAGTTTCTGCTAAGCTCTTTGGTATTTTTTTGTTTGATGGCTGGGCAACTTTTTCGTAGAAATTGTAGGACATCCTAGGCTGTACAATGCCCTAGTTTATTGTTGTCATAATTTGTGATGACAACTGTTCAACTGAAATTTTTTCTTCACCGGAAACTTTCTCCAACTCTTTTCTAATGTCATCCCAGCTATCCTTGTTTTTCAACTTCTCTAGCAATGGTTTACTTTCATGTTGAAATAAGTTTGCAGAGTTCTTATTAGCAACAAGCATTGTTTGAATGATGTTGAGTGGATCATACTTCCAGTACCACTCTAAATCGAATTGAAAAATATCTAAAAAAAAATTTGCCACTTTGAATGCCTTTCTCTCAAATGTTAACCCTCCAATTGAGAAAGGTGAGGAAGGGAATATGCTCTTCTTCGATTGGCCAGCAAAGAGTCTATTTGTGCTCTCTAGTTGTACTATATATTCTACTACAATCATCTTTTCTGTCACATGCATTGGAAGTTTATGGGGTTGTAATTTTGACCCATAAAACTTTATTACAGTGTATTCTTCCATGAAGTACCAGTCAGCCAATTGAATTGTGCTTCCAAGTTGGATGCAATCCCTACATGAAGCAGACAATCTAGGCATTGGAGTGCTTGTTATTTTTTTGTACAATGGTGCCAAAAAGAAGTCTACAAAATTACTGTAATTACTTCTATTATCATACATTCTTATCTAAGGTGTCCAGTTATATATTAGACTTGGAGTACTTGTTGATGTCCCCCTCTGAATTTCAAGCTTGTTGTCGTTGCTCATTAATATTGTAGCATGCTTGGCTAGCAGAAGATAACACAAGTAGGTTGTGAACCTAAATGTCTTAGAATTGCCCCTTTTAATCAATGCTAATTGTTCTTGCATCGATTGAACCAAGTGTCCAAAAAATTATATCTTATTGGTTCATTGACACAATGGATATCCTAAATGAATTGAAGAATGTTGGCACCCACTTCCCTATTGTTTTCCAGTACCAGGAAAAATGCTAGCAAGGATACAATATCCTGAACCCATGGCACAAAAATGTTAAAAGCATAAGGAGGCTTGTGGTTCTCACCCAATGAACCCTTTTCATCTATAATTATTAGACCCTTTATAAATGAATCTTTTGCATGTGGTGGGACTGCCTCATATTGCTCTACCAGCAATCCTAGGTCAATATGGACATTATAGTTTTGTCGGTCAAACCCTAGGTCTAGCAAACTGAGAAATTTTTTTTTGGTTATTGATAAAAAAATTTCCTGATTATTTTTATTCACAATTGCTTTTCTTTCTTCATCATAATTTTATGCACAAATCAAGACAATTTCTAGGCAAGGGAAAACTTTGGGTAATAGCATGTAACCCAAACCAACATCCCACGAAGCAACTTTATTGGTTTTTCCACCTACCGCTGGGTTAAATTTTATAAAATCAAACCTCTTTGGCCCAGTTGCCTTACTGCACAATGCATATTTAATTGCTATAAGTCTCCTTTCACCATCGATAATAGGATCATAAACATCATGATATTCATTAGTAAAACCAAGGATTTCTACTAGTTTTCTGCAGTCTATTAAAGTTTTCCCATCTGCTTTCCCTTGGCCTTGAGTTTTTGCTTTCCCCATTGTTCTTCTGAAGAATGAAACAACACAGATATTTACTAACAAAATCATAGAAAACTCCAATTTAAGAAAACCCCAATTGTAAATTGTAATTTCAAAATCAAGTTAAACTAAATTTTTGACATTACAAAATCAGGATGCATCTGGCTAGATATCTTACCCGAAATTAAACAGTGAAATCTAGATAGATAGAAGTTACAACAGCTAACTCTAAACCTCTCACAAATTACAGTCTTGAAATCTTCCGCAACAATTCAACAATTCTTTTTAGCTCTAATACTAAGAGTAATGTTAAAAAACTTTCATTAAATGTAAATTGTAATGGTATATAATTATACTTATTACTATAATGGTAACATAAACTTTTTAAAACATACGTGTAATGTAATCTTTGTAAAACATACCATGTAATCTTTTCATCGAATTACATGTCAACGTGTCACATTTTTGGAGCGAGTTTTCAAAAAAGCTTTTTGAAACCAATAGTACTTCTAAAATACAACTCCAACCGTTCATCTCTCGGAATCCAATGATTGTCACGATTTTAAATATTAATAATTTAATACACAGTAATGAATATTAATCATTAACTATATTCACTTAGAATAGCTTATCCATGAAAATTGAACCAGTCACCATTAAATGATAAAGTTTGGAAACATTAAAATATTACATGAAACAAAAGCGCAACGCAAATTTTTTATATTATATAAGACCATATCTATTAACAATTCTTATAATCAAAACAAAAAAGAAAAGCAGTAGCACTTCGAATTTCTTAAAACATTTTCATGTTATATTTTTCAACAATTTACAATTTATATCATTTCAAAAACTCTGGTAAGCTACTACACTAGAGGGAGACATAGTAGAGGTCGAGGGACTAGAGAGTAGAGACTAGAGGGACTAGAGAGTCATAGACTCAGGGACTATCCAGCTAAGGCTCCCTTCCTTCTATGTAGAAGTCTGAAGAGAGGAGAATCTCGAAGAATTTGTCTAGCCACTGATAGTCCCCGAGTTCATCCAGTAGGTACCACTTCTGGAGGAAATCCCTCCCAATCTTTGCCCACTTCTGATGACAGTTGAGCTACTCAGCATCAAGGTTCAGTAGGAATGGTTTCCTAGGAACAACTCCTAGTTCTAAAATCTTAGACAAATCATTTGCTCAAGAAATTCCAACCCCAATTTCAAAAAATATGACAACATGCACATCATTGCCGATGTACTCTTCTTTGAAAACTTTCCTCAGAAGCATAATCATATCCACCTTTTCCCCCACAGGTCCAACAAAGAAGCCAAGAACTGAGATGAAATGTCAGTGGCGACTCTATACCTATTCTCGCTCCCCAAAAATTCATGTCTGAGCACCATTCTTATAGCCTCCTTGGTGAAGGCTCCGAACTCCGTAGTAACAGACACCAGGATTGGGTCTATGACTAGGCCTAGAAAGACCTTCTAGTCCTCTAAGGCAGTGCATCTCAAATGAATTGGAGAGTCCATTCACAGACTATTCTCACAAATATGCTTTCACAGAGAACCTAGCACTCGCAGACTATTCTCACAAATATGCTTTCACAATCATAAATTAACGAGCATAGATCGATCTATTTATAACTCCTGATTGTAAATCATTCCCCTAAAGATCTAATTAAATCATAAGATAATTGTTAACTGTCCAAATATCTCCAAATCTTTCATATTTAATGCAACACTGGGTGAAATTGGAAACAACACTTATGATAAGACATTTTCTATCTTAGGAATAATGAAGGCCGAAAGACTCGCACCACGTAGGTGGACATAACAATTCTTTATTATAAAAGAACCATAAAACTTGTACCCACTTGGTAGAAACAAGAAGCAAAGTACGTTACATGTGAAGGAAATGAAGCTTTACCATTGATTTAAGATCATCGAACGGTCAGAAAATAATGTCCTTATATGATATGACATTTTCATTCAGGCATTAACTTTAAGGCATTAATCAATCAAGGTACTGAATAGTTATTATTTATATGATTTCACACATATCTGTCAATGAAAATTGAAATGTGTCATCAAAGAAACTATTAATTCACATTACTTTAACTGATGTCATGACTCATCTACTCATCACCATTAATTAACCATGACATGTGGTATGACATGTAAGGTGAATTTCGGGCCTATTGTTGGTCTTCATAATATTTATAGAAAAACCTCGACGGAATCATGACACGTGGTATGACACCATGTGTCATACCATGTGTCATGATTCTGCCGAAGTTTTTTGATAAATATTATATCATATCACGTGTCATGATTCCATTGAAGATTTTTTGTAAATATTATGAGGACCAACAATCGGCCCGAAATTCACCTTTGGCCGTTGATATGTTGTAAATCCAACGGACATGTGTCGTGTGTCATAGTGATGGGAGTGGGACCCGATGCAACTTCAACATCAAATCACAACCATTATAATCTTTTAGAGAGATGAACGGTGGAAGGTTTCTTTCGGAGGGAATTGGGTGTGTTAACTCCTTTAGTGAAAAATCTCTCTGAAATTATTCAATCACCATACCAACTATAAATATTTGAAAACCATTCGCCATGAAAAATATATTAATTCAAATATTTGGAAAATAGTTTCACCATATTTTTATAAAAATGGTATCTATTATTTAAATATTCACCAACCAATATCCATATTTTCACACATAATTTGCCATCAATATTAATAATTGTATCAAAAAAAAATTATAGTTGCCATTTTTTTATAAAAATTGTGTACACTATTAAAAAATTCGCTACCAAATATCCATATTTTGACAAATAATTCATCATCACTATTAAAAAATTTCCCCCCAAAACACATGTGATTCGCCACAATTTTATACTTTTCAGGAGGGGGGGGGTTCTTTAAAGTTATCCCTGTTTAAGAGGCATAATGGACTATGGATTGTGGTATGAAAAATCTGATGATTCTACCCTATGTGCATATACAGATGCTGATTGGGGAGGCAATGTTGATGATAAGAAGAGCACTAGTGGTGGAGCATTTTTCCTTGGAGGAAGATTGGTTTCTTAGCTAAGCAAGAAGAAAAATTGTATCTCACAAAGCACAATAGAAGCAGAATATGTAACAGCAACAAACAATTGTAACAAGATAATTTGGATGAAGCAAATGCTGAAGGATATTGGAATAAAGTTTGTTGAACTTGTTGTCATACATTGTGACAACACCAGCATAGTTAGTATGTCTAAGAACCCTATATTACATTCTAAGACAAAACATATAGAGATTAAGTATCATGTAGTAAGAGAGAAAGTTGCTGAGAAAAAAGTCAGACTTGAGTACATAAGTACAAAGGAGTAGATAGCAGACATATTTACAAAGCCTTTGCCTAAGGATACATTTGAGTATCTTAGAGGTATGCTTGGGGTAATGCCCCAGCCTACTTTTGAGAAGTGATGCAGTTGGTTGCATTCATCCAGTGGTATATGAGCCCTATCTTTCTTCTGGACTGGATGTTGGTACTTCCTCTATGGGGGAGTATGTGTATCTGAGCTGAGTCATGAGGACTCTAGTGAATGTATTTTCTGAATAGTGTCATTTGACATTGGAGTTGTTGTTGACATGATGATGAGATTTCTTTCATTGATGACAATGGGGGAGAAGTGTACATGAAAAAACCATTTGTACTATCTGAACAAGAAAACAAATCAAGATTTGATTGATGAAGAGGACATGAAATATTTTTCTAGAGTAGCAGTATTGCAATATTGGATTTTTGGAATATTGGATATTTTTTCATCTATGTTGTCATCAATGCCAATGGGGGAGATTGTTAGGAATGAATGCTAAATATTTGGCAACCATTATGTAGTAGTTGTTGTTGCATTCATGACTATGATTGTCATTGATGTCAACATAGTGATCTTCCAAAGACTTGCAAAGAAGCAGACAGTGTTTGGATTAGCGCACGTGGGATATTGCAGTTGGAGCTATGAGATGTTGAGGATATCCTCTTTGATATGTTATATGTTTATGGTTAAGAGCACAGACAGTAATTTATTTATTCATGGAAGTTATGAGCATTTTGGTGGAAGCAGTATTGAGGCAGTGTTCCTGAGTAGCAGTTTGTGGAAATCGGATGATATCTCCTAATCAGGATGGAATCTGGTTTTTTGCAGTTAAAGGGAATTTGAAGACACATTGATAGTGACGTGGATGATAGTGCAAACTTTGAGGTCACACGAGTGAAGAATTATTGTAATTGAAAGCTGACAGTTTTGTGTAATTTTGATGTAGTGTGTGGAAACTTTTATTTTGTAATTGGATGCCGACTCATTTATAATTACTTGAGTGTGGTATAAAGGAAGGAATATTTTTCCTTGTTGTAATATGGTTGGATGTGATAATGTATGCATGAAGTGAAGAAAAGAGATAATGAAATTGTGAAAGCAAAATTGTGAAAGAAGACATGCGAGGTACAGAGATCTAAAATTGAGATCTGAGGTAGAAAAGAGTGCGGTTTGGCACAGTTAGGGAAGATGTAACATATTGTTGAGATCAGTAATATTTTGGTATTATTCTATTGAGTAATAAAAAGATCAGTTGGACAATGTGTTCAGTGATCTTATCCTGAAGTTGTTTGGTGCGTGGGTCCTTCTGTCTTCCATAACTCTTAACAAGGTTAGAATCTTTTAGCTGGGATTCAAAATCTCCTAACAGGGATTCATATGTACTAAATGTATTTCATAAGACTCCTAATAGAGTCCATCCTTTCACAATGAATATTCATATTAGTGCATCTTTTGTGGGCATCATTCCCACTGGGGTTTACTCTTTGATCAAGAGTTTCCCTAGTCAACATATCTTGTGTCATTGTGTTATTGTGTATGAATATCTTTCTATGGTTGGTAATTATATTTCTTATATGGTTTAATGTTGTTGAAGATGATTAAAGTTATAATTATCTAATAATTGATTCACCCCCCCCTCTTAGTTATCTTGGTGGATGTTACTTTCTAACAATTGGTATCAAAGCCGCAAGTCCTTGAAAAAGAAGTTTAACAGCTTAAGGAGATCCATGGCAAATTTCAGGAAAGAAAGCCCTAAATTTGATGGAGTAAATTTTGATAGCTAGAAAGAAAAGATGAAGACACACCTACTATGTTTAGGACCAGGTTATTGGTTGATTACAAAGAATGATAAGACTATCATTGAAGAGGACAATATTGAAACATGTACTAGCAATGAGAGAGATATATTCATGTGTAACATACTTGCAAGAGAAGCACTTTTGACAACCTTTCCGGAGAATGAGTACAGTCAGGTAAAATATTTGAAAAAATCTCATGAAATCTGGAATGCTTTACACTCTACTTTTGAAGGTGATGAACATGCAAAAAAAGTTAGATTACATAATTGGATATGTGCATTTGAAGATATAAGAATGTTGGAAGATGAATCTATTAGAAGTTATATTGGTAGAATGTCAGAAATTCTTGTGGAGGAACAAAGACAAAGAATGAAGTGATATAGAAAATTCTGAGGACATTGATCCTTGTATTTAAGCAGACAACACAGATGATTGAACAAGTTATACCTTGTACAAAAAACTTTACAAGAGACACTCTTCTTAGAAAATTGGAAGTAGCAGAAATGAACCTGAGATTATCAGGAGACTTACCTAGAATGGAGACAGCATTCAGTGCTCTTAGTTTTCACCCTACTTTGTCAAGAAGCATCACTATGAGCGGAGATTATGCTGGCAACAACAGATCTAGAAATGAAGAAGACAAGAAGATTGAAGAAGGTATTGCCTTTCTTGTGAAAAGAGAACCAAACGGTAAGAAAATATTTAAACATTGGACTAGTTAAGAATATGGTCATTTTGCATCTAAATGTCTTAAGAGAGTTAAAAAGTACAGAAATAATTTCAAACCTAGACGATCTAAGGAATGTTATTATGCTAATGATGAAGATTTTGAAGCTAGTATAGAAAGAATTTTACGTGAAAGTGATACTGAGAATAATGATGACATAGGATTTGTAGCAATTAAAGAAGAGAATCCTAAAACTAATGTTAAGGAAGAAAAAGCCTTAGTTTCTCAAGCTGAAAAGAAGGCTAATTGGATTATAGACAGTGGTTGTTCAAATCATATGACTGGAGACATGAAAAAGTTCATAAAGTTTAATTAATATGATGGAGGAGTTGTTAGAGTTAGAAATAATGCACCTTGTTTGATTAACGGTATAGGATCTATTACTCTTGATGGAAAGACTAATACTGATGATGTCTATTTTGTGGATGGATTGAAACATAATCTTTTGAGTGTTAGAGAGTTAGTTAATAAGGGATATCAAGTTTGGTTTACTGAGAAAACTTGTGTGATAAAGGATAAAGATGAAAATATGATTAGAACTTGATCTAGAACCAGAGGTAATGTATTTCAATTAAATCCTCCTGAGATGACATGTTTGATTACTAAGATTGATGATAGTTGGTTATGGCATAGAAGGTTTTGTCATATAAACTTTGATAACATTGTGAAAGTAAGTACTACACTTGCAGTAAGAGATTTACCTAAAATTATGAAGCCTACTAACATGATTTGCAAAGAATGTGTAATGGCTAAATAGAAGATAAGTTCTTTTCTCAGTAAGAAGTTTACATCTACAGAGAAGCTGGAGATTGTTCATACAGATTTGACCAGTCCTACTAGGACTAGAGGATTCTATGGAGAAAGGTATTTTATGATTCTTGTTAATGATTTTACAAGAATGATGTGGATTGCATTTCTTAAAGAAAAATCTGAAGCATTTGATAAGTTTAAGATTGTTAAGATTAAAGTTGAGAATGAATCTAGAATGAAGATTAAATGTTTGAGACCTGATAGAGGTGGAAAATTTACTTCTAGAGAGTTTAACACCTTTTGTGAAGAAAATGGCATTAAGAGATAGTATTCATCGTCTAGAACACCTGAACAAAATGTGATGAAGGGTGCTCCCCTTAATACCACAAACACATAACAGAAACAGAGAAACCACAACAATATGCAAGAACAGAAAATTGGCTTCTTATTATCTCAACAAATGTGGAATTACAAACTTTTAGAATTACAATATGCAAAGCCACATGGGCATTCCCTTACAATATTCTGTACGACAAAGCCTCGAATCAATACCCAGATCTACTACCCAGAACTATTCTGAACTGCCTAAGACAATAATATAGCCTTCCTTATATAGGCAATTTTCCACCGCTTGGGAAGATTCCAAAATTTTAGCCAATAAGGCCGACCAAACTTATAATTATTTTATTTTACATTTCATTACATCATAGTCGGCTCAAGATAACCTTTGAAACCCGAACAGAAATTTTGAAGAAAATTATTTTTCGCCATTGCAGGTGGCCCAACTTTCGAAGACCATAAGTCATCACCAGTTGACCCGATCGGCTATTATAACCCCATTTCAGAAATGCCACGAAGTGCTCTACAGGCTTGACCAACGCAAGCGCCTGTCACCCAAATTTTTGACCTCATCCAGGGCCTCTAAAGCCTTCAAAACTAAGTTCAAAGTTTCTGTACCCTGCTGCCAATACCGAAAATCTTCAATATCTTCCAATATACACTTGATCTGGCAATAAAACTTTACTGGCAGACTTATATGACCAAAATGAACCTCCAAGAAAGAAATCAGATCATTCTGAGCACATACGAAAATTACCAAAAATAGTAACTTTCCATAAATAGCAGCTCTGCACAAAATAACCCTTATTGAATATAAAAACATAAATATTTTTGGGTGATGCAAGATTGCTCTTACACCCAGGATGCTCCTGCATCAGACACCCGGGGTAATTTGAGAAGTGACCCTGTCATGACTCAGGTGTGTAGAGGAAAACCAAGACGGTTAACCTCTTCCTTTGTTAGCCATGATGAATCTTCAACAGGTCATCCTTTTCACTTGACCAGATATTCTTCATATGTCATGTTCCTTGTGCTTCTGCCAACACGACTATCCAGTATATCTTCAATCTCCTTAGTGTCTGAACTAGTTGCTGGAATACTCCACTGTGCTGCTGTGATCTCATCTTCAACACCTCCCTCATGATACTCTGTCAGATCTGAAATGTTAAACACTAGTGAAATATTTAGCTCAGTAGGCAATTCTACCTCATATGCGTTTCCTGAATCATGTTTCTTCAATATCCTGCATGGTCCAAACTTCTTCATTTTCAACTTGTTATATGTACCAACTGGAAACTGCTCCTTCCGTAAATGAACCATGACTTCATCACCAACCTGAAATTCCTTATACCTCCTTTTCTCATCTGCCTTAGCCTTATACTGTGCGTTCATCTTGGTAATATGCTTCCTCACCTCCCCATGGATGTTCTTCAAGTGTTCTGTAAAATCCTTAGCTTCAGTACTACTTATTTCTCCTTTATCTATCTTCCTCAATTCAGATGCATTTCTTGGACTACTTCCATATACAATCTGGAATGGTGATTTACCAGTTCTCCTGTTGACAGAATTATTGTATGCAAATTCTGCCTGTGGTAAAATCACATCCCATCCCGTTGGCTTATCTCCAACCAAACATCTCAGCAAATTTTTCAAACTCCTATTCACTACCTCTATCTGTCCATCAGTCTGTGGATGATGTGATGAACTGAACTTCAAATCTGTCTTCAACTTCTTCCACAATGTACGCCAGAAATATCTAACAAACTTAGTGTCCCGATCTGAAACTATGGTCTTTGGCAAACCATGAAGTCTCACTACTTCTCTGAAAAATAATTCTGCTACATGAACAGCATCATTAGTCTTCTTGCAGGGAATGAAATGTGCCATCTTTGAAAATCTGTCAACCACCACAAAAATTGAATCATGCCCCCGCTGAGTCCTCAGTAAACCAAGAACAAAGTCCATGCTGATATCCTCCCAAAGCTTCTCTGGTACAGGTAATGGCTGATACAATCCTGTATTCTGCTTCACTCCTTTCGCCATCTGACATACTCTGCAACTCTGTACAAACTTCTTCACGTCTTGCTGCAACTGCGGCCAATAATAATTCTCACTGACCAAACCAACGGTTTTATCACGACCAAAATGTCTAGCCAATCCTTCACTATGCTTCTCCTTGATGAGATTCTCCCTCATAGAACTTTGTGGAATGCACAACTGACTCCCTCTGAATAGCATATCATCCTGGATGATGAAATCCAACCATTTCATCCTGTCTAGAGTAACAGGTTCTGTACAAGCTTTCCAAGCTTCACCAAAATCAGGATCCTCTGGATATAAATTCTTGAGTTCCTTGAACCCAACCACTTCAATCTGCATTTCTGTTAGCAATAGTTGCCTTCTGCTAAGAGCATCTGCAACCCTATTAGACTTTCCACTCCTGTGTTTCAAAACAAATGTATAACTCTGCAAAAACTCAACCCATTTCAAATGTCTCTGATTCAACTTTTCTTGACTATTCAAATATTACAAAGCTTGATGATCTGTATACAAAACAAACTCCTTAGGAAGTAGATAATGTCTCCACTTCTTTAATGCCTGAACTATAGCATAAAATTTCTGATCATAAACAGAATACTTCCTCTTGGCATCATTTAACTTCTCACTGAAATACGCAACAGGTTTACCTTCTTGGCTCATAACAGCTCCTATTGCAATACCACTAGCATCACAATCTACTTGAAATACTTTATTAAAATCTGGAAGTGCTAAAACAGGTTGTTCTGTAACTTTTTATTTCAATAATTGAAAACTCTTTTCTGCCCCATTAGTCCACTTAAACTCTTTTCTATCCCCTCTCATTGTTTCAGTCAAGGGTCCACAAATACTGCTAAAATTTTGGATAAACTTTCTGTAAAAGCTAGCCAAACCATGAAAAGATCTTACCTCAGTAGCACTCCTTGGAGTAGGCCATTCAAGGATAGCTTGTACTTTCTTTGGGTCCATTTTTAGACCTTCTGCTGAAACTACAAATCCCAAATACACTAACTCTTTGTTCACAAAATTGCACTTCTTCAAATTAATCAACAATTTCTCTTCTCTCAGCTTCTCAAATACCATACGAATATGCATCATATGCTCCTCCAATGTCTTACTAAAGATCAAAATATCATCTAGGTAAACAATGACAAACTTACCCAGAAATTCTTTCAAAACCTCGTTCATGAGCTGCATGAAAGTGCTCGGTGCATTCGTTAGCCCAAAAGGCATGACTAACCACTCATACAGTCCTTCCTTTGTCTTGAAGGCAGTCTTCCATTCATCTCCTTCTCTGATCTGAATCTGATGATATCCACTTTTTAGATCTATCTTTGAAAAATATACAGCTCCACTCAAACAGTCCATAATATCATCCATTCGTGGCAATGGAAACCTGTACTTGATTGTGATCTTGTTTATTGCCCTAGAATCTGTACACATCCTCCATTCTCCATTCTTCTTTGGTGCTAATACCGCTGGTACAGCATAGGGACTTAGACTCTCACGGATCAATCCTTTCTGTAACAACTCATGTACTTGTCTGTTCAACTCCTCACTTTCTGCAGGTGTCATTCTGTGTGCTGCCTTGTTCGGCAAACTCGCTCTTGGGATCAAGTCCATCTGATGGCTAATCTTCCTAACTGGTGGTAATCCATCAGGCACGTTATCGGATACAATATCCTGAAACTCATTCAACAAATCTACAACTTCTACAGGAATATCTTCTACTTCCTTTTTACCTGCTTTTGGAATTAAAGAAAAACATACATGCTCATGCCTCATACCATCTAGGAAATTTCTTCCATCAACAAAAGTTATCCTTGCAGTACCACATACCTTTTCTTCAGTCTCCTTCAATGGTTTTAGCTTATGTCGCACTCCATCCTTTGTCAGGGAATAGGTATTCGCATGACCATCATGTACAGCACATCTGTCAAACTGCCATGGTCTACCCAACAACATATGACATGCATCCATAGATATGATATCACACAATACCTCATCTTGGTATCTGCCGATCTTGAACTTTACCAGGCACTGTTCACTGACCATGACCTTGTGGTCATCCTGCACCCAGGCAATCTGATATGGATGTGGGTGTTTCTGTCTCTTGAGCTTCAACTTTGTCACCATCTCTTCTGACACCAAATTGTCAGTGCTTCCACTATCAATAATCACATCACAGCATTTACCCTCACACTTGCATCTAGTGCGAAACAGGCTCCTCCTTTGTTCAGGTTCGTTCTCACCACTCAGCAAGACTCTTCTATTAATTAGCGTTTCTCCTCTTTCAGCATCTTCAAAATTTGATGATCTAGCATCTTCATCGACATGTGCAACTCTGGCCTGGCCTTCATTTCTCCTATCTGTTCTGCCTTGGCGCTGAGGACATTCAAATGCCCTGTAACCTTCTTCTCCACAGTGAAAACATGTTCCACGGAAGCCACCTCTTCCAGATCCTTGTCCTCTTCCTCTTCCTCTTTGATCTCTATTATTCTGATCTTGGAAGCGATTGAAATTATTTCCTCGTTGATTCTGACTGCTATTGGCCTAATCCTTCTTTTTCGGATCTTCATTTCGGCCACCATATGACCGTGCACCAGATCGTCCACCGTGACCTCTTCCGTTTTGTCTGTTCTCAAACTTCTTGTTCAGCTTTTCCTCTACTTTTAGGGCAAACTGGTATGCCTCTTCAATACTATTCATTCGAACCAGATTCAGCTCCTCCTGAATGCTTGGCTTTAACCCATTAAGGTATCGGGCAACTTTCTCCTTATCAGCTTCTGCATGGCCTGTTTTGATGAGAAGTCAATAGAACTCCTCTGTATACTTCTGAACAGATCTTCCTGCTTGCTTCAAACTCTGCATTTTCTTCAGTAGGTCAAGCTCATAATCAACAGGAATGAACTGTCGCTTCAATTTATCCACCATCCGATCCCATCTCGTGATTTTCTCTTTTCCCTTCTATTTCACTCCAATTGAATCTCTTGCCACCATATCTTCGCATGACCTTTCAGTCTGGCCTTCGCAAATTTGACCCTATCAGGATCCTCAACATCTTCATACTCAAAATATTCTTCACATTCATTGATCCAGTCGATCAATTCCTCTGGGTTAAGATTTTCATAAAATGTAGGAACCTCAATCTTAGGTCTTTTCTCAATCTTGAAAATCGCCCGAAAAAGTCTTTCTTCCTCCTGGTTCACAATTTCAACTTCTCCTTCTTGATATTCTTCTTCGGCTTCATCCTCGCTTTCGTCTCTGACATTAAGATTCATTCCTCTGCGAATCTCTTCTTGCAATTCTCGCACTTGTCTCTACAGCTCTTTAACCTCAGGTGTCACAGCACCAGCTCTTCCGCCACGTTCTCTTCGTGGAGGCATTTTCGTGATGCGCGCTAAAACTCTAACCACGGTCCTGGTGCAAACTGCCTCATAGTCGGTGATCTGTTTACACACTCAAGAAAACCTGGCTCTGATACCACTTGATGAAGGGTGCTCCCCTTAATACCACAAACACATAACAGAAACAGAGAAACCACAACAATATGCAAGAACAGAAAATTGGCTTCTTATTATCTCCACAAATGTGGAATTACAAACTTTTAGAATTACAATATGCAAAGCCACATGGGCATTCCCTTACAATATTCTGTACGACAAAGCCTCGAATCAATACCCAGATCTACTACCTAGAACTATTCTAAACTGCCTAAGACAATAATACAGCCTTCCTTATATAGGCAATTTTCCACCGCCTAGGAAGGTTCCAGAATTTTAGCCAATAAGGCCGACAAAATTTAGAATTATTTTTATTTTACATTTCATTACATCATAGTCAGCTCAAGATAACCTTTGAAACCCGAACAGAAATTTTGAAGAAAATTATTTTTCGCCATTTCAGGTGGCCCAACTTCCGAAGACCATAAGTCATCACCAGTTGACCCGATCGGCTATTATAACCCCATTTCGGAAACGCCACGAAGCGCTCTACAGGCTTGACCAATGCAAGTGCCCGTCACCCAAATTTTTGACCTCATCCGGGGCCTCTAAAGCCTTCAAAATTGAGTTCAAAGTTTTTGTACTCTGCTGCCAATACCGAAAATCTTCAATATCTTCCAATATACACTTGATCTGGCAATGAAACTTTACTGACAGACTTATATGACCAAAATGAACCTCTGAGAAAGAAATCAGATCATTCTGAGCACATACGAAAATTACCAAAAATAGTAACTTTCCATAAATAGCAGCTCTGCACAAAATAACCCTTATTGAATATAAAAACATAAATATTTTTGGGTGATGCAAGATTGCTCTTACACCCAGGATGCTCCTGCATCAAAATGGCATTGCAGAAAGAAGAAACAAATCAGTGACTGAAGCAGGAAGAGCTATGTTATTTGAGAATCATTTGGTGAAGATATTCTAGAGAGAAGCAGTGAACACAACAGTGTATGCAATGAACAGAGTACAAATCAGAGCAGACACAGAAAAGACACCTTATGAATTATGGTTTGGACATGCACCCTAAGTTAAGTATTTTAAAATTTTTGGAAGGAAATGTTATATAAATAGAGATGATGATATTGGAAATTTTGATCCTAAAAGTGATGAAGGTATATTTATTGGATATTCTTTGAACGTAAAGCCTATAGATATTACAATAAAAGAACTAAGACTATTGTTGAAAGCGCAAATGTTAAAGTTGATGAAAATTTTAAAATTCAGGAAAGAATGCTTGATTATGAATCAGATGAAGAAGCTCATCCTAAACCTAACACTGGATCTACTGAATTAGCTTATGAAACTGACAGTGATTTGTTAAATGAAAGTCATAGTGAATTAATTGAAGAACCTACATCTGAAGTGAGATCTGAGATAGTGACACCTAGTAAGAGTTTGTTAAGAAATCATCCTATTGGACAAATTATTGGAAGCATCAAAAGAGGAGTTCTTACTCAAAATAAAGCACAAGAATAGTTATGTTTGATTTCTCAAATTAAACCTAAGACTACTAATGAAGCTTGTGAAGATGAAAGTTAGACTAATGTTATGAAAGAGGAACTAGATCAGATTGAAAAGAACAAGATATGAGAATTGGTCCCTAGATCTAAAGACAAGAATGTTATTGGAACTAAATGGGTATTTAGAAACAAGATGATTGAACAAGGAGAAGTAGTAAGAAACAAAACAAGATTGGTATGTAAGGGTTACTCACAGCAAGAAAGAATTGACTATGAAGAAACCTTTGTGCCTATTGCAAGAATTGAAGTAGTAAGAATGTTTTTGGCTTATGCAGGTTGCAAGAAATTCAAAGTATATCAGATGGATGTGAAGTCAGCATTTTTGAATGGAGAATTGGAAGAAGTCTACATTGAGCAGCCTAAAGGTTTTCCTTTGACTCAAGAAGGAGACATGATATGTAAACTAAAGAAAGCTTTATATGGACTTAAACAAGCACCGAGAACTTGGTATGCAAGACTAGATAAGTATTTGTTAAAATTAGGATTTACAAAAGGAACAATTGATAGCAATCTGTACACAAAAGAAATTGAAAATGGTTTGTTGGTTATAGTTATTTTTGTTGATGACATTATCTTTGGAGGAGAAGATGAAGCTAGTGACAAATTTGCTGATGAAATGAAGATTAAATTTGAAATGAGTATGATTGGTGAAATGAAATACTTTTTGGGATTACAGATAACACAAAATAGTGATGGTATCTTTGTAAGTCAGACAAAGTACTTGAATGACTTGTTGCAAAGATTTGGAATGGAGAGTTGTAAACCAGTTGGAACACCTATGGTGACTGGACATAAGCTATCTAGCACAGATGAGACTCCTGCAGTAGAACAGAAGAAATACAGATCTATGATTGGAGGATTGCAGTATTTGACTCATACAAGACCTAATATAGCACATTTAGTTGGAATTGTAGCAAGATTTCAAGCTAAACCTAGAGAATCACATTGTGCAGCAGTAAAGAGGATACTGAGATATTTAAGAGGCACAATGGACTATGGATTATGGTATGAAAAATTTAATGATTTTACCCTATGTGCATATACAGATGTTGATTGGGGAGGTAGTGTTGATGATAAGAAAAGCACGAGTGGTGGAGCATTTTTCCTTGGAGGAATATTAGTTTCTTGGCTAAGAAAGAAGCGGAATTGTATCTCACAAAGTACAGCAGAAGCAGAATATGTAGCAGCAATAAAAAATTGTAACCAGATAATTTGGATGAAACAAATGCTGAAAGATATTGGAATAAAATTTGTTGAACCTGTTGTCATACATTGTGACAACACCAGCACTATTAGTATGTCTAAAAAATTTATATTACATCCTAAGACAAAGCATATAGAATTTAAGTATCATGTTGTAAGAGAGAAAGTTGCTGAGAAAGAAGTCAGACTTGAGTACATAAGTACAAAGGAGCAGATAGCAGATATATTCACAAAGCCTTTGCCTAAGGATACATTTGAGTATCTGAGAGGTATGCTTGGGGTTATGCCCCAGCCTACTTTTGAAAACTGATGTAGTTGGTTGCATCCATCCAGTGATATATGAGCCCTATCTTTCTTTTGGACTGGATGTTGGTACCTCCTCTATGGGGGAGTATGTGTATCTAAGTTGAGTCATGAGGACTCTAGTGAATGTATTTTCTAAATAGTGTCTTTTGACATTGAGTTGTTGACATAGTGATGAAATTTCTATCATTGATGTCAATGCGGGATAAGTATACATAAAAACTATTTGAAACATCTATTGGAGAGAACTAAATAGGAAAACGAAGCAAGATTTGATTGATGAAGAGGATTTGGAGCAGCAGTGTTGTAGTATTGGATTTTTGGAACATTGGATGTTTTTCATCTATGTTGCCATCAATGCCAATGGGGGAGATTGTTAGGAATGAATGCTAAATCCTTGGTAGCCATTCTGTAGCAGTTTTTGTTGCATTCATGACTATGATTGTCATTGATGTCAATACAGTGATTTACCAAAGACTTGTAGAGAAGAAGATAGAGTTTGGATTAGGTCACGTGGGATATTGTAGTTGGAGATATGCGATGTTGAGGATATACTCTTTGATATGTTATATGTCCATGGTTAAGAGCGCAGATAGTAATTCATTTATTCATGGAAGTTACAAGCATTTTGGTGGAAGCAGTATTCAGGCAGTGTTCCTGAGTAGCGATTTATGGAAATCGGATGATATCTCCTAATCAGGATGGAATCTGGTTTTGCATAGTTAAAGGGAAGTTGAAGACACATTGATAGTGACATGGATGATAGCACAAACTTTGAGGTCACATGAGTGAAGATTTATTGTATTTGGAAGTTGATAGTTTTGTGTAATTTTGGTGTAGCATGTGGAAACTTTTATTTTGTAATTGTATGCCGACTCATTTGTAATTATTTGAGTGTGGTATAAAAGAAGGAATGTATTTCCTTGTTGTAATATGTGGTTTTGATATGGAAGTAGTAGTTGTGTGTGATTTTGTATGCATGAAGTGAAGAAAAGAGCTAAGTATGAAAGCGAATATGTGAAGGAAGACATGCAAGGTACAAAGATCTGAAATTGAGACCTGATGTAACAGTGAGTGTGGTTTGGCATAGTCAGAGAAGAGGTAACATATTATTCTATTGAGTAATACAAAGATTATTTGGATAGTGTGTTCAGTGATCTTACCCTGAAGCTGTTTGGGTAGTGAGTCTTTCTGTCTTCCATAACTCTTAACAGGGTTAGAATCTTTTAACAGGGATTCAAAATCTCCTAACAGGGATTCATATGTACTGAATGTATTTCATAAGACTCCTAATAAAATCCATCCTTTCATAAGGAATATTCATATTAGTGCATCTTTTGTGGGCATCATTCCCACTGGGGTTTACTCTTTGATCAAGAGGTTCCCTAGTCAACATATCTTGTGTCATTGTGTTATTGTGTATGAATATCTTTCTATGGTTGGTAATTATATTGCTTATATGGTTTAATGTTGTTGAAGATGATAAAAGTTATAATTATCTGATAACTGATTCACCCCCCCCCCCCTCTCAGTTACCTTGGTAGACTTTACTTTCTAACAGTTATAATTATCAGATAACTGGTTTAGCCCCCCCCTCTCAGTTATATTGGTGGACTTTACTTTCTAACATAGAACCCTTGCTTCGGTTAGTGAGAATTATTATTGGCCACAGTTGCAGCAAGATGTCAAGAAGTTTGTACAGAGTTGTAGAGTATGTCAAATGTCAAAAGGAGTAAAGTAGAATACAGGGTTGTATCAACCATTATCGGTACTAGAGAAGCCATGGGAGGATATCAGTATGGACTTTGTTCTTGGTTTGCCAAGGACTCGACAAGGACATGATTCAATTTTTGTGGTGATTGATAGATTTTCAAAGATGGCACATTAAATTTTTGCAAGAAAACTAATGATGTTGTTCATGTAGTACAATTGTTTTTCAAAGAAGTGGTGAGACTACATGGTTTGCCAAAGAGCATAGTTTCAGATTGAGACACTAAGTTTGTTGGATATTTTTGGCATGCATTATGGAAGAAGTTAAAGATATATTTGAAGTTTAGCTCATCACATCATCCACAGACTGATGAAAAGACAGAGGTGGTGAATAGGAGTTTGGAGAATTTGCTGAGATGTTTGGTTAGAGATAAGCCAATAGGATGGGATTTGATTTTACCATAGGTAGAATTTGCATAGAATAATTTTGTCAACAGGAGCACTGGTAAATCAACATTCCAGATTCTATATGGAGGTAGTCCCATAAATGCATCTGAGTTGAGGAAGATAGACATAGGATAAATAAGTACTGTTGAAGCTGGGGATTTTGCAGAACATTTGAAGAACATCCATGAGGAGGTGAGGAAGCACGTTACCAAGATGAATGCATAGTATAAGGCTAAGACAGATGAGAAAAGGATGCATAAAAAATTTCAAGTTGGGGATGTGGTGCAGGAGCACCCACAATAAACTCAACAAATAATGCTCATCAAAGTCCTAAGAACATCTAGTTAGGTTAGATCTTCTATCTAGGCATCTAGACCAAGTTTGTAAGACCTAGCTCCAAGATTGGCATAACTATAAGCCCTTGGTCAACTATGGTCAAAGGTGGTCAGAAGGCCTAAAATCTTAATATTTTTTTTATTTTCATTTTTTTAATACTTTAGATCCATGTTGGATCACTAGATTAGGTCTAGACCAAGTTTGGTCACCTAGAATGCAAAATTGCAAAAATGTTGTAAAAGTTGCTTAACAACGTTGACAACTTTTGCCAGAAGTTGTAAACAAAGCCTCCAATGGTCATATGATTTGAAATTTGGTTGTAACCAATGGGGGAAGCCTTCATAAGCCCTTTCAGGAAGGTGGAAGGTAACAATGTGTAATTTGGCAATTTGAATTAATAAAATATTAATATTTCTCTGCAATTCTCGAGGAGAATTGAAGTGTACGGATGGGTATGGATAGGAGGGCATGAAACTATGAAACCAAAATTTGGATCCTGGAATCTACTTTCATTTTCAATTGGTCTCATGTTCTAATCTATCCTAGTTTGTGAGTTATCTAGTTTTTAGTGGGACTGCCTGTATTGAAGGCCTAAAACCAGGGTTCCCAATAGGGCTTGATTGTTTGGACCAATTCCACCATGGGAAATTGATGCCACTTGGTGGAATTCAACCTTTGTCAATGTATTTTCATATTTTTCAGGTTAGAAGTGTGGATTTTTAGGGGAGTGGATTTGTCGTAATGCCCTAGGTGTACATCTCTATGTGTGCACCAGTCAGTGACTTAGAATAGTCACCATAACTCTTAGTTGGGGATTCACCAAGACTCTAAAACCAAGATTTTGAGTCCTTTTATATGCTATCATATGTTCCCCTAATTATTTTGTGCATTGGCTTGGAGGGAAGAGCACTTGTAGTGTAATTGGGGACCTAATTAGGCCTATTAGTCCAGTCTAGTTTTGTTGTTTCAGCATCCTCCATTTAACTTCATATCTTGGTGATTGGATATGTTCCATAAAGCCCAAAAGGGTGTCAGAATATCCAACCTATTTCATATCTCATGTGGAAGCATTTTTACTTATGTCCAAAATTCCTTCTAGGAAAGGATACAAGCTTATTCATTAGTTTGTGAAGCAACTAATATGTGTGGGTTGCTTGTAAGTGAAAGAACCATTAGAACTAAACAAATAGGACCTAAATAGGCTATAATAGTGATTGTAAGCCACCCCTGGTCTTGTGAGTCATTTCATGGGGTTTGGTTGCTTATTGGGTTAAGGGAACACCTTAGCAAGCCTTGGTCTTTAGTGCTTAGAACCTTGTGGAGCCTGGTGATCAGGTTATCCTTGAGATTTGGGGTTTTGATAGCCTCACTCCTTGTTCATTCTACACTTGGGATAAGTGTAGGGCACTTGACCTTCATAGTTAGTGTATTGAGTACCTCAATTCTTACCAATTGCTCACTGTTTAAGGCTTCTGACTGCCATATTTGTATCAAGTGGTATCAGAGCTATGTCTGCTCCTGAGGATGAAGAGATCCCTGCAAGGGTCACAAACAGTAAATTAGCAAAGATGGTGAGAGAACAAAGGGCTGCAAACACAGCCTTAACTAAGAGGCTTCAAGAACTTGAAAAGAAACTAGACAAGGATAAAGAAGATGGGTCTGAAAATGAAGAGGGGAGTGAAGAGGAGGAAGATAATCCTGATCAATACATCCCTTCATACCAAAGGCCCCTCATTGATGCCTTAAAGTCCATGGGGAGAAGAACCATGGAGGAAAAGATAGACTTGTCGGTCTTCAATGGCTAGATGAATGCAGATTTAGCCTTGGATTGGGTAGAGGCTTTTACAACATTCTTTGAATGTGAGGACATCCCTGAAAAGAAAAGGGTAAAGATAGAAAGATCCAAGTTGAAGGGAGCAGCCCTAACTTGGTGGAACTTCATCCAAACAGAAAGGGTGAATAATGGAAGGAGCATGATCAATTCATGGAACAAGATGATAGCATTGATTAAGGAGACATATGTGCCTAAAGACTATGGGGTACAACTCCATAGGAGAAAGTAAAGCTTGAATCAAAAAGACATGGATGTAGGCTCATACACTGAGGAGTTCCTAAAATTATGTATGAAGACCAATGTGGTAGAAGATGAGGAAGAAAAACTTGCAAGATACATGAATGGTTTGAAGGTATCCATTCAAGAGGAACTTAGCCTACACTGCCCTACCATAGTCAATAAGTGTTATCAAATGGCACTCAAAGTAGAGGAGAAATGGAAAAGAAAATAGGAGTTTGGCAAAGGGAAGAGTAATGACAATGGGAATAACTTTAGAGGGAAAGGAAACTCTTGGAACAAGGGACAGAATAGTGGCAGCAGCAGTAGGACCCCTAACCAAGGAGATAAAGAAAATAGTGACTCAAATTCATGAGGAAACTATAGAGGAAGGAGGACCTTCAATAGAGGAATAAAAAACTCTAGAAGAGGTAATGGACCACTGAAATGTTTCTATTGCAATCAGATGGGACATCATGCAGGAAGGTTCCCTAAGAAGAGGAATAACAATCAAGATGAGAGGAGAGCACAACTCATCCAAGAAGATAAACAAGAAGACAATGCTGACACTAGAGACTTGGAGCCAGAAGAAGGGGTATGTTTGGTGATGAGACAAGTCTTCCTTCAAGTACCACAAAACCAAGAGCCTCCACAAAGGAAGAACCTCTTTAGGACAAAGATCAAATGTCGTGGAAAGGTATGTAATCTACTTATAGATTTTGGCTCAACTAAAAATTTAGTATCTTGTGAAATGGTTCAAAAGTTAAACCTCCCTAAGAAGTCACACCCTTGCCCCTATCATGTCTCATGGCTAACAAAAGGCCAAAAAACTCTAGTAACAGAACAAGCATGGATAGATTTCTCAATTGTAGACTTTAAGGACAAAGTTCTTTGTGATGTGGTTGAAATGGATGCCTCACACATCCTTCTAGGTAGGCCTTGGCAATTTGATGTAGATGCCATACACAATTTTAGGAAGAACACCTACTCCTACCATTAGATGGGACATCATGCAGGAAGGTTCCCTGAGAAGAGGAATAACAATCAAGGTGAGAGGAGAGCACAACTCATCCAAGAAGATAAACAAGAAGACAATGCTAACACTAGAGACTTGGAGCCAGAAGAAGGGGTATGTTTGATGATGAGACAAGTCTTCCTTCAAGTACCACAAAACCAAGAGCCTCCACAAAGGAAGAACCTCTTTAGGACAAAGATCAAATGTCATGGAAAGGTATGTAATCTACTTATAGATTTTGGCTCAACTGAAAATTTATTATCTTGTGAAATGGTTCAAAAGTTAAACCTCCCTAAGAAGCCACACCCTTGCCCCTATCATGTCTCATGGCTAACAAAAGGCCAACAAACTCTAGTAACAGAACAAGCATGGATAGAGTTCTCAATTGCAGACTTTAAGGACAAAGTTCTTTGTGATGTGGTTGAAATGGATGCCTCACACATCCTTCTAGGCAGGCCTTGGCAATTTGATGTAGATGCCATACACCGTTTTAGGAAGAACACCTACTCCATCACCAAGGATGGAAAAACTTTTACCATGAAGACCCTACCTGATAGCAAGTCTAAAAAAGAACCTATTGTCATAATCATGGGAGAGAAAGAAATGTTCAAAACATTGAAGGAACCTGATACTGAAGCCTTTTTCCTAATCTCCAAACCCAAAGACAACATAAGGTCTGACCAAAAAGATCCTATACCAAGAGAGGCTAAGGAACTTCTGGAAAAATATAGAGATGTCACTACTAGTGACCTGCCCACAAGCCTCCCTCCCTTAAGAGATATCAGTCATCAAATTGACTTGATACCTAGTTCCTCGCTACCTAACAAGGCCCCATATAAAATGACACCACTACAGCATGCAAAGATTACAAAACAAGTTGGTGAGTTACTAGAAAGAGGGCTCATTCAAAAGAGTCTTAGTCCATGTGCAATGCCATCAGTCTTAGCCCCTAAAAAGGATGGAAAATGGAGGTTATGTACTGACAGCAAAGCCATCAATAAGATCACCATAAGATATAGATTCCCCATGCCCATGATTGAGGATCTATTGGATCAACTAGGAGGTGCTTTCTACTTCACCAAGATAGACTTAAAGTCTGGATACCATCAAATCAAGGTCAAACAAGGAGATGAATGGAAAATAGCATTCAAGACTACTGAAGGTTTGTTTGAATGGTTAGTAATGCCCTTTGGCTTAAGCAATGCCCCTAGCACTTTTATGAGACTTATGAATGAGATATTCATTGATTTCATTGGCAAATTTGTTGTTTTTTACCTTGATGACATACTAATATTCAGTCATAGCAAGGAGGACCATCTTGATCATGTGGAACAGGTACTAAGAAGACTTCATCAACACAAGTTGGTAATCAACTTGGAAAAGTGCATGTTTATGAGGAAGGAATTTGTGTTCCTAGGTTTTGTGATATCACAAGGTACCCTCAAGATGGACCCTAAGAAGGTAGAAGCAATCATCAGCTAGCCTCCACCAAAGAACCAAGGTGATGTAAGAAGCTTCCATGGACTTGCAACTCTCTATAGAAATTTTATCAAAAATTTTAGCCATGTGTATGCACCAATGCTTGAAACCATCAAAGGGAAAGATGAACAAGTTTGTGTGGACAAAAGAAGCAAATGATGCATTCCAATACTTGAAAAATAGGGTTTCCCAATATCCTATCTTGGTTCTCCTTGATTTCAACAAAGTCTTCACTGTGGAGACAGATGCAAGCAACTTGGCTATAGGTGCATTCCTAAGTCAGGAAGGTAAGGTAGTTGCCTTTTTCTCAAAGATATTAAATGAGGCCAAAATAAAATACTCTACATATGACCTAGAACTCTATGCCATGGTCCAAGCCCTCAAGAAATGGAGGCACTATTTGATCCCAAAGGAATTTGTGGTATATACTGACAACCATGCATTAAGTTTCCTTAATTCACAAGAAAAACTCTCTGTCAAACATCTGAAATGGGTAGAATAGTTGCAGGCCTACACCTTCAACATTAAGCATAAGAAGGGTGTAGCAAGCAAAGTTGTTGATGCTCTTAGCAGGAGGGTTGGTCTGATTGAATAAATATAACTTCAAAGTGTGGGAGTTGAGTCCCTCAAACACTTGTACCCTGATGACCCTGAATTTGTAGAGATATATCAAATTTGCACAAAGATGGTTGGAAGATACCATACTGATTTTTCTAAATACCTAATTCAGAATGGACTCCTATTCAAAGGAAATCAACTATGCATCCCAAAATGCTCAATGAGGACAAACATAATAAGAGAGAAGCATTGTGGTGGCCTAGGAGGTCACTTTGGCATTGATAAGATAGTAGACATGGTGAGGAGAAGTTATTTTTGGCCTAAGATGAACAATGATGTCAAGAAGTTCATAGAAACTTGCACCATATGTCAGCAAGCTAAAGGTGTGTCAACCAATCAAGGACTATATCAACCCTTACCAATCCCTTCTAGACCATGGGAGTCCATCTCAATGGATTTTGTAATGGGGTTGCCTAAAACAAAGCAAGGCTTTAACAATGTTTTTGTAATAGTTGATAGGTTTAGTAAAATGGTCCATTTTGTACCATGTAAAAGCACAAATGATGCTTCACACATTGCACATCTTTTCTTCAAGGAGGTAGTTAGGATCCATGGTCTACATCAAACAATTGTATCTGATAGGGATGTGAAGTTCCAAGGCCATTTTTGGAGGACACTCTTCAAGAAATTGGGAACTAATCCCACCTACAACTCTGCCTATCACCCACAAACAGATGGGAAGACTGAGGTAGTAAATAGATCCTTAGGCAATCTCCTAAGATGCCTAACCAAACAATATGCTTAGAGTTGGGATACACTCTTGCCCCAGGTAGAGTTTGCATTTAATGATTCCATGAATAGGTCAACCGGAAAAACACCATTCCAAGCAGTATATGGCCTTCATCCCAAAGGACCATTATACCTGATAGAACTACCATCTGACTTCAAAGTCAATGCTCAAGACCAAGAACTGGTAGAACTCATCACAAAAGTGCAGCATGAGGTTAAAGAAGCATTGCAAAGATCCAATTTGAAGTACAAGGAACATGCTAATAAGAGAAGAAGGGAAATCCACTTCAAAGTCAGAGACAAGGTTTGGGCATTTCTGAGGAAAGAGAGACTACCTAAGGGTAGATACTCTAAACTTCATATGAAGAAAGTAGGACCATGCAGTATACTCAATAAAATGGGTGAGAATGCCTATGAGATTTCTCTCCCCCCAACCTTGCAAATCTCTTCAATATTCAATGTTGCAAACCTCACCCCCTACAAAGCTACAATAGATTCAACAAGTGAGCAAGGTGAGGAAACAAACATCAATGATGAAGACTATGTCACTAATCTTCCTCAAAGAAAACCAGTAGAGTTGGAAGAAATATTGGACACCAAGTTGCTGAAGCAAACCAGAACCAAGAAGTATATGTAGTACTTATTCAAATGGAAAGGGTTCCCCAACATAGATGTAACTTGGCTGACCAAAGACAAAATCAAACAACATGGCACTTCGTTGGAACAGTTAACCTCAAGTAGGAACTTGAGTTTTAAAACTCAAGGGGAGTATGGTGCAGGAACACCCATAATAAACTCAACAAATAATGCTCATCAAAGTCCTAAGAACATCTAGTTAGGTTAGATCTTCTATCTAGGCATCTAGACCAAGTTTGTAAGACCTACCTCCAAGATTGGCATAACTATAAGCCCTTGGTCAACTATGGTCAAAGGTGGTCAGAAGGCCTAAAATCTTAGGATTTTTTTTATTTTCATGTTTTGAATACTTTAGATCCATGTTAGATCACTAGATTAGGTCTAGACCAAGTTTGGTCACCTAGAATGCAAAATTGCAAAAATGTTGTAAAATTTGCTTAACAACTTTGACAACTTTTGCCAAAAGTTGTAAACAAAGCCCCCAATGGTCATATGGTTTGAAATTTGGTTGTAACCAATGGGGTAAGCCTTTATAAGCCCTTTCAGGTGGGTGGAAGGTAACAATGTGTAATTTGGCAATTTGAATCAATAAAATATCAACATTTCTTTGCAATTCCCGAGGAGAATTGAAGTGTGCGAATGGGTACAAATAGGAGGGTGTGAAAATCTAAAACCAAAAGTTGGATCCTAGAATATACTTTCATTTGCAATTGGTCTCATGTTCTAATCTATCCTAGTTTGTGAGTTATCTGGTTTTTAGTGGGACTGCTTGTATTGAAGACCTAAAACCAGGGTTCCCAATAGGGCTTGATTGTTTGGATCAATTCCACCATGGGAAATTGATGCCCCTTGGTGGAATTCAACCTTTGTCAATGTATTTTCATATTTTTTAGGTTAGAAGTGTGGATTTGTAGGGGAGTGGATTTGTCGTAATGCCCTAGGTGTACATCTCTATGTGTGCACCAGTCAGTGACTTAGAACAGTCACCATAACTCTCGGTTGGGGATTCACCAAGACTCTAAAACCAAGATTTTGAGTCCTTTTATATGCCATCACATGCTCCCATAATTATTTTGTGCATTGGCTTGGAGGGAAGAGCACTTGTAGTGTAATTGGGGACCTAATTAGGCCTATTAGTCCAGTCTAGTTTTGTTGTTTCAACATCCTCCATTTAACTTCATATCTTGGTGATTGGATATGTTCCATACAGCCCAAAAGGGTGTCAAAATCTCCAACCTATTTCATATCTCATGTGGAAGCATTTTGACTTATGTCCAAAATTCCTTCTAGGAAAGGCTACAAGCCTATTCATTGGTTTGTGAAGCAACTAATATGTGTGGGTTGCTTGTAAGTGAAAGAACCATTGGAACTAAACAAATAGGACCTAAATAGGCCAGCACAGAGATTGTAGGCCACCCCTAGTCTTGTGAGCCATTTCATGGGGTTTGGTTGCTTATTGGGTTAAGAGAACACCTTAGCAAGCCTTGGTCTTTGGTGCTTAGAACCTTTTGGAGCCTAGTGATTAGGTTATCCTTGAGATTTGGGGTTGTGATAGCCTCACTCCTTGTTCATTCTACACTTGGGATAAGTGTAGGGCACTTGACCTTCATAGTTGGTGTATTGAGTACCCCAATTCTTACCAATTGCTCACTGTTTAAGGCTTCCAACTGCCATCTTTGCATCATGATGAAGTCATGGTTCATTTGCAGAAGGAGCGGTTTCTAGTAGGTACATGTAACAAGTTGAAAATGAAGAATTTTGGGCTATGTAAGATACTGAAGAAGCATGATTCAGGAAATGCCTATGAGGTAGATTTGCCTACTAAGCTGAATATTTCACCAGTATTTAATATTTCAGATCTGACAAAGTATCATGAAGGGGGTGTTGAAGATGAGATCATAGAAGCACAGTGGAGTATTCCAGCAACTACTTCAGCTATCAAGGAGATTGAGGATATACTGGATAGTCATGTTGGCAAGAGCACAAGGAACATGACATATGAAGAATATCTAGTCAAATGGAAAGGATGACCTGCTGAAGATTCATCATGGCTGACAAGAGAGGAGGTTAACCATCTTAGTTTTCCTCTACACACTTGAGACATGACAGGGTCACTTCTCAAAATACCTTGGGCGTCTGATGCAGAAGCATCCTAGGTGTAAGAGAAATCTTGCATCACCCAAAAATATTTATGGTTTCTTTTCAAAAAGGGCTATCTTGTGCAAAGTTGCTATTTATGGAAACTTACTATTTTTAGTAAGTTGGTCATATGAGCTCGGAATGTTATGATTTCAGAGGTGGAGGTTCATCTTAGTCATATCAGGCCACCAGTTGAATTTCATTGCCATATCATCTGTATTGGTGAAGTTATTGAGGTTTTTGGGTATGAAATTGATGCAGGGGCATCCAAGATTAAGGCAGGGGCATTGTTGTCCTCCGTGAAACTGCATGGGAGTGTTTGTATTTTGGTCAGTGTTACTCGGTTGCAGCCTTGACCGACGATCTTGATCATTGAAGGAAGTTTGGTTTGGACTATCCTTCATTGGATCCACCATCCTTGACTACATCAGAAATATTTGAGCTTAATTTTGAAGGCCTTAGAGGCTCCGAATTGCAATTGACTCCCAACTGACTAGAGCTTGCGCAAGTTAGGCACTGTAGATCAAGTCCTGCCATTTCCAAAAAGTGGTATGATAGAAAAATAGAGATACAGTTAAAAAGTTATGGCCTTCAGAAGTTGGGCTACCTAAAAATAAAATTTGTAATTATTTTGAGCCGACCCTATTATAAAAAAAAATGAAAATAAAATAATTCTAAGGGCGGTCAGCCTTAATGGCTAAATTTTAGGAACCTTCTCGGGTGGTGGAAAATTGCTTATATAAGGAAGGCCCGTAGTGTTGTCTAGGCAGTTCTGGGTAGAAGTTATGGGTAACGATTCGAGACTTTGTCCTATAGAATATTGTAAGGAAAATGCCCATGTGGCTTTGCATATTGTAATTCTGAAATTTATAATTCCACACTTGTGGAGATAATAAGAAGCTCATTTTTTGTTCTTGTAAATTGTTCTTGTTTCTCTGTTTCTGTTATGTGTTTGTGGTATTAAGGGGGGCACCCTTCATCATGACATGAGTTCTTGTCACATGTTGCTTGGTAGACCTTGGCAGTATGATTGTAAAGTTGTACATAATTGTGTAAAGAATGTATTCACTATTGAGAAGTATGGCAGAAAGTTTTTCATGATTCTTTTGCAGGATACAGAAATCAGTGGACTGAACCTGAGCTTCGATAGAAGGACAGAGTTGAAGGATTCCAAAAGGATTACAAATCGGCAAGGAAGACAAACCTGTGGCTTGTCAAGGAAGGATTTGAGATGGCAAAGAAAGAAGAAGTGGATTAGAGGAAAGAGTGTATTAGTTGAGAACTCAGAGGACATGTATATCAAGAATCAGTTTAGGATTTATGTGTTGAATCCTAAAAGATGTTCGTTGAGCTTCTGAGAACATATTTTTTGCACCTGGGGTGTCTGATGCAAGAGCATCCTAGGGTAGATGGAAATCATGTATCAACCAAAAATATGTTTAAGTTTGGTTTTGGATTTCAGTTGTAGTCTCGATTGGAAGTTTATTTGGCTTCACTGATGATGCTCGGTGGATGAGCTCGGCGTTTGGTTGCTGCTCAGTGGTGTTCCTCACCGAATGGGTCTGGGTGTCTTGTCACTGACTGGTGTTGGTTGATCAATGCTCTAGCTCACTGACTGGTTTCTCTAGATGAATTAGCTTGGTCGACTGGTGCATTTAATTTTTCCTTGAGTTATGGATTGACCATTGGATGTGTGTGGACCTAAATCTAGAGTGTTGCATTCACCTATGTGGATCTAGTGACCGTGCAGGCCGACTTGGAGGAAGTTGTATTTATTTAATGTTTCATGAAGTTGGTTGATGTTTTGTATTTAATTCTTGTTGTAAAGTCAACTTGTGGCTTAGTATATAAGGAGGGTATGGGTAGTTGTTTAAGGGAGTAGTTGAGAGTAGAATGGTAGTGGAGTAGTAGAGATTGATATGTGAATGTAATAGCAAAGCTAGATGCTAAGTGTTTTGGCTTAGGAGACAAGGAGATTGCTTGGTGGCTTGCAAGCCTGTGGTTTTGCAGATCTGGGCTAGTTAGTTGATAGTTGGATCTTGTGAGATCTAGGTTGTATTTGCTGATGTAATGCTTGGTTATTGATGCATACAAGTTGAATTTTGATTATATCTTGTTGTGTTGTGTATTTTTTTGTTGTGTTGATGTTGGCTGCAAGGCTTGGACTGTCCATTTTTTGATCCTCCATCCTTGACTGTATCATTAGGAGTGCTTGAGGTAGCACCTCGTGAAACACCTTCGAGACGAACTCATGAGACTTCTTGTTCGAAGATGCCATGATCACCCATCACCGAAACTCCACTCTTAATTTTTAAAGACTCCACTCATTTTTCTTGTGGCAAAAAAAAAAATAGTAGTTGCAAAAATTTACAAAATTGCTTAGTTGAAAGTTGCAACTTTGCATAATATTCACTTTGCTCATTGTGGGCACAAATCAAGAGTGCCAAAAAATTTAATTGGGTAGGTATACTCTAATGATTCCCTCATTTCATTTGCCAAGTCACCCAGTTATTCTAGATTACTTTGTATTGATGCATCTCCTTAAGTGCCAAAAGTACAAAAGGGTGCAAAACTTTGATACCACATTTTTTAGAATCTAGGGCATATACAAACATTCCATTTGAGGCATGGGGTTGTGTTACTACCATCTACAATAACCTCTCTCATTTTTTTTTTCATACTCGACCTTGTTTTGTCGTGGTGACAACTTTTTAGTTGTTCAAAAAAATTACAAAACTACTCAGTTGAAAGTTTCAATTTGTATAACTTTCACTCTGTTTGTCATGTGAAAAACCATCAACACCAATCGATTTAGTTGGGTGCAAGTATGCCAAGAATTCCCCCATTTCCCTTTCCAAGTTACCCGATCATAATTCTAATCCTTACACATAACTTAACTATAATATTAACTATAACTTTGACCCCAACCCCAACCCTAACTATAACCCCAACTCTAACTATAATCCTAACTCTAATTCATTTAATGTCTTACATATTGATCACAAATATTACTAACCAATATATATACAAAATAATATATATAAATATGTGGAAAAAAGATCCTTACCAAAACATCTATTTTATAAGTAATTTCAAACATAAAAATACAACTTTTATATATATATATATATATATATATATATATATATATATGAACCTAGTCAAAACACCTTAGACAAAATAAACAACCACATAAAAATATAGAATATTCAATTTAACATATAAAAACCTGTACTAACATTATCATCCATGTCTTTAAAAACAAATTTAAAAAAATTTATTAAAACCAGGCACTACATGCAAAACAAACCAAAGGCACAAGAAAAATGGCAGAAAAAACGATGTTTCTTGTTTGTCCCTTGCCGGTGGAAGAATTGGAATTTAATTGCATAAAATAGCATTATGTGAACGAGGAGGAAGGGAAATGCGAGAAAGGACAGAAGAGGAAGGTAATAAAGAGAGCCCACACACCATTTTTTACCATAAAAAATGTCAATTCAATATATTCCGGTTACCAAACCCAAAATGTCTCGCCTTCCCAAACCTTTTGTTCCTTTCGACACAACACGTCAACACAATTTTTAAAAAATATTTGTCTAAATTGTTTTAATTGGATGACGTATCTTCATGAATAAGCAAAGACCAGAAATCGGTCTCGAGATTTTTTTACAATATTTAAAATAACTAATTAATCAAATAGTCTTTTAGAATATCTAAACAGAATTAATGAATTAGTTCCCACATAATAGGGCAACCCTTGGTTTAGTTTAAGCTTCTAAGCTATAATTATACCGACCCAACACTGTCTTGCAGTACAATTAAATAGCATTATCTTTTTCTAATTGTCTCTACGTTCCTCCCATTTGGTATACAAAAATTCAGAAATCTCTGACTGCAATTAAAATTTAAAAATTATTCCATTCGCTGAACAAGGATTTAGAAATCTCTGACTGCAATAAAAAATTAAAAACTCCCCCTGATCTTCTAATCAATTCCATTAATCTAATCAATTCATACACAGTTTCAATTATTTTAAAATGCCCTAGGAAATTTCGGCCAAAATATTAGTCAAAAATCTTTAAAAATACAGACAGCTATTGAATCTCTAAAGCTTACCTGTAATCGATTAAGAATAGTATGCAACCGCCATGGACACGCAAAGATGAAAGATTTCTGTCGTGACAGACAATTTGCAGATCAGATCTAATAATTTAGGGCTCCGCTGTCCTGATTGCACTACTTTACCAGAATTCGTCATTAAATATTGCTCAACAACCTTAAAGCCATCCGACAGGCATACAGCTGCACACGATTTAGGGCAAATTCATTATTAAGATGTCACTCACCGAGTGTCAAGTAATTGATCGAACTTAATCACCGACCAAAATATTCAATTGATTCGCTAGGGTTTTGAAAATGTCAGAGAATTTGCTACCTTTCCAGAGGAAACGGAATCCGTTCGGATTTGTGATCACTTTCGCTGCTTCCTTGGCATTGAATTTTACGGAATTGCTCAATGCTCAACAGCTTGGAATTATTTAGCAGGTCGTCGAAATACGTCATCTGCAAGCGAAATGTTCGTTGAAATTCCCCGCACGGTTGTTTTACTTAAATTCCTTTTCATTGCTTCTGTCACAGATGACAGAGCAAATAAAAATAAGATTATTTGAGAGGCTGAAAACCACAGTTAACAAGGAAATCGGTGCAAATCCTATGATCAACCAGAGAATTGAAGATGTGAGCTGTCCAGACAGAAATCTTCCTTGCGTGTAGAGTATTTGAAATAAAAATTTGCAGTTGACACGTCTAGCTTAAATCCAAATTTGTTGTCCTGTTCTTTGTGTAACGTATTCAACTAGCAATTGCATGGAACAGGAACTCTCGCCCATACTCTACAAGAATACTAATTTGTCTTAAATAGATCCTAATTTTTGGATTTTTTAATTTTATACTTCGTTATTTTGGGAATAAAATCAGACGAGTTTAAATTTAGGAATTCCATTTTATTATCATAATATTAAGGAGTTTCATATATATATATGAACTGAAAATAATGACTTGTGACTTTTTCAAAAGTAAAATAATTCTTAGGAGCTACATATTATTATTATGTGTCTAACAAGAATACTAATTTGTCTTAAATAGATCCTAATTTTTGCATTTTTTAATTTTACACTTCATTATTTAGGGAATAGAATAGGACCAGTTCAAATTTAGGAGTTCCATTTCATTATCATAATATTAAGAAGTTCCATATATATATATGAACTAAAAACAATGAGGTGTGACTTTTTGAAAAGTAAAATAATTCTTCGTAGCTACATATTATTATTATGTGTCTAAATATCAAAATATCTCCTATATATTTTTAACATATTTTTTATATTTTTAAAATATTTTTTATATTTTTAAAATTAGTGAATTATGATTTTTTTTAAAGTAAAGTCAAAACTTCCAACACAATTATTTTATTTATTAAATAATTATTATTTTTAATTCTGATATACATACATGAACACATAAAATCTAGTTTTTATATTTAATATTACTTTTTTTTTAAAACTTGAAGAGCTAGCTTTGGTAATACACTTATCATTATTTTTGTATGTAACATTTAAGTTTGTCACACTCGAGACTAATAATTCTAAAAATTGATTGTTAGCTATCATTTTATAAGAAAATTAATTTAAGTTGAGCTCCAAGAATCATATATTTAAGGAAAATATCTAATTCAATAGTAATCATGAATAAACTGTCATAAAAAAGAACAAAGTAAGGGCACTATCAAGTAAATCCATAATCTAATAGCATCACATCAACAATTCATCAACTAATACATGTATTCATCATCATATTCATCATATGTCCTTGTGTGGTTCATTTTCATTCATTGTATATTATCAATGATGTGGTTTTTTTTTTTCAAAGAAATTTCTAAATTTTCGAAGCTATAGATGACAAACCCCTAATGTAATGTTTTGCATCTAGAGGGAAGCATGAAGCCTTGTCCCACTTGTAAGACATATGACAAAAATGATTTGTATAATAAAAAAATTATTGAACATGCACAAGGGCTACCATGTGTCAATGTTTAGTTTGAATGAAAGAAAATGAAATGTGAATGAAAAGTATTTTCATAGTTTTTAAATATTGCTTGTTAAGATACCCGTAGAAAAGGACATTATCGAAAGGTATCTTTAAATGATGGCATTTTATTTTAGGGGATACAACGATAGTGTGTCCCACTTTTGTAGCTTATGTGGGACATTAAAATTAATAATTTAAACCATCAATTACCATTGAATAAAATTAGTATATCCCAATTTCAACTTAGTTGAACATTAATTATCATTAATAACTTCTTCAAGCATAATTATCAAAATGTCAAATAAATACTTATAAATCTTCTCAATTATGTAGTAAACAATGTATAAATCATAAATCCACACAAAGAACACTAGATATACATGAAAATCTAGGGTGGAAAAAAACATGGTGAGAAGAGAACCTTGGATTTATTACCCAAATCTAGCCTTACAAAAAGAATACATCAATTAAAATATGAAGTAGAACCACCAACTAGATACACCAATCTTCACTTATGTTTGCAAATATAACCACAACCATTTTCCTCCCTCTTTTTTCTTATGCAAGTGTAGATCTAGAATTTTATTATAGAGTGTTCAAGTATGAGAAGATGCATTTTTTATTTTTACACTTCATTATTTAGGGAATAAAATGAGACCAGTTCAAATTTAGGAATTCTGTTTCATTATCATAATATTAAGGAGTTCCATATATATATATATATGAATTGAAAACAATGAGGTGTGACTTTTTCAAAAGTAAAATAATTCTTAGTAGCTACATATTATTATTATGTGTCTAAATATCAAAACATCTCCTATATATTTTTAACATATTTTTTATATTTTTAAAATATTTTTTATATTTTTAAAATTACTGAATTATGATTTTTTTTAAAGTAAAGTCAAAACTTCCAACACAATTATTTATTTATTAAATAATTATTATTTTTAATTCTAATATACATACACGAACACATAAAATCTACTTTTTATCTTAAATATTAATTTTTTTAAACTTGAAGAGCTAGCTTTGGTAATACACTTATCATTATTTTTGTATGTAACATTTAAGTTTGTCACGCTCTAGACTAATAATTCTCAAAATTGATTGTTAGCTATCATTTTATAAGAAAATTAATTTAAGTTGAGCTCCAAGAATCATATATTAGAGGAAAATATCTAATTCAATAGTAATCATGATAAATTGTCATAAAAAAGAACAAAGTAAGCACACTATCAAGTAAATCCATAATCTAATAGCATCACATCAACAATTCATCAACTAATACATGTATTTATCATTATATTCATCATATGTCCTTGAGTGGGTCATTTTCATTCATTGTATATTATCAATGATGTGGTTTTTCTTTTGTCAAAGAAATTTCTACATTTTCAAAGCTATAGATGACAAACCCCTAAGGTAATGTTTTGCATCTAGAGGGAAGCATGAAGCCTTGTCCCACTTGTAAGATGTATGACAAAAATGATTTGTATAATAAAAAAATTATTCAACAGGCACAAGGGCTACCATGTGTCAATGTTTAGTTTGAATGAAAGAAAATGAAATTTGAATGAAAAGTATTTTCATAGTTTTTAAATATTGCTTGTTAAGATACCCGTAGAAAAGGACATTATCGAAAGGTATCTTTAAATGATGGCATTTTATTTTAGGGGATACAATGATAGTGCATCCCACTTTTGTAGCCTATGTGGGACATTAAAATTAATAATTTAAACCATTAATTACCATTGAATAAAATTAGTATATCCCAATTTCAACTTAGTTGAACATTAATTATCATTAATAACTTCTTCAAGCATGATTATCGAAATGTCAAATAAATACTTATAAATCTTCTCAATTATGTAGCAATTAAACAATGTATAAATCATAAATCCACACAAAGAACACTAGATATACATGAAAATCTAGGGTGGAAAAAAACATGGTGAGAAGAGATCCTTGGATTTATTACCCAAATCTAGCCTTACAAAAAGAATAGATCAATTAAAATATGAAGTAGAACCACCAACTAGATACACCAATCCTCACTTATGTTTGCAAATATAACCACAACCATTTTCCTCCCTCTTTTTTCTTATGCAAGTATAGATCTAGAATTTTATGATAGAGTGTTCAGGTATGAGAAGATGCATTTGATAGTGATAGGGATCATATTAAATATTTGGGACGAAACCCTAGGAAAAGAGTGCCCTATGCCCCAATTCTACTAGTTTTAAAGAAATCAGAGTTATGAGACAATAAATCCCAAATTTAGATAGAAAGTTGGCCTACACCACTTTAGGATAGGGATGCCCAACATTGGATTTCATTTTATTATCATAATATTAAGGAGTTCCATACATATATATATGAACTGAAAATAATGAGTTGTGACTTTTTCAAAAGTAAAATAATTATTAAGAGCTACATATTATTATTATTATGTGTCTAACAAGAATATTAATTTGTCTTAAATAGATCCTAATTTTTGCATTTTTTAATTGTACACTTCATTATTTAGGGAATAGAATAGGACCAGTTCAAATTTAGGAGTTCCATTTCATTATCATAATATTAAGGAGTTCCATATATATATGTGAACTAAAAACAATGAGGTGTGACTTTTTCAAAAGTAAAATAATTCTTAGTAGCTGCATATTATTATTATGTGTCTAAATATCAAAATATCTCCTATATATTTTTAAAATATTTTTTATATTTTTAAAATTAGTGAATTATGCTTTTTTAAAGTAAAGTCAAAACTTCCAACACAATTATTTTATTTATTAAATAATTATTATTTTTAATTCTGATATATATACATGAACACATAAAATCTATTTTTTATTGTTAGCTATCATTTTATAAGAAAAATAATTTAAGTTGAGCTCCAAGAATCATATATTTAAGGAAAATATCTAATTCAATAGTAATCATGAATAAACTGTCATAAAAAAGAACAAAGTAAGCGCACTATCAAGTAAATCCATAATCTAATAGCATCACATCAACAATTCATCAACTAATACATGTATTTATCATCATATTCATCATACATCCTTGTGTAGTTCATTTTCATTCATTGTATATTATTAATGATGTGGATTTTTTTTTGTCAAAGAAATTTCTACATTTTCAAAGCTATAGATGACAAACCCCTAAGGTAATGTTTTGCATCTAGAGGGAAGCATAAAGCCTTGTCCCACTTGTAAGATGTATAACAAAAATGATTTGTATAATAAAAAAATTATTCAACACGCACAAGGGCTACCATGTGTCAATGTTTAGTTTGAATGAAAGAAAATGAAATTTGAATGAAAAGTATTTTCATAGTTTTTAAATATTGCTTGTTATGATACCCATATAAAAGGACATTATCGAAAGGTATCTTTAAATGAAGGTATTTTACTTTAGGGGATACAATGATAGTGTGTCCCACTTTTGTAGCCTATGTGGGACATTAAAATTAATAATTTAAGCCATTAATTACCATTGCATAAAATTAGTATATCCCAATTTCAACTTAGTTGAACATTAATTATCATTAATAACTTCTTCAAGCATGATTATCAAAACATCAAATAAATACTTATAAATCTTCTCAATTATGTAGCAATTAAACAATGTATAAATCATAAATCCACACAAAGAACACTAGATATACATGAAAATCTAGG